>OX418226.1:32932873-33232453 GCA_948455865.1 Conomelus anceps
CTTGTACTTTTCTTTTCCAACTCCTACATTTTCATCATCACTTTCTCTCTACTGTATTGATAACAACAGCTATTCATTATGGATCTACAATATTGTCATTCTTTTGCATTTTTGTTAATTTCAAGTAATTTTCATTTGTATAGAACTCGTCGTAGGCGAACAAGCTATGCTTAACAATTGGCCAAATAGGAAATTAACGGCTGGTTGCACAAAAGGTTAAATTTAATCCCGTAGAATGATGTCATTCTACGGAGATTGAACTTAATGGAGAAAATTTAGTTGCACAAAGCACAATTACAAGCGATAACGCCGATTAGGCTAACCGGCTTGATTGCCCGTTCACTGAGAATTAAATGTCACTAATGCCCGCTGAGTTACATTTTATAGGTTATGTTTATTGTAACAGAACACGGAGCAGCAAATAAGGTCGTAGGTGTTAAAAACCTTTCAAAATGAATAAAATTAATTAAGAATATAATAACATTGAGATAGTTGAATAACGATTCAAATAATTCACAACGAAATGATTTTAATTAATATTTTTTCTCCACTTCAGAAAATTAATTAAGAATATAATAACATTGAGATAGTTGAATAACGATTCAAATAATTCACAACGAAATGATTTTAATTAATATTTTTTCTCCACTTCAGAATCAGCTGTTGATCAAATTACAGTGTTACCAGATTGTAACCGTTCGGTTAACGAAAAATAATTAATAGATCTTTGTGCAACAAGAATAAAGCTGTTACACTTACGACAGTTAGTTAACTGACATTACACTGACTTTATTTAAATGGCTTTCTTGCATTCATTTTCATAACATGGATGAATGAAGGTGAAAGTGTTTTAATATTAAGAATTAGAAAATATAAAATCTTAGAAAGCTTGGAAATAAAACTTTAAACTAGCAAGAGAAACACCAAGCTAGGTTACTAAAGTAAACTTTGAGAGAGCGACTCTTAAAATAAGAGATACACAAAAGAGAAGTTCAAGAAGCATCACAACTAGCAGTAATCAACAAAGTTTGATGTCACAATTATAAATTTGTTGTTGATTTTTATTCAATACATGTGCTTTTGACAGCATATCATGGAAAACATGGTTGAGAAGTTCATAAGAATAATAATTTGGAGGTCCATAGAATATACTGATGTAAGACAGACACAAAACAAAAAGTTCAGAAAGCATTATAACTAGCAGTTATCAACAAAATAATAATAATAATAACAATAACAACAACAACAACAACAACAACAATAATAATAATAATAATAATAATAATAAAGTTGTCATATTGAGCACAACATCAATAGTAAGGTGCTTCCTAAATATTCCGAAATAGAAAGAGTGTCATTTTGCTAAATTAGCCAATGTCACCCTCTTACCCAGTAAAATGGAGATATAATATGTCATTCAAAACAATAATAATAATAATAATAATAATAGTAGTAATTGAAAAAATATTAAAATGATAATAATAATAATAATAATAAATAATAATATCGTTTGACCTGGCTGGCTCAAGTCTGGTGTCAGAATTATCAGGTTGCACCTGAATAAGTTAGGGCTTCTGACGCGACAAGGTCTAAAGTTGTCATAATTACACATTTATTATTGATTTCAATACAGGCACATGTACAAATGACAGCTTTCCATGACAGCAAATCATGGGAAAACACGGTTTGAGAAGCCTATAAGATTAACTTGAAGATCCATAGAATATGTTGTTGAAGCACTATGATTCTAAAGACAATAACTAATAATCACAAAAAAAAGCATTTTCGAGAAAAATCTGCATATTATCACGATATTATAAAAAAATAGCATGATGATAGAATTCACAAATGCGTGGCAATACAAAAAAATAAATATATATATATATATAATACGTCCTAATAATTCAAGCATCACATGAATAGAGGTAAAACTGTTATTCTAATTGAAAAATTATAATTATGAAACCAAGAGAACGTTGACATAGAACATGTAACAAACAAGAGAGACACTAAGTTACTAAGGTAGCGATGGTTCAAAAAACATCTCTATCATTTTGTGTGCTTAAAAAATAGATAAAGCACTTATATTAATACAAGAGAAGCAGAAACCCTTTAGTTCGAGAAACACGTGACTGCCGTTGAGAGGGAAACATTAATTTTCCAGATTTTGCACAGTCTTCCCCCATCAGGCGCGCTAAATAATTTACAAAGTTTCTCGAAAGCGAATCCAAGTTTGGCGGCCTAATTTACAATGGATGAGCGTGTGCGCGCGCGCGCGTGTGTGAGCTTGAAGAGATTGAGCGTCAAAGCGTTGACTTCGTCTTTTCTGGATTCTGTTTCGTTATAACATAACCATCGTCACACGGTAAATTCTATTACAAACATGGCGTGCATTGTTAAAGTAGAGAAAGCATTGTCGATACAATCCAGTATAAAGTAGTTTCGCCTCTCTTATGTGGGTGCACAGCCCAACTTCGTCTAACTTAGCTCTACAATCCATTAGTACCATAAAAACCCCACCCAACACACTGCACTAGCCGTCTGAGTTAACTGGAACCGAGTTAAGTGAACTTCGCGTGAGCAGTTGGCGGAAATTCAGTTGGTAATTTAGTTACACCGTCTTGTCTTTGTACTCAATAATTGTTCTCACATAATAGTTGTTTCCAACTCAATCAGGATTTCTAGGACTTTGTTTCGGATGACATTTTAATTCTATTGATGTTATAATTGAATGTTGTATAAGTGGAGATTGAATGCTGGTTACATAATGTGTCTTTTAGTCCCTCGGTAAGCTCGTCTGAAAGGAATACTTATTGCCGAAAGCGCTCTCGTGTAGCAATCTAGACTCTAGACTAGTGTAGACACGTGAAGACTAAATTTCTTTGAGAGCGCACTACCAAAACGTCTCCGGTTAGCTTTTACTGTCCCACCCTCTCCCATGACAAAAAGTTACTTTTTACAGCTTACCATGGGCTCTTACTGTCACATATTAGGTATGCTATCTTAGTATAGCGTAATTCATCAAAACAAAACCTTGATAGAATGTTTAAGATCCAAAAGAATGAGGTTAGGTGTATAGAAAGAGTAAATAGATTAGATTCATGTAGGCCGTTGTTCAAGAGACTTGGTCTCCTAACTGTACCCTGCTTGTATGTGTATGAAGCTACTTTATATGTAAAAACGAATGATATTAACCAAAATCTTGACATACAAGAAGCCGAGGAGATTATCACTTGGTGAGTCACAATAGTAGCTTATTCAAACAAAAACCTAGTTATATTGGTAGGAAACTCTACAACAAGCTACCGCAGTTTTAAAAAGTCTATTAAAATATAGAAAAATTTAATAAAACAATTGAAAAAATATTTAGTTGATAAAGCTTCTTATAGTGTACAAGAAATTACACATCAAAATTACCTCAACTAATTGATATAGTAATTATGGTATCTAGTGTATAATTGTTGATCTGACTTGTCTTATACTCCTTAACTGATATCCAAGACGTAATCTACAAAAAAATACGTCCACCTCCTATTTTCTATTATAAACTTTCCTTTATATGTGTTCTATCAAGTTCTTTGTCACATCATGATTTCTTATCTTGCGCTGAATTTGTTTAAATAATACATGGGTTATTGTCTAAAATCTTGTCAATTTTGATCTTGAACATGATTTTTATTGCGGCTGATGCCCACATGAGTATGGAGACTTGTGCGTGGGTAATTAGGTGAATGGATGAATGATGCGGAACATCCATGGCTGAATAAGATTCGAACTCAAAATGTGGAAAACGAAGCCAAAGTCGTTATCACTAATCATAGACAAGTGCTCCAACCAACTGCACTGCCAGAGCCGCCAGGTGACTGATAATTTTCATAATATTATTTTCACGTATGAAACGCATAAGTACGCACTTATATTATTGATCCTAGTGTGTGTTATTGTAGATAGGACATAGCTTACTATATTTGAGTAAATAAATATATTTTCTTCAATTGTCAATGTATCCTTGTTTTTCATATAGTTTTTAAATATGGAGTTTTAGATTTCGATCGGAAATAAAATTTCAAATTACAAAATCTCAATATGAAATTTATCTACAAAGTGGGAATATAAGTATAAAGTTTCATATTGTTATAAAGTTTCTTTTTGTATGATTCATATCCTTGTTCTAATGGTACAACGATTACATCTTCAGTGTGTTTTAATGTGAATACGGTATTGTTTCTTGGATATCACATTATAAATTACGCAATGTCACTCACACTAACTGAAGACTTTATAGGAGTAAACTACTGAATAACTTGAATGAGATTTCTGAGACCTAAAAATTATCTCAAGATTATAGATCTCAAAAATAAGATTAAGAACGACTTGAATGGATGACTTTTATTCTTTAAAGACTGAATCACAACCCAAATATTCCAAGCATGAAAATCTGGCCTCCCGCAGAAAATCTCTACTTTACCATATACCTGTAATTTTCACGGACATCAGAGCCCAAATTATTTTACACCATAAAACAAGCCCAGTAATTAGATAATTCACGTCAGCCCGGCACATTAAGGCTGTTAATAGTGGCACCATGTAGATAATTACATTTGGGGTAGTTATATACCTGAGGGGTGTCATCGTTCCCGCCTTTTTATGGCTGTTTACGCACCAGTTGGCAACCCTGTCAGCGCGGGAATAACCGCCACCCGCCAAGAGAATAAATCACGCTCACCGCACGGTGATAGGTTAGCGGGACCACGTTGTTGCCATGAGTTTACGCACGCATATTACACGCTTGTGTATTCTCTGCTCTTGTGTAAGTATATTAGCGTATTTGAGTTATACAAGATCGTGTATCCTCAGGTTCCCTGCACAACGATTACATTATTGAAACCTTTTAGAAATCTTGAAGATTTAAAAAAAACGTAAAATGAATTACGATAAGTCAGCGAATTTTTTTAATGTAAAGCAGCAGTGGGTTTTGGATGTTGAAACACTGGACTTTGATCAATTAAAAAGTGTGTTTTCCATGTTATATGCAGTATTGTGTGCGTGTGTTGTGTTATATGCAATAACACAGCTATGCTACATGCAGTGGAAATAGGTTTCCCAATATGTGAAGAATAGTACAATCAAACTGACTGAGGCCACAGATAATACACACTCCAAACCAATACACAGAATTTTCATTTGATACTTTGTTAAGTTTAATGGCCGCTGTATTATAATCTGATATATTTTGATATTTTTCAATTAAATTTTTGAACACCGCCTCAACTAATCGAAAAAATCCTATTCAAATATAAAGTAATGACTCATTAAAAAAATCGGCACTCACCAGTCTGGGAAGAATCTCAAAGTAAGATTGCAAGTACTCACTTCTGAAAATAGAAAAGAAAACTGATTAGAAATGTTTTACAGTAGTTTAAAATCACTCAAAACAAGTAACTTATAAAGAATATTGATTTGATAATATATTTTTCCAATAAGGAATAAATTAAGCAAATTTAGAAAATCATAAGCTGGGATGATGTATGAGTAATAAAAACACAACACAGCCCAAATCCATGCAACTATAGAGGAATTTATATTTGATAATAGTAACTGAATAAAGAAATTATTTAAATAACCTTCACAAATTCAATCATTTTCACAATACATTCAGAAGGAGAAGCCTTTGAAAGAGGGGTTTACATCTCTCATGAGATATTATAATAATAACAGATTAGAATAGAAATATATTTTATTGAACATCCAAAAGAAACATAACACAATGAATGAATAATTACAAAATATATATTTTTTTGACATGACCAGCTGGTCGTCTGCCATTATAATAATAATAAGCGTATGGCTTTTAATGGTGGGGAGACCCTTACGGGTAGTTCCACCTCGCCGTTTGTGCCATGTTACTGGGAACATGGTGGACCTACTATTTTAGGTGGGTTCCGAACCACCGGGTAAGTGATAATAAAGCTTGTAACATCAAGTCATTGAAGCACGGTCACCCATCCAAGCGCAGTCTTGAGCGGTCGTGACTGAACATCACTTGAACACCACGCTCACCGCATGACCAATCACCACCAACCATGAGATATTGAAAATTCTAGATTGGTTTAAAGATATGGATGAATACTGAATAGGATCGTAAGTTATTACAGGAGTAACAATTTGTGAGTAGCAGAAAACAGTTTGCTTCTACTGTACTAACAATGTCTAAAATTAAATTTGAACCACCAAACTCTTCGACAATTCCAACGTTAGCAATTGAACACAGTGAACTCTGACGTTTGGACTTTGATCTTTGTACTTTGGACTTTCAGCTTCGACTTTGAACTAAATACTTTGAATTTTGGATTTTGATGTATAACATTTGAGCTTTGTACTTTGTCTTTTAGACTTTGACCTTTAATCTTCGACTTTGGAACTGTATGGACTTGGACTTTGAACTTTGGACTTCTTTGAAATTTGACAGAGTCTGGCATTTTCTTATCCTGTTGAATTTCCTCTGGAATCTAGCTGTCATTTTGAATTTAGGGTATTAATGAACAATTCATAAAAATATCTAGAAAAAATAATTTTGACCCATTTCTATGAATATTACAAACTCTGAGATAAGATTCTGAGCATGGATTCGATAAGCTTAAGATGAAATATTAATCACCTCTTGGTCTTCACAAAAAACACCAAATTTCATTGACATCATTTCAATTACGTGATTCAAAGCAAAGTTTAAAAAAGCAGTCCACCTATGTTGATAAAGAGATAACAAATTGAATATTTAATCCAGATGTAAGCCAACTTCCATTATTCTGCATAACTGGGATTTCACAGTCCGCATAAATTGTACCCACATTTAGATAGATGTGTGTAGGTACGGTAACGCAGAACACACATGTGATAAAAGCCACAAAAAGAGTGTTTTATAAGCGTACAACTGAATTGTGGAAAAGGTTTGTGGGGGGGGGGCACTGATGATGGGGGGGGGGCACTGATGATGGGAGAGGTGGTGATGTGGGGGAGGGGGGCTTATCCGGCTATTTCACCCCACATTTCCTATCCCGCATAAATCTTTGCCCGCTTTCCCCATTGAGTTAGCCTTTTCACTCCTCGCTTGACCTCTCATAAGCGAACCTCGAGCCTTATGGGATTGATGGTGCGGCAGCAAGGCACTACGACATCCATTAAAGCGCGCTCCTATCTGCGATAGGAACGGTTTTCCCGCGACAGAAACGGTTTTCCCGCGAAATATTTTTCAACTATACTCAGCCAATGTCAAACACACACCAATCTAAATTACTTTTTTTAACAACATCATCCTATCTGTCTGATTCACCTGATAACAATGTCTGTCCTTGTCATTATTCTTTTGCAACAAATACATTTTATGTGGAGTCTCTGTTGCCATTAACCTGGTCGAATCGATAATTTGAATCAATTTCATACTACTTCTTTGTATTGACTTTCAAGGTTCATCAATCCTGACGTTTTACATAGAATAAAAACGTTGTAAGAGAAAGGAAGAATCACCTTTTTTTCATGAATACTGTAGAGGAAGAAGAAAAAGTGGAAGAGAAGTTGCAGAAGAAGAAAAAGGAAAAAAAGGTGAAAAGAAAAAAGGAGAAGAGAAAGAAGAAGAAAAAAGAAGAGAAAAGAAGAAAAAAGGAGAAGATAAAGAAGTAGAAAAAGATAAAAAAAAGACGAAGATGGAAAAAAGATAAAGAAAAAAGACGAAGAAGAAGAAAAAGAATAGAGAACAAAAGTAAAAGTAAAACGAAAAAAAGAAAATGGAAAATAAAATGAAAAATAAAAGGAAAACAAAAATAATAAGAAGATAAAATGAGAAAAAAGAAGATAAAAGAAGAAAAATGAAAAGAGAAAAGAAGAAGAAGAAGAGAAAGAAGAAGAAGAAGAAGAAAAAAGAGAAAGAAGAAATATGAAGAAATAAAAAAAAGGTAAAAGAAGAAGAAAAAAGGAGAAGAGAAGATAAGAGAAGAAGGATAAAGGAGAAGAGAAAGAAGAAGAAGAAAAAGATAAAGAAGAACAAAGAAGAAACAGAAAAGTAAAAAAACATAAGAAGAAAAACGAAGCACAGAAAAAGACTCTTATTTTATATGGAAGCGTTGTACAAAAATCATGAAGTACTAAAATAATCTGGCAGAATGAGAGAATCGCCATTATTCTATGAATATAGAAATGAAGATACTGCTTGGTTGAAAATAACTTAGATGGTGAATAAAAAATGTATGAATCAAAAACAAAAAACAAATAATTGCAAAAAAATTATGGAAAACTTGCGGATGAGAGTTTTGGAGCATTTTAGAAAATTGTCAGTAAAAAAAATTGTTTTTTCTAGTTCAACCTTTATTCTTCATCCTTTATTTGAAAAATTTTTCAATTGTGTCATTAAAAAATTGTTTTCTCTAGTTTATCCTTGTCAACTTTTGGAGTTGGACAGTTTTGAATGTCTTGTTTAGCAGATAGAAAAGCATTCTATTAATTTTTCAAATAAATGAGGATTCACTTATTAATAGAAAAGATTTTACAAAGCTTTTATACCAGAAAATGACTAGAAACGTAAATGAATGAAAATTTCAGCATTAAATTCACTAAATAAAGTAAGGTGTGAGATGAGTAACCTGTTCACAACGATTAAAAAATTAATGAATAGATAAAATAAATATTTTATTAAATATAAATTAATTAATATTATAAGTAAATGAATGTTAAGTTCAGCATTAAATTCACGAAATAGAGTAAGTTGTGAGATGAGAAACCTGTTCACAACAATAAAAAATTAATGAATAGATAAAATAAATATTTTATTAAATATAAATAAATTGATATTATAAGTAAATTAATGAAAATTTCAGCAAACAAATCATATCAAATTCACGAAATGAAGTAAAGTGCGAGACGAGTAAACTGTTCACAACGATCAAAATATCAATAAATTAATGAACAGATAAAATAAATATGTTATCTTCATGAAATCTAAAACTACTCATTAGAAGGAACTACTAGGGAAGTGATAGCCGTGAGCCGTAACAGGTATCTGTTCAATCAGATAGAGATAAGCTGCGTTCTCCTGGCACTCTTTGTAAGGGTGACCGATTAGATTGGCCAGCAAAAAAGACACTGTTCTCTGCTGTAAAATCACTTTACGGTGGTTCGGGACCCACGTAAAACTGTAGGTCCAGCTCATCACTCACCATCATCCAACTCATTACCCACGCACAGGTCTCAGACCTATGTGGGCTTCATCCTGGAAAAAAATACAATAAAAATAGCTTTAATAACCTTGTTACTGAACCGAATTTTAAAATATCATAATACGTAAGTTCATAGTGTAATACAAAGTTATTCTCAACAAAGTCTACCACATTACACTAATATAAATTCTAGTCAGAAGTGGGTACAATATTTGATGAAGTGGGCCCTGAAGAATGAACAAACAAGCACGAATAAATGAGTGAGTGAAGTATGCAGAATTGCAGATTCCACTTACCAGAGCTCTAGAGCTCCACTTTGAGGGAAGAATGCAAGGGATGAGGCAGTGCAGATTCCACTTAACAATTATTATTCCACTCTGAGGCAAGAATGCACGGGATGAGGCAATGGAACCTCATTGTTGCTGCTACTTCTCATTACTCGCAATTAATTATTCAGTAGCCTAAGCCAACAGTTGCCGATTCAAATTGTTCATGATTCATAACTGAGTACATTGCACCTCTCTCATATTCTACAACTTTCCTTTCTGTCTTCTCAGTTCTCATAATGATCCAGTTCTATTTCCTTCCCATCAAACTCTCATTTTTTATCGTATACACTCTCTAAATAATGAATAATAAGACGAAATTGTCACAAACACATTTATTAAAAATATTGAGAAACTAGTTTCGGTTGTTATACCATTATCAATCTCAAACAAACTAAAACTAAAGTACAGAGTAGCTTAATAGCTACTAAAAAGTTTCAACTTCAAGCCTAATAAGTTAGCATACATCAAGTTGTATGTTCTCTAAGATGCAAACCAAAAAAATCTATTCAAAACAAAGTTGAAAAATTTTCAAGTTTCAAGTTCATAACTAAGGACTATTATAGTGTTATGATGAATGATATATAATCAAAGTAGCACAAAATTATCATTAAAAATCCCAAAGGTAAGAATTGTATAGTGAAAAAGTCAAGTAAAGTTAAGCTTAATATATACGTACTAAACATGGAATGAAACTATATAATGTAATGTTTATTAAGCTACTCTGTACTTTAGTTTTAGTTTGTTTGAGATTGATTATGGTAAAACAACCGAAACTAGTTTCTCAATATTTTTAATAAATGCGGTTGTTACAATATCGTCTTATTATCCATTATGGATACCGTACACAATATCACCTTCACCACTACAAAGACACTTTCTAAATTTCTTTCTCAACACTCATTAACATGGTAGATAAGTTAGATCGTTTTATGTTAGAAATTAACTTTATTCATTTTTTTATTTATTAATTCATGTCAACAGATATAGATAGAAAATGAAATAGTGTAGGTTATTCATATATTTATTATTTCTATCTTTAATAAATATTCTATTTATTATTTCTATCTTTTACAATTATTGATATTTTAAATCACAAGACTCATCAGAAATTAATGGTACATTCAGGGGTGTTATTCAATTTGTTCATGGGATATTTCGGCTATTTCAAGAATCACAGTATTAGCTGATATTTCATAATCGGCAAGTTGCACGAAATAAAAATAAATTTGACCACCGTAAGATGACGTCATTTGACGGAGCCAGTGTAACAACTTCCCTATTGAGCTCCTTTGGATTACGTCATCTTATGGTGGTTAAATTTAATTTTCTTTCGTGCAACTGGCCGTTAGAGTTAGAAAAAAGTGATTGTACTCACAGAGCTCTTCAAGAATTTGAGTAGCCAACAATACATTTATTACTCATGACACAATAATGGTTTACTCTACTGCATAACAAGATTATCTCTTTTGTCTTGTTATTTTTAGCTATTACTGCTCCTCATTGCATACTTCAATGTTATTTGTATTATTATTGTTGCTTATTACTGTTCCATGTTCTTAAAATTCAATCAAAATAGGAAGAAATTTAATAAACTCTAACCATGACATAAGGCAAATGGAGCATTTGTATGCCAGAAATGGATTCGACTCCATGCTGATAAATTTCATCCATTGGCTGAGTGTCAAGGCTAAATGTCCAATGACAGCCATTTACAGTTGTGTATCACTTGAAACGTGTTGTCGACTCAAGCTTTGGCAAATACTCCGAGTATGTAATCTCTAGTTGAATCTATTGCTTTTTCATCCTGATTGATTTAAGAATAACAACAGAAATAGAATAAAAAACATAGAAAACACTTTCAAATAGAAATTATGACTCACGTTATGGCGTGAGGGCCGTTTCACTCTGATGTTAAGAGCATCGTCAGACGACCCATAGTACACTGAGTGTACTGTGGCTCGTCTAACAATGCTCTAACATCAGAGTGAAACGGGCGTCACGCCATAACGTGAGTCTTAATTTCCACTTAAAAGTGTTCTTCAAGTTTTTTATTATATATTAGTGGAAACAAGATGGATCTTCAACATCACAAATAAAATAATGTTCACTGCGGATTGCCTAGTAAACATTAGTGAGACATAAACAAGGAACATTATAGTGCTATATTCTATATCTGAGATTAGCTAGCTTAGAATTGTTCCAAGAAAAGTTTCGGTACAATATGGCGTCGGGAACGAACATTAACGGATTAATGCATAAGCGAGTTTAACGAGTTTAAGACGAAGACATCTTAACGTAAACCGAAGAGAAGTTTCTAGCCTAGCTGGGGGCGCTCAAGAGTTTTGGAGGCTGGCGAGGATTATGAATGCTGACGGAGTGAGGAATAATTATTATTATCATGGAGGCCGTGTTCCAATTATATTATTCCGCTCCAGTTGTAAACATCCGCGCCATCTCACTTGGGTAGGCAAAAGTAAGCACCACTGTCGAGCTAGATTGATTTTCAATGGAATTGGACAGGCAAAAGCTACGAATTATGAATTCAAAAGGATTTCATCACAAAAAATTGATTTATTATTGAAAGCAGACTTGGTGCTGTATCAGACTATAAATTACTAGCGGTTCACCCGTGCGTTGCAACGTATTTTAGTTATAATAGTGCTACCAGGCGAATTCCCAAGAGCCTAGCACAAACCGCACCTTCCTAAAATATTAATTTTTGTTTGGATAAATTGAAATAAAAAAAATTGTTTTTTTTTTCAACAAAGAAATAATGGATGAAACATAAGCTGAGCTTTGATTCACCAGTCATGTTTCCTACATGACTGCAATGCTCCGACTACACAAGTCTGCAGACAGCGTAAATAACGCCGATAAGGGCCCACCAAAACAGTTGATTTCTATCAGCTGTTCCTTTAAGGATAGATTTCTCTTTTTTGTGTCCTTCAGCGTGGACTTTTGAACTCCCAACCTTCACAGGAACCATCTCGCGACTATTCTACATTATGCCTGAAAATTTCAATACTGTTAAATAACTTAAATCCCGATCGATGCTCTCGGTAGTAAAACGTGGTAAAAAAAACTTAGAAGAAATGTATCCAAAATCGCACAATACTTGGTTTTTAAACGTTTCTTTATTATTCTGTTAAAAAAAAATAATTTAGTTTTTTATAGCTAAAGACATTGTCAAAATAGTTTTCAATACTGTTAAATAACTTAAATCCCGATCGATGGTCTCGTTTTTCAGGAGAAGGCATCGTAAATTGCCTTCGAGGCCATGACAGACAGAAATTGAGATAATACTTGTTTCGGCTTCTTTAATGTACAAAACGTAATAATAACCAAAAAATATATAATTCTGATAAATGTACAGACAAAGCTCTAATTTTGTTTATATAGATTTTACTGGCATCAGCTGGGAAAGAGTACCATAATGAATAATAAGACTTGAAGTTGAAAACCGTTAAAAGCTAGTTTCGGTTGTTACACCATTATCAATCTCAAACAAACTAAAACGGAAGTACAGTGTAGCTTAATAAATACTAAACACAGATTGATACTATTGGCTGAGGGTGAAAGAGCCTTTCATAGGCTGACCTTCATTGAAGGTCTGTGATTAGCTGAAGGTCCTAACAAGTCACGCCCTCTGGTGGGAGGAGCATTAAGGAATATTCAATGTCAAAATCAAGAACCAAAAAGTAACAAACAAGAACAACACACAAGTCGGCTAGAATTGAACAATTTACAAAATTAAAATAAAATAAAAAATTTAGCTAAATGAAATCCAGTCAAGATCATCCGAGTAAAACAAAAAAGTACCGTTATTAAAGAGTAGGCCAGAATTATGGTGAAATCAAATTAGTTGCATTGAATTGGTTGAAATGAATTTTATCATTTAAACTAGTATTGGAATGGTTTTTACCAACCTAGTTATTTCCAAAGCTTCTAAAATGTTTAGTTTCCTGCCTTTGCCAATCAAATGCAGAAATTGACATTTTCTTCAGCCTTGAACTTCTGTCCATTAGTAATGAGATGCTCTGTAAAATTTGAGTCTCCTTTTTGGGTTTTCCTATCTCTTATTTGTTCATTTATTCTATGTTTGAAACTTCTATCAGTCTGAGTCACATAACAGGCATTATAATAACCGCAATTCAATCTACAAACTCCACCTTTATCCCAGGTATCAATTTTATCTTTACTACACCCAAACAAGCTCTTTAAAATAGGTTTTGTTTGAAAAGCTACATCAAAACTGTTCTTTTTCAATTCTTTACCTAATTTATCAGATACTGAGCTAAGGTACTGTTATCCATGACCTTTCATTGAAACTAACTTGGTTTCATCATAATTCTGGCCTACTCTTCAATAACGGTACTTTCTTGTTTTTCTCGGTTGACCTTGACTCAATTTCATTAAGGTTCATTTTTAATTTAATTTTTAAATTATTCTATTCTGGCCTAATTGTGTATTGTTCTTGTTTATTACCTTTTGGTTCATGATTTTAACACTGACTATTCCTTGTTGCTCCTCCCATCAGTGGGCGTGACTTGTTAGGTCCTTCAGCCAATCACAGACCTTCAATAAAGGTCAGCCTATGAGAGACACTTTCCCCCTCAGTCAACAGTATCATTCTGTGGGTAGTATATATTAAGCTACACTGTACTGCACTGATTGATAATGGTGTAACAACCAACTAGTTTCTCACAGTTTTCAGTAAATGTCGTTGAGGCCTTTTCAAGTCTTATTATTCATTATCAATATCTTCCACAATATCATCATCGGTACTACAAAGAAAGTAAAAGTCTGTTTCCTATATTTGAACCGTTCGCACATAGAATATCGGATCCTTTTCCATGCACTTGAGATGTTAATACCCTTCAACCGTCTGCAGAGTGTTGTATCACATGAAGGAAACATTGTAGCCTTCTGCCTGGAGAACAAAAGCTCCTACGCAAACTGAACAAAATCCTTTGAAAGCCGCAAAAACCTCCACTCTGCGACACATACTTAACGTCAGGCTACAGAAGGTAGAAACCTTCAAAAGGACCTTTTGGTAACCGTTCCTTATTTTGAACCCTTTTGTGCACTATTTATACTTCTACCTTACTCCAATATACTCGAAAAAATCAATCACGAATCTTAAATCACGTTTTCTTAAATCAAACTAGAATCAGAAATTTATCATTTATGATAAATGGATGAAAAATTTATCAGAAAAAACTTGAATTTTTTCAATAGATAACGCAAATTTTATTTTATGGTCTAAAGTTTCGGGTTGTTATAGTACTGTACTTTGAAAAATAAAATCCAGACTGTGCAATGAACCTATGCCCGGTTTCTGAGTTGTTCATTAACTTAATGGACCAATAACTCAATGCTGGAGCAATATGTTAATGATCCATTAAACTTAATGAACAACTCAGAAACCCGGCATTAGAATACTGAACATTTGTACAGTAATTATGGATTTAAGTTATTGTATTTTAATATTTTTATTTTTTGCATGATTTGTATATGTGTGTTTTTTGTTTTATAAATGAATAAATTTAGGTATGTGAATGAGTACCAATTATTATTGAGAAGTTCTACATTCACGTGGAAATTTACAATCACTTACTGTGTAATATGACGATCAAGCAAATCATGGAAGTTGCCATAAGAGGCTACTCCCGTGTTTAGGAGGACACGTCAAGCCTGACGGTCCCGGCTGCCTAAAAAACAGTCGTTAAATCACGTTAGAGGCCCAGAACTTTGTTCAGGTGCGACCGGAGAACTCTGACACCAGACCAGAACAAGCCAGGTCACAAAAGGTTATTATAATTTTTTATTTCGTGAATGTATCCACCAAATATTTCATGAATTCGACTAGATTAGTAGTATGTATTTGGTTGTAATTAATATAGCTTTTTTATAATGGTAATAGTGAAATTGTGGGAGAAGTACCTACTAAATAAAACAGTTGAAATAGGTATTATAATAAGAGTGCATATTATAAGAAGATACTATAGTTTCAACTGTTACGTCATCAATCTCAATCTATTTTTCTTTGTAGTGACGAAGATGATATTGTGGAAGGAATAAATAAGACGGAATCTTATCAGTTATAATAGGTATAGAGTGTTTATTATAAGAAAATACTTTAGTTTCAACTGCTACGTCATCAATCTCAATCTATCTTTCTTTGTAGTGGCGAGGGTGATATTGTGGAAGGTATCCATAATGAATAAAAAGACGAATTGTCACAACCACATTTAAAATATTGAGAAACTAGTTTCGGTTGTTATACCATTATCAATCTCAATCAAACTAAAATCAAAGTACAGAGACGCTTAATATTTATACTGAACATGGAATTGGCTAAGTGAGAAAGAGGCTGACCTTCATCGAAGGTTGTGATTGGCTGACAAGTCACGCCCCCTGGTGGAAGGAGTAACAAGCAAAAATGCGAGTCAAATCAATAACTAAAAACTGCGAACATCTAGAAAGCAACTAATTCCAGCCTACATTTAAAAACGGTTCTTTTGTGTATTTCTCGGTTGACATTGAATGCATTTCAGTGTGCTTCTAATTTTTTAGTTTTAATTTGATTCAATCCTAGCCTTATAACGTATTTTTCTTATTTGTTGCTTTCTAGATGCTCACAGTTTCTAGTTGTTGATTTGACTCGTATTTTTGCTTGTTACTCCTCCCACCAGGGGCGTGACTTGTCAGCCAATCACAACCTTCGATGAAGGTCAGCCTCTTTCTCGCTTAGCCAATAGTATCATTCCATGTTCAGTATATATTAAGCTTCTCTGTACTTTCGTTTTAGTTTGATTGAGATTGATAATGGTATAGCAACCGAAACTAGTTTCTCAATATTTTTTAATAAATGTGATTGTGACAATTTCGTCTCATTATTCAATCTCAATCTAACCAAAATACAGAATAGCTAAATACATACCCTTGTAAACGAATACTATTGGTTTATAAAATGGGTGCCTCTCATAGGCTGAATTCTATGATGGATGCCTATCATTGGCTAATACTAGTCACGCCCATAAGTAACAAAAGGTAGCCAAACACTATGAAAATTTAATTTATTTTTAAATTTTATTATTTAATTATTTAATAATGATGAGCGAGTAGATTGCAGGTTAAAAGTTGGCGTCGCTTCAATTTCTGGATTGGGCTTCAGTATGTAATCCGTTTTAATTTTTTAATATATTGCCCACACGAATCTCAGACTTGTACGTAGGTATTGGAAAATTAGGGTAATGACTACATTATTGAATGATCAATTTGATCACCAACTTACAATAGATTTCGAAATTCGGGAATTGATAGAACAAAAAGGCCTGCTTAAATCACCAGACGTTTTCTTTCTGTGAGAAAGATATTTTCCCGATTTACTACTTGAATCGAGCTAAAACTTTACAAATCTCAAAAGTTGTAATGCTAACAAACAATACGCTTGTTATCTTGCCTTGCAATCTGAAATTGAATTTGTGTCTAGTGGAAGCTGCTGCCTTTGTGTTCATTTTTGCATAGCTACAAATTGAGTTGATAAAGAGCAAGAGATAGAGATGAAGGAAGAGAAGAGGAAAGAGAGGACAAGCGAACGAACAGGCAAAAAAAATAAATTAAAACATCCCGGTCTTGTCTCAGGTTGTGAAGGTACTCGAAAAGTTGTAATCTGTCAGCTAGCTTCTCAGACATACCCTCGTTATTCCACCTTAGGTGGAAAAACATCTTTTCCGCGCATTTTCCTTCTTGCGTATTTGAGCACCTTTTCCACCTCTCACTTTCACTTCCACAACTTACTCTCTCTTCTCTCACACAGTCTCTGTCTTTCTCCTCCCTTCTCACACTTTCTCTCTCTCACTCCCTTCCTCTCTCTACTCTCTCTATTTCTCTCTCTACCAATCTATCTATCTTTCTTTTTCTATATCTTTCCCTCTTTTCCCATTTCTTTTCTTCCTTCTCAACCTTCCTTTCACTTTTTCCCTCTTCTAGGTCCTTCCTTTGCGCTACTGCTTCCCAAGTACGCTTTGAAATATTACGCATACGGAGGGAGGCTTGCTAGCGACATCTTGAAAGGTTTAATATGAAATTCGTGTGATACGTTCATATTTTTCTTCGGGTCTCAAATAAATGCGACTACACCAACAGTCGCCTTATATTCTCAGGCACTGGAATAAATTTCCTCGTCGTCTTTCATATAAATGTTCAAGAGCCGCTTCCTCCTTTCTTCTATGCAAATCTCAAGTTGGTTGGCACAAAGTAAGCACACATTCGAAAAACGCCCGCCCTTTTCAGGTTGGCAGCCCTGGATTCCCTTATTCACTGTGTCTAAACTAATAAAGAAGTTACTTTGATATTATATCAGCTCGACTGTGCTGTGTCTTGCAAACAGCCGGTGCTTCGTTATTTATGGAATGTTCACAAGCAACCCAAACATCTAATAAAATATTTAATACCATTATATAATATGATGAAAAGAATGGGAAAATAATAGTGGAATAAGGATGCTCAATCAAGATATTTTTATGGACACAGACATGTCAAATGTATTTGATACTGAAGTTTGTGGAGCACAGCCAGTAATGTGGGTATTGTCATTTGCTGTTATTAATCACTTCTATTATTATTAATATTTATTATTTTTTTCGAATAGCTTTTTAGAGCGCACGTTCAGTCAGCTTCTTTGCTCATGCTTCTTTCATTTTTCTAGAGTGACGGTCCTTGTCTTCCTGAGTCCACTCTCTCCCTTTTCTGCTGATAGCTATTTTATTTTCTTCGCCTGAAACTACTGAAACATTAGTGAAACACTACTGAAACTCCTGAAGCACTATTGTTTTTCTGAATATTACTCTGTTTTTTAAGATTCCTGTGTCTATTGAATTGTTTAGTAGGTCATTGTCTATTTCATGCTGCATTATTATTACTATTATTATTTGCTTTTAATTGGTATTATCAATTGTCAATTAAAAAATAGTTTAATAGTCATCAACTCAATCAAACAAAAACATTGAAACATTTTGGAATAGACATTTCTTGTGCGTTAAAACTATAACAAAATTTGATAGAAATGTTTGAACCATTACATGTTATAATTTTAATCATTTAGTATTCAATTTAATGTCTATTATAATTCCCATACAAAAAACCTAGCTTATTTTTCACCATCTCTATCATCCAAAAGCTTTAAAAATATGTAGGATGAATTTTTCTCAGTAGATAAATCATACTAAATGATAGTGGGAATTAATTTTGAAGAAAAGGCGGGTAACATTCATTATTACTGAAATTACTCGAAGGAAATACGAGATAGATGAAGTATCTCTCATTGTGGTCGGAGTTTCTCTTGTGGCTAAAATAAAAGAACACCAGCGAAATGAAACGCTTTCTTATTAATCATCTTTTAGTATCTGAGAGGAGAAAAGCGCCAGGAAAATCTCTTGTGTCTATTTCTTTCAATTTTCACTTTTCTCCAGTCGAGTTCTAGAGGTTGAGTAAGTGATTGTGGTGTGGGGGGGGGGTTCTTTCGGCCATCTGTGATCCTCCCCGAACCCCCTTCTCCCTGCATTTATTGCCGCCAAATCGTTAACCCGAATTCCAACAACGACATCCTATAATTTTCCTACTGCTATAATCCTCGGCACTTTCAACGGATAGGCAACCCGCTTTACAGGAGCTGTATTCCAAGATAACGTGCTATTTTACTATTACTAAAGATAAAATACTACTGTATTTTCAAGAACAAGATTCTTAGTTTTATAGATTCAAAGTGGATCCGAATCCGAACATGTATGTAGCAGGTATCTGTTCAATCAGAGAGATAAGCTACGTTCTCGTAGGTCCTGTTTGTAACGGTGACCAATTAGATTGGCCAGCAAAAAAGACACTGTTCTCTGCTGTAAAATCACTTTCCGGTGGTTCGGAACCCACCTAAAACTGTAGGTCCAACTCATCAATCACCATCATCCAACCCATTACTCACGCACAGGTCTCAGACCTATGTGGGCTTCATCCTCAAAAAAAAAAAAAAATGTATGTATAGTACCATAGCCGTCCTCGACTGAAGGTGACTCTTTTGTCCTAAACATTATTGAATTGTTCTTTAAAAACAAGTACATAGATAATAACAATAAGTTAGAGAAAAAATATTCTCCACATGGGCTACAATGCCTGTGTGCGAAGAAGAGTCTGAATCGGTAGAATTTTATATAGAAGAAAAAGAAATTTAAAAATTGAAGAGAAAAATAAATTACAGCCAATGTACAGTAGTCGCCACATAGCTGTGCCCGCCGGCAAAGGGCCAGGAGAGTACGACACTACCCGCGCTGAAAACATTTGACCATTTCCAAAAAGTTCGAATATTGTTTTGGAACAAAGTTCTTTCTATTAAACTAACCGATGTGCATCATTTTTGTACTTTGCTTTTTCAATGAGAACCTACTCATTACAAAGATATTTCGAATTTAATAAAAACCAGACTTCATTCAAAAAATGTGTTCACATTTAATTCCCAACATAGCTACTGTCGAATCATTCATTAGAAATTGATGAAACTTTGGTAATATAATAAAAACAGTTCGAGAACGCCATAACCATCGATTAAATCCCATTTCAATCAAAGATTTTCCGAGCACAAGACAATTAATACAGAAAATTTACAAATCGAAATTTTCATGACATTGAAAAGATATGCATCGAGAAACTTTTTTGTCTTCAATAATTTTCATATACATTCAGCGTATGAAATGTAGAGAATAAATTGAATTTATTTTCTGTGAAAGAATCATCTGACTAGACCTATTTGGTGAGACTTTGCAAAGATTCTAAATACGCGTATCTATGCTCCCTTTAGGCACTTCCAACAATACAACAAAGCAACTTGTCAGCAGACTGACTGATCTAGTTTGTTCAATTCAGTGAATGAAGTAGGACTCTAAGGTTGCAATATACATTTTTTACGAATTCCACTTTATTCAACTTCAATAACAATGAAGAGGAGAAACACTTGACCGAAAAGTAAACCCGAATCACAGCCCGAATGCTAGCAATCTGAACGCAGTGTCAAGTGCACTGACAGTAGCGTTCAATGTTCAGCAGCAGACAGCAGACGTAATCTATGTATTGATGTATGCATTGATATCACCCCGCGAGCCTTACTTTATCTACAAGGTATTTCAAGGACACGCGGGCACAGCTATATGGCGCTTACTGTAATTATGTTTTAGTCCAAAGAGCGTACTACGCAAACAAGGAGTGAGTTAGGTTGCGATTACTTTCCTTACTGAACTAACAGAGCTGTATCAGTATGCCAAGCCCAACGAAACAATTCAGAATCTCTATGCTCAACAGTCCACTCTCACCTCAGTTTTGAACACTCAATTTTTTGCTTTCCAAACGTCTCTGATGATGGCATGGACGCAAAAACTTGATCAGAGCTGTGCTAGATAGTACGAACGTTTGAACAATCAAAGAGCTAACAGAGTTGTATTAGTATGCCAAGACCACCAAAAGAATTCTGAATCTCTATGCTCAACAGTCCACTCCCACCTTTGCACAGGGTCTGACTGCACAGGTGATGTGTATACTATCTAGCACACGTCTGAGCTAATAACCTAACCTTACCTAACACAATTGATGTAGTCGTTTTTGTATCTGAGATGTATGAAATTTAATTCACCTCAAGCAACAATAAGGCAGGATCTGAACATAATGGCTACAAAATGTTTTTCTGTCTGAATTTGAAACTACTATAAATTTTATGAAGCACTTGGTTATATAAACATCTTCGAAAGCTAATTAATATTATGGTTCCTACAAAACTCAGAAGATTATCTTATCTATTATCAATCTATTTTCACTCGACCAAAATAGTCAAACGCTTTTATCATGTTCTGGAAGTGTGCTCTGGTATACTTGAGTTTGAGTTATGTCTTATTTACGCTTAGGGGTGGGTAGTGACTACAGTCATCTCTATTAGATAAATTATGACTGACTTTTGGTTTGTCATTAATTTATATATATTTACTGTATTTGTATTCTTTGAAAAAAAAAATTCATTTTATTTTTTCATCTCAAAATTTTAAATAAATAGTAACTCATACCCACGAACGGACGGGAATTCTTGTATGATTTCATAATATGAAGATAATGAAAAATGTTTTATGTATTGTTCAAATGAAATCAATAAAGAATTTTAATCATAAAAAGCCAACTAATCTCTCAGTAATTGATATTTTAAATTCCTTTTAAGGAGAATCCTACCATTTAAAAATATAATCTCTGCGTTTTTGTTTCTTAGTGTCATAAAGTTTTATGATTCCTGTTTCAAATTCATGTTAAACTTATTTCCGTATGATTTATGAGTTCTGTAAACTTATTTTCTCCTGTCGCCTAACGTACGATTTATGTTATTTCCGATTTCCCATAAATTCCATTTTTTGAGTTTTTGCGGACACATTACGCCAAAGCCATACGAGGTAAGCATTTCAAAATTTCAGGTCATATTTCCCATGTTATTTTGTAGTTCCTATCAAGCCATTTTCCCAGTAAAGTAATAATCAGACAAATTTTGAAAAAAACATTATTAAGAAAAATCATTAATATTATTTTTATGGAGTTATTGGAAAAAATTATGAGTTTTAAACATGACAAATGTTCATGTGTAATGCGTCCTGAAGCTAACATTATGTAAGATAGGAGGTTTGAATAATCACTCTGAAGACCTCTACGTTTCAGACATTGACAAAGTATTCAATTAACATTTTTATTCACGTATCATAAATAACAACATACACTTCAAAACGCCTAGGAAATTGATGAATGCTTTTGTACAAAATTCCGAATTTCTAATATCAATTGATTGAATATTTGGCATTTCAACAATGATTGTACAATCCAATCACTTCATCACGAATTTGTTTCGAGTAACATTGCATTAAGATAAAATTAAGACTTGTAAATTTGAAGATACTAGATTTGCACATTTGGGAAGTGATAGGAGAGTGCCGTAGCAGGTATATTTGTTCAATCAGAGATAAGCCACGAAACTCCTAGGCGCTCTTTGTAATGGTGACCGATTTGATTGGCCAGAAAAAGACTGTTTTCTGCTGTAAAATCACTTCCCGGTGGCTCGGAACCCACCTAAAACTGTAGGTCCAACTCATCAATCACCATCACCTCAGACCTATTTTGGCTTCATCCTCCGAAAAAAAATTATGGTGATGACACGACAGTTCTTAGCATAAATTTAAAATAAAAAATGCCTATTTTTCGCTTGAACATTTGCAGAGGCTATTTTCGTCTATTTAATTGCGGAAATGGGGATAATGATGACATAGCAGTTGAGAAGCCAGCAGTATGTTGTATGAAACCAGCGGTGCCTGAGCCAGATTTCAGAAGGTCAGCAAACAGTAGGTACAAGAGGGTGAGCTGCTAATTTGCAAAGTACCCTTTTCCCCGGGTTTCCCCGAGTGGAGTCAGACTCTTACGCGCATTCTGCAGCTCCACATTCTGACGACGGTTACGCGCTAGCCTGTTAGGTTTCGTTCGTCCTTTCTTTTTCCACGTTCATTCCATTATCCGCAATTTAACTCGCTGGGGAGAGAAAAACTGTTATAAAGAGTCGTACCCCTATCAGACCCTCAAAGAGGGACAAGAAGGGAAAATATTGTAGGGCTTCCTGAATGCGGTCCCTAATTTTCACTTGTTCCCCTTAGCCGCTTACGAGCGGATAAGCTTTTCACGTTCCACCACAAACGAGATGAATGCAGATGAGCTTTTTTCACCAATGTTGGAATTCTGAATTTGGACTCAGCGTCTGTGAGCTCAATAATTGAACATTTTCGTCGATGACTGGCTCAATATACATAAATATATTTATATTATATGCGATATATTATATATAAATATGCTACTATGATTTAATTCAAATAGAGCATTCTTTATAGTGGTGAAGGTGATATTGTGGAAGATATCCATGATAAACAATAATACGAAGTTGCCACAGCCACATGTATTAAAAAAAAGTGAGATAATAGTTTCAGTTGTTACACCATTATCAATCTCAAACAAACTGAAACTAAGGTACAGAGTAGCTTAATATATAATAAACACGTAATGATACTATTGGTCAAGGGATAGGCTGAACTTCAATGAAACTTTGTGATTGGCTGAAGGCCATAACAATTCACGCCCACTGGTGGGAGGAGCAACAAGAAAAAATAAAAATCAAGAACCAAAAACCGTGAACATCTATAAAGCAACAAAGAAGAGCAATATACACATAGGCGGGAATTGAATAATTTTTAAATTACAAAATCGAAGCTCACTGAAATATAGTCAAGTTCAACCGAGAAAACCACGAAAGTACCGTTATTAAAATATAGGCCAGAATTATGGTGAAACCAAGTTAGTTGTATTGGATTGGTTAAAATAAATTTTATCCAGTATTCGAATCGTTTTTTACCAACCTAGTTATCTCCAAAGCTTCTAAAATGTTCTTTGTCAATCAAATGCACAAATTCAACATTTTAGAAGCTGAGGAGATAACTAGGTTGGTAAAAAACGATTCCATTATTAGTTTAAATGATTCTTGATTTTCTTGTGTGATAATTAACTGATTAGTGTATGTTTCAAGTCAATTGCGTAGATGAAGTCCAAGTCCTACTTTCAAGTGTCGCCACCATTAATTATTTTAGTCATAGAACCCATATCAATATTATTTAATACACGCGATAACACGCATATATAGACACTTGCTCTACAAGAGCATCATACTCAAAAAATAATACCATTATATTTCTGTACAAGTTACATAAACAAAACAAGCTATTTAAATAATAGGATTGTTCAAACAAGTGAAATTAGTTCAAGTTACGAATAATAAATCTCAATGTAGCCAATGAACTCAATTTGAATTGCAGAATACTTTCAGCTTCTTCAAGTGCGGCTGTATTGCATTCACATGCAAATTAAATCAGACAGAAGTCTGAGAGGCATCTGTGCCAATTATACAGCATGTTCATCCGTGGCCTTTTGATGTGGGACCATGGAAAGCCACAAGAGGATGGTGCCGTTGGTCTCCTAGTGCTGGAGATTCTTTGATCAAAAGACCAGACCTCATAGTAGACACAGGTGAATAAAAGGTATCGTGGACTTCATTCATGAGCTGGAACTTACCATTCAACTCATCCTCCCCAAATGAAAGCTGAGGTTTGACCCACTTTGCAAGCTCCCCTTCACCTCCTATAAAGAAAACCAAGAACGAAATGCGGCTCAAAAGCATGAGCGAGCTCAATGAGCTTTGTTGCCCAAAACCTACAAATCCAAATTGGATTTCGGCAGATGAATCGTTTATTGTGATACTCGTCTCAGCACCTCAGGTAATCTCAAAGAAGTTATTCAGAGCAGTTAGAATCGTATTCTAAATAATATTTTAAATGTGAATGTGATATTCAACTCAGAATTTGTCCACTGATAAATAAATGCAAACATAATTCATGATTATCCATTCAACGCGAATCACAATCAACTTTTTCCAATATTCACGAATAAAAGATATGTAGCATTCTTGTAGCTTGATTCTTTGCATTAACAGTAAATATATTCTTGCATTAAATGTAGCATTCTTTGTGTTTTTAGCACACTTATGTTTAATTGAATTGAACAGTTCTTTGTTTGTTGAATAAAATCTCAGGTAATGCCATTCTGGAATTCTCTAGATGATTGCAAGGCGAGGCGTGAACAGGGGGAGTAAACAAAACATGCCTGTTTATCGTTCCACAATAACAATAGATTGTTATAGAAAATTAAAGAATTCTCTGGAATGTCATAACAGCTTATAAAAGCGGATGCTCATGTAAACAGTCAGTTCATTCATTGCTAAAACTTCTTCATTAACATAACAAGCTGCAGTTTTCTGTGAGACAGTGTGATTCCAGTTCCCGTTAATACACAGTATAATCCAGTGAGTGTTATTACAGACTGTGTTTTACGAACGTTTAGCGTGTTAATGAGATAAACGCAGTATATTGTGACAGTTTATTATTCAGGCTTCTTTAACCACTTATACAGTGACAGACTGTGTTTCGTAAGTGTTTCAACTGTCATGTTTTAAACGTTTCTTTCTGAATTATTGAACAGTTATTTGTTAAATATTTGATCAGCATATTGACAGTCAGTGATTACTTTTTGTACAGTAGTATAGCAAATTCATTATTAGCTGAACATTATTGATTCATTCGTTTCTGATTGATTTCTTTTGTGTGACATAACTGATTAGTGCGTGTTGTAAGTAATTTGTGTAAATTTCAATTTCAATTTATTTCAAAAACCAAAACACAAAAGAATGCAAAACATGACAATGACAGTACAATGATACAATGTAAAATATCTATTTAGAGTACTTATCTATCATTCAATATTTCTATTTAAAAATACATAATTTGGTTGACTTCAGCATAAGTTAAACTTGTCCGCTGAAGCCAGTTACTATTCAGACTATTTCAATAATTTTTTTCTGTTCTTCATTATTTCCAATTATTGATCCAGAATCAAAATATGTTATACCTGTACCTCCCTTTCCAAAAATTCAATTTCAAAGAAAAAATTACTCTTTATCCAGTTTTGAATGCTGAAATAAACTGCGAGTGTTAATTTTGAGTGTTGCCAGTATTATTTTAGAGAAAGAACCCGTAACAATATATGCGGATAGAATTCAATAGTTTTGACCCCAATTTTGAATCCATTGAACCTTCAAACACGTTACATGAAAGATATCAAATGATTTGGTGAAGCGATTAGACTTTTTTCCATGTAATCCGAATCGTGAGCTGTCAAAAGAACAGTCATGCGCTGATCCGAAAGTATCAATTCGATTCCCATTCACGTTTCCCGCTGGAAATCAGCATGAAGGATTCACTTCTCGCTACACAAAACCCAGCCAACCTGGTACGACCTTATAAACCCACCTGGGAAAGCTTTTTAACAGATTGCAACACGTGCAACCCCCCTCCCCGCCCAACCACGTCCCTCACATCCCCTCCATCCATCACATCCTGACTCATTTCCACCATACATTGAGTCACACGAATCCTCCTCATTTCCTCATAGTAGTCATTCAGTCGTTACCTCACTCTCACTCATACTACTATCTGTCACTGTCTCTCTTATTCAACTGTCTCCCTCTTTTCAAACGTTACAATAATACAATATTTATTCAGAGTACTAACTGAACTTCCACATGCAAATTTATCGCCTATTCGTGAAATTATTCTTCATGACAAGTGCATATATAATATATACCATAGGGAATAGGGCACCTGAAGTTGACTTTAGCTTTAAAATTATAGCTCTGCACTCAATTCTAGTGTTTTTTACTTTTGTTAGTTTGTATTATATATTTTTTTCTTTTAGTGCCAGCATGTCATTTATCTTATTTTTTTGTGCAGAAAAAAGTTTATTTATTATTATTATTATTATTATTATTATTTTCACCTTACTGAAATCAGTTGGCCTTAACATTACTGCTGATCTTATTTCAAGTTACTTTATCTCTCTAGCATATTTTATTATATAGCATTAGTATTTTATTATTATTATTATTTTATTGTATGAAAAAATAAAAACATTTTGGACTGATATAATTTTTGCACCGTTTTAATCTTTGGGTGAACCTTCTTGGAATCGCCTGGAAACTTGACAACACAGCAATTCTACGAGCCCCTTCAATTCTGTAGCCACTACTTGAATGAAATGAATTTATAAGGTAAGTTGCACAAAAAAATTAAACTCAACCACTGTAAGATGACGTCATCCTACTCAGCTCAATAGGGAAGTCTGGCTCCGTCAAATGACGTCATCTTACGGTGGTCAAATTCAATTTTCTTTCGCGCAACTGGCCGATAGTGTTTCATATTGTTACAAAAGCGAATGGAGCAGTTATTTACGCACTTGTTCTACGCAGATTGTTCTATTGTTTTCATGATCAGACGTGACTTTGACATCCGATCTTCATTCTCTCGCTCTTCATCACATGTCTTTGTCACTCTTATTCTTCAAGTGTGCAACTCTCTCACTCAATTGAATTTATCGAGATTTCTTCAGACTTCTTGAACAATCGAGATCATGTTCCGTGGCCTTCTCGAAGCGTCTGGTGACCTCCAATTCTTGGAATTATACAACTTTAACAGCTATATAAAGAAGTCCATGTGAACAAGCTAGTTAGTGTTTACAAACCTGCGTGACAGATTGTGTTACAGATCTCGTGAGAGAGAAAATCCAGTGCCAGTGGAGTAAGCAGTGCTTGATTTCAGTGTCAAGTGCAGAGACAAGTGTTTACTATTTGTGCAGCTTACTAATAGTTTAAAGACGTTGCGTTAAGTGATATTATTTGGGACTGTCAAATAACGAATTGGACTGTGTTTTTGTAAGTGATTAGTTGCTCTTTTTATAATTTCTTTCTACATTATTGTACAGTTTATTGGACTCTTGTTTTTTTTATTATTGATCAGCCTGTAATTAATTATTCATTTGTACAGTTTATTAAACTCTTGTTTCTTTTGTTATTGATCAGCCTGTAATTAATTATTCATCAATTCTTGTAAATAATTACTAAAGAATAAGTATTAGCTTGTCATTTGTTGATCTGTTTTTATTTATTAATTGAACTTACAATTAGTGTGTGTAAATGGACTAATTTGTGTAAATAAAGTGCAAGTGTGAACTTTAGTGTTGCCAGCCTTATTTTAGACATTGGAACCCGTAACAATATCAATGTATTCTTCTGTATCAGGGGTCAAATTGATTCTGTCATTGTTTTAAGGCCGCTTGTCTTGGAGTGTGGTTGAAGAGAAATTTCCAAATTCTTCTAAATATTTTTTGATTATCTTATAAAGGATGGTGAAGCTGTGAATAACAATCTAAATTGTATAAAGGCAATAAAGCCTTGGAGAAGAAAGCTTGAGAAAATCACGGCGCATTGATTGAGCGTCGCTTGTTTGCAAAAACAATAAAAAACAAAGAAATCAGACACATTCACTGTTTGTTTTAGTAGCGGGCTGGTAGCAGGAACACAGATTCTCTATCCCTTTCACTCCCTCCCACCCTCTCTCTCTTCGTTTTCCTCTCACTCCCATCCGCACACATCATTTCATAGAATTTTGAAGTGGGGAGAAAAGTAATCATTCGACTCGACAAAATCCCAAGATTAAGTCGGAGAGAACTTTCTGAGGACTGACATGAGGGAAAACAGAAACAGACTGAACATTGTGTATACTAGTATTATGAGTGAAGTATGTGGAAATAAAAATAGAAAAAAGACGATGCTCAATGTTGAAAGAGATGATACTGGGAAGAAAACATCGATTTGGAGGAGAAAGAAGACAAAAAGTTGCTGTCACTTGAACGAGAATCGAACGGAGATCAGAATTCGATGAAAATAAAGACATTGCAAAATGGTGGGGGGGGGGATAATGTGAGAAGTATCAGTAATGGAGTTATAGTCAAGGTCAAATTTTATTAAAATGATACAAGTATTCAGAATAATAAATATTATATTCAATGATAAATGCCTATGATACGATGTACGAAATAACTAAGTTACTTGTGATAAGATTTGTAATCAGAAAATTTGTATTAGAATTACACTTCTCTTGAACTGAGAAGACCTAAAATACTTTTTCCAATTGAACAGTTAAGAATTCAATTCAATTCTTTATTTTTTCTCACCAAAGTCATTACAACTGACAATATACATTTAAGAAAATACAATAAAATATAAAATTCTAACACATTAACAAAATAACAGTAACATATGGAGTGAGAAATGACCTAACCAACTATGGTTACATGTAATAGGATAGGTCAAGTTAGGGAATTGGTAAGGATAAGGATGGGATCAAAAAGGTTGGATTGTATGGGAAAAACTATTCATCTTGTAAGAAAGCTCACAATCTGAAAAAGTATCTATGTCTAATCCAATTGAAAAAGGATTTAGGAAATCTTCGCTTAATGATGGATAAACATCACTAAAACCTGTTGTTTCCCTGAATTTTATTGAAGGCTACGTTTGGTGAATATGAGTAAATACATATTTTTAGAAGAGCGTTGAATTGAGTCCTATTTATTTGTGAATACTGTAGCTATTGAATTTTAATCCTGATTTCCATTCTCTTTAAAAATCTCAGAGTACCTATTATTTTTCCAAACCAAGATAGAACCTCACAAGAAGGAATGATGGAAGGTGTACCGGTATAGAAGTTGGAATGTCGTCTTTATACTTATTTTAGAATAAAAATATAAATTAAAAGTATTATTCTATGCCTAACGTTTTCTGTATTCGAGTTTGGAAAATGAGTTTGTTAGCAAATATGGATTTAATATGAGAATTGCAGTTCATTAATAGTTACTGAAATGTGAAAATTAAAACGATTGTAAGCGCACTAGCAATAAAATATTGTAATATAATGTAAAGTATTACAAGTGAAAAATATTAAAGTAATATAAAAGCAAGGTTGGGTCGAAATGATCCTCTCACCATAGTTTTTGAACAGGATACAGTTTGCTACTAGGAACAATAACAAATAGCAAGCCTTATAGCCAGTCTTAAAGGCTATGTACTTTTGCTAAGAATAAGTAAGGGTGCTTTTATTTCACAGTGGAGCTTCGATAATGGAATCATGAGTAGTGATACTCGATATCAACTGTGAAAGCACCCCCACTCATTATTAGCAAAAGTTTTAGTGAAGAGAAATGATTATATACAGTGGTCGTGATGTTCAGTCACGACCGCTCAAGACTGCGCTTGGATGGGTGACCGTGCTTCAATGACTTGATGTTCCAAGCTTTATTATCACTTACCCGGTGGTTCGGAACCCACCTAAAATAGTAGGTCCACCATGTTCCCCGTAACATGGCACAAACGGCGAGGTGGAACTACCCGTAAGGGTCTCCCCACCATTAAAAGCCATACGCTTATTATTATTATATACAGTGAAATAATGGCTTGGAAAGCAGCAACTCCTAATGGGGTTAATGGACTGTATAAACTATTTACTCATACAAAATTAAAGGCTATTACACCACTATAAATGCAAATAAATAAGAGATCGTTCAACCAAAAACCTACCAAATTTCGTTTGTAAAGTTTCATTAACCTGCTTGTTGGAGCATATAACGGAACCAGGCTATTATTTATGATGTTATCAAAGTAGCATTTAAAGCGAGAACTTAGAATTCTGTGAATATTAGGGGAAATACTGTTTTAAAAAGTGTAAATAGTGAGGGAAATACTGTCTTAACAATAAAACATTTAGGGAAATAAGATACTTAATTTCTAAAATTACTGAAAAAATACTGTCTTAGAAAGTGTAAATAGTAAGGGAAATACTGTCCTAACAGGGAAATACGGTCCTGACAATAAAAACTTTAGGGAAATGAGATAATTTCTAAAACTACTGGAAAATACTGTCCTAAAAAGTATAAATAGTAAGGGAAATACTGTCCTAAAAATAAAAAATGTAGGGAAATAAGGTAATTTATAAAATTACTGGAAAAATACTGTTTTAAAAAGTGTAAATAGTAAGGGAAATACTGTCCTAACAATGGACAGTTGTAGGAAATGAAAAAATTATTGAAACGCTTAAGGCATTCAAAATTAGAGCCAAGATAATCAAAACCGGTAAAGTTGAAAATTACCCTTGTTCAAACTACATTATTATTTTCTCGAGAAGAGACCAACATACGAATTTCATTCAAGTTACATTTGAGTTGAAGAAACGTTCGCTTGTCTGCCCCCCCCCCCCCCCGCCACCATCATCATTCCAGCACATTTCCCGGCTTTTCCATTTAATGATTTTCCGTAAAAAGGTCTGCCAGTGATTAAGGAACAGACACAGCATCGACTCTGGAATGAAATTTCCGGTCGGACTCATTTCCTTCTCACTCCCCCCATTCTTCTATTTTTCTGGCTCTCTCCCCCCCCCCTTCCATTCTAAATTATGCGCTCATTAGAGGCAGCGCTTATTTGAAAAAGACCCAGACATCTGCCAAAACTTCCCAAAGCCAACAAAATTGTTCAGTAAGATACAATCCCTTAAACTAAATTTTCATTATGAATGTAAATTATGATAAGTTTTTTCCATTATTTTATAATAGTTATTATCATTTAATAACTGGCAAACCAGACCTGTGCCAATCGGTTTTTAAAAACTGACAGTACTTATATTATTTATAATAGTTTTTATATCTTGTCTTACAGTATTTATGTAAAATATTAATGAAAAAAATTATTATAATGAAAATTCAGTTTATAACAACTGACAGTACCTATATTTATAATAATTATTATATGTTGTTGACAGTATTTATGTAAAATATTAATAATGAATAATAATTTTAATAATAATAAAACGCGGATAACCCGAAAAAGGGCAAAAATGAGGTGAAAAAGATATTTCAGTACAAAAACGTTTTACTGTACAAAGAACATATGTAAAATGTTTAAAATGTGTACAGTACAGCAGAAACATTTGCTCTACATCTTAATCACTAAAATAAAGACCAGTGCAAAAAACAATATACTGTACTGTTAACAAAAAGTGTTCAGTTACGCCTTTCTAAAAAAATCAATCACTCATTTTTGATTATTGCTTTGAAAAATTAAAATTTAATTAAACATTTTTTTGTGGCACTCGCGGATAATCCGCACCGCGGACCATTCGTTCGCGGATAATCGGGGCTCTACTTTATAATGGAAAAATTGATGAAAAATCAGAAGTAGGAATGCATAGTAGTTATTTACAGAAACTTACTAGAAGTTCATAAGCTTCAACATTTCCAAAGCCAATTTCTCAATGTTTTTTTCCTTAACTCGCCAGTAATAATGATTTGATTTCGCTATCCATTCAATTATATAGCAGGAAACAAAACAAAAGTAGCTCTTCTGATAAAAGCAGCAACTGAGAGCATCTTGAAGACTTTTTGAGTTTGTTTTCAACCATCCTATTAAACATAACTTTTTCTCGTGTACCTTTCAAAAGTTTGCATTGAATATTATACAGATTACTGATGATGCCTTCCTTTCATCTTCAATAAGTAAACGAGCTACGAAAAATGTTGAAGAAACTTTCTGTTTCCAGTACATCGTCGTCAGTAAATAGAAACATTTCTACTTAAAGCTAATGTAATGCAGATTAACCAGGCTTTTTCAGAGCTTAAAGTTGAAACTTTCTATATTTCCATTCAAATACATTCAAGTATAATGTAGCTCCAGGTTTCAAAAAGTGCCTGCTGATAAATTCTTACTCGGTGTTGAAGATTGGAGTTTTCAAGGTCGGTTTCCGAAACCTTTTAGCTCAATGAAAGAATTTAAATATTAAATAGACTTTCAAAATAATACCTCAGTATATTTTTTTATCGGAAAACGTTTGAAATATTACTCAAATGTAATAATATATTCATAACGGAGACAGTAAGGAGCTGCGAAATTGTTAACTAGCTTCCACCATCAAAGAGAGGATTTAAAAATACGTCAAAATTTGATTACTTTTGGAAATATATAGTTTTTGACGTTTTTAAACGTGAGCCGTAGCAGGTATCTGCTCAATCAGATAGAGATAAGCTGCATTCTCCTAGGTACTCTTTTTAAGGGTGACCGATGTAAAATCACTTCCCGGAGGTTCGGAACCCACCTAAAACTGTAGGTCCAGCTCATCAATCACCATCATCCAACTCATTACCTACGCTCAGGTCTCAGACCTATGTGGGCTTCATCACCAAAAAAAAACTATGTCTAAAACGTTGAAATTCGGTACACATGTCCCTCCCGTGACCTCTAGAATCTCTAGATGAATGAAGAGTTTCACAATATTCCCGAAGATGCGTCCAAATCTGACAAATTTCAAATATTCAGCGTTTTATAGAGTTTTGGATTAAAATTAATGACGTTTGAAAATTTAATAATTCAGTACCGTTTCTGAAGAACCACGTTGCTCTTCAAGACTGCATGAGCTTCATGTAAAGCTTTTGAAAATTTCCCCCAAATATGTAAAAGTTGATAACCCCTCAAATAAAGTAACTCCTTATAGGAACTTAATGTAAAATCTATAATAGGAGCGCAATTCAATGCATATCAAGATTTTAGTCGATGTTGGAAGGATATCACTCTTGTTTGATTCTGTGAATTGTATTTAATGCCTCGCCTGAACCTAAATGAAGAAATTTTTCCATCATGGGTTCATTGTGGAATCAACTAGGAATCAAACCAAAAATGCATGATTTCCTACCTTTTATAACAGTTGTGATAACATTGTGGTCATCAGCTTGATCAGGTATCTGGAAAAATCAGAACAGAATTACTTCCCATTCATGGAAAAGTTTCAAGTAGGATGGAACTTTCTATAATGAGAATAAAATGCTACACAAATCATGAAGGAAACTGAACTTGCTTTGTAGTGGTGAAGGTGGTATTGTGGAATTTGTGGATGATATCCATAATGAATAATAAGACGAATTTGTCACAATCACATTTATTAAAAAGTGAGATACTAGTTTCGGCAGTTACACCATTATCAATCTCAAACTAACTAAAACTATAGTACAGAGTAGTTTAATTTATACTAAACACTGAATGATACTATTGGCTAAGGGATAGGCAGACCTCCATTGACGGTTTGTGATTGGCTGAAGGCCATAACAAGTCACGCCCACTGGTGGGAGGAGCAACAAGCAAAAATAAGATTCAAATCAAGAACTAAACTCCGTGAACACTGAACATCTAGATAGCAACAAAGAAGAACAATACCCAAGTAGGCTAGAATTGAATAATTTTTAAATTAAAAAATTGAAGCCCACTGAAATGCAGTCAAAGTCAACCGAGAGCTTGTAGTGAGCTTCAAATTTTTAATTTAAAACTAATTTAATTCTAGCCTACTTGGGTATTGTTCTTCTTTGTTACTATCTAGATGTTCACGGTTTTTAATTTTTGATTTGATTCTAATTTTTGCTTGTTTAACCTCCCACCAGTGGGCGTGACTTGTTATGGCCTTCAGTCAATCACAAACCGTCCATGAAGGTCAGCCTATCCCTTAGCCATTAGTATCATTTCGTATTTATTATATATTAAGCTAATCAGTAATTTAGTTTTAGTTTGTTTGAGATTGAAAATGGTGTAACATAAGAAACTAGTATCTCACTATTTTTTATAAATGTGGTTGTGACAACTTCGTCTTATTATTCATAATGAAATGGAAATATGAAATGAAATTTGACGAATGAAAAGCATGAGTACAAGGATGAAGTGATGACAATGAATACTAAATTCAACACAAATCATGGATGAAATAAAATTATCAATGAAAATCATTAGCACAAGGATGAAAATCCAATTTGTAAATTAGTGTCATGGGCGCTTATTCGATTAATCCCATTATTATTCATTCTTATTTTTGTTGCCTCCTAAAGATAAATTAAAATAGAATGTGGAATAGAATGGTATCACCTTATTACCAATGTACAAGTCTGTTTCATGTGGGTATCATCAATAAATGAACATATAAAAAAACAATAAAAAATATTTTGGCAATGTATACTAATAGTGATGATGATGATAATGTATGTATCAATTCAACACTTTCAAACTCAATACTGAAAAATACATTATCCATGTGTAAGTAATAATATATTGTTGTTATTGTAAAGATACCAATATATACACATAGCAGGACGTTTGTGCAGCCAAAGTTTTTAATGTAGTGGGTTAAGTCAAGATAAAAATTGAAATAGAGTAAAGCAAGACTTATGTTTTGGCGGTCAATCAAGAGTGTCCAGTCGCCAAAGGTGAGTTTTCCCATCCCCCGCTAGTTCAGAATTATTTAACTTTGTTTGCAGTGGCGAAGGTGATATTTTGGAAGGTATCCATAATGAATAATAAGACGAAATTGTCACAACCACATTTATTAAAAAATATTGAGAAACTAGTTCCGGTTGTTATACCATTATCAATCTCAATCAAACTAAAACTAAAGTACAGAGAAGCCTAATATTTATACTGAACATGAAATGATACTATTGGCTAAGCGAGAAAGAGGCTGACCTTCATCAAAGGTTGTGATTGGCTGACATGTCACGCCCCCTGGTGGGAGGAGTAACAAGCAAAAATACGAGTCAAATCAATAACTAAAAACTGTTTTTCTTGCTTAAAAGCCTCTTTCTCGCTTAGCCAATAGTATCATTCCATGTTCAGTATAAATATTAAGCTTCTCTGTACTTTAGTTTTAGTTTGATTGAGATTGATAATGGTATAACAAACGAAACTAGTTTATCAATATTTTTTTAATAAATGTGGTTGTGGCAATTTCAATTTCGTCTTATTAATCATTCAGAATTATTTAATCATCACTGACTTGACTTGATGATAATATATTGTAGTTGGTTTTGTTAGTACAAAACTTTTATAATCTCATATATTGGTAAACATCATTATCAACAATTATTAGTTGGAACGGTTCAGTTCTTTCTCAACAAAAAAGTAGAAAAACTTTTGTTGGGATGTACTATCCCATTCAAAATCCATCAGGTGTTTTATCTGATGAAGAAATATATGAAAATAAATATACAAGTTCATCAGCTAATAGATCTGATCCAAAGCAGCACCTAGCCAGCTTATCTATGACACGAAAATCGCGTGGATAAACAGCATGATAATCCAGCCTAAGAGAACGTGTATGGTGAAGGTTTATAAGATTGTGGAGCAAAGAAAGGGTATTAGGCAAGTAGTGGCAACGGCTTTTGGTTTCATCGGGATAATGGCTGACGCTATCTGATGGGCGTTGCCCTTTTCCTCGAGCCTTCCAACACCATTTTAGTGTCAGAGAATTCGCACTTTCCCATTTACTGCAGCCGAGCTCACTTGAACCAAACTTGAGATTCTTTCCCCAACCCAAACACCCAACGTCCTATTAGCGTGTCCAACTTTCTCCTATTATTACTATTTATCCAAAACTTTTGCAACTTTCGACGAGAACTTTCCAAACCATTCCTTTCTGGCCATCGGCTGTTTTTACCAGTCTTATCGTCCCATTTCATTATCAGTCGAAACTTTTTCATCCGCTTTATTTGCATCTTTCTTTCGTCATTCCATCCGCAAAAGTCTTTCACAAGAGGTTTGTTGGAGTTCCATGGCTTATTACGCCTCAATGCAAATTTCTATCTATGAATAAAGGGCGGCTAATTTGAAATTTGAAAGGAGTTCATTGCAGGCTATGGATTTAACATTCAACAGGAAAATGTCATCATATTATTCACCTTTGTCTCAGAACAGCTTTCATCTTTGAATTACATCTATAAATAAAGTTTGAAAAATAGAATTTGGGCAAATGCAAACCTAAACACTCTAAGCATTTGCCTGCTCTAATGCAAGATGCTATTACAAAGCAAGTTGAGTCATGAAGTGGTCTAGTTAGCATTAGCGTCATTATTTTTTAACAAAGTTTCAATCGTTTTGACATAAATGCGTTAACTTTAATACTAAGTGCGCTATACCTCCTTTAAATGCAAGATGCTATAGAGTAGGCAGATGTATAAAGTGTTCAGGTTGGGATTAGCGTTATCGTATTAATTAATCAAACTATCTATTAATTTGTTTTTCATGCTGATGAAGCCCACATGAGTCAGAGATGCTTGGGTAATGAGATGAATGATGATGCAATAATGTTTTGAATCAGTGGCGAATCAAGGGGTGACTTGGGGTTGATAAATAAATAAATAAATTTTTTTATTGAACCAATCAATGAATACAATGCATTTGTATATAAAATCACAAAAGAACTTCAAATAAAACAATATTAACTCTTAACAATAACATATAAGCCATAAATAACAGCTCGAATTATGAAATTGTGATCAAAAATTACAATTGATGATGTACCCCCCTTCAGAAATTCTTCACCGCCACTGAAATATGGGAATGAGGACCTTTTTTGTGATATCTACACCTCCCATCCACAAAAAAAAATCTCACAAATTTTTTTGGATTCACCTCTTTTATGAATAATAGTCCTACTGTTCAAGGTAGGCTACGAACCACCAAATATAAAAATCAAATCAAATTTATTTCCAAATCAAATAAGTTAGCATTAGCATTATTCTTTTTTAATAAAGTTTCAATAAAGAGTTGGGCATAACTGCGTTAACTTTAACGCTAATGCTGAATGCACTATGCCTAAATTCTGTGAGCAAATAGATAGAAGTAGTGATAATAAAGTGGTAATAAAGAAAAAAATGTCACATCTTTGCTGCCGGACACCCTTCCAAGCGTCACTCTACTAATAGCCCAGGCAATGAATATTTTGTGTCGTAACAAATTAGGGGAAAGCTGAATTTTTGCAGGATGTTAGTATACATAGTACTTACTTACTCGAAAAAACCAAAGTCCCGACCCCCACCCCGCTTGCTTCCCCCACCACCCCCCCCCCCCCTCTACACCCCTCATCCTATCAAATCATCATCTCTAATCGTCAGTATGCTGTTATACACATCGATGGATTCATAAAAATAAATTCTATAACTTCTATTTAAAGCATAAAATGTCCCCCTACATAATGAAAAATCTAGTTTACCGGTTTATCAGGTTTACCGGTAGAGTGAACAGCACATTTATTGCAGAACATTATATGACTGATGTTATGGAAGAAGAATCAACTCTGTTCGATAGTTAGTTACAGAGATATCGAATTTCCAATAATTAGAAACATTTTCAACTTTGAGGGGGCTTGGGGGAAAAGCCAAGTGGGGATTTTTGGGGACTTTTCGGAAAATGTACTTTTAAACGTGTACTATTGATTGGCAAAAATAGTCTTGCTGTTCTGACAATAATTCTTTATTGGATTGGGCTGGATAGCCAAGCGCCATGCAATACACAGTGCTGTAGGGTTCGGCGACGCGGTGTCCGCTACTATTTCATCACTCACTATGACGCCATAACTTGAACGATAGTAATCAGTAGACACATCATTTTAAAGCTTATTAAATTATCTATAAGGTTTGTAAGGAACAGCACAACCAATAACGCGATAGTAAAATATATATGATCAGTTGAAGTTGATTTTTGTGGTTCGTGGTGACATTTTTTTCTATAAACTATATTTTTGCTGAACAACTAGGCTATCTACATAGAAAATGTTTATAACATATTTTTTAGAGAATAGTTTCAAGTATTAAATGAGATGAGAATCACAACGATACCTTAATTAGTTTCCGAGTTATAAGCCTTTAACTGAAGTACTGCTCTTGCAATGTTGAGAGGGGGGTGGTGGAGGAAGCAAGCGGGGTGGGGGTCGGGACTTTGGTTTTTTCGAGTAAGTACTATGTATACTAACATCCTGCAAAAATTGAGCTTTCCCCTAATTTGTTACGACACAAAACATTCATTGCCTGGGCTATAATTAATTGTAGTTAGAATTAAAAGTCAGCTTTAAAATCAATTGATTGAAATCTGCATCTATTTGTATTCAATTACAAGAGTAGCACTGAGCTGATAATTATAATGCAGTAAGGACAAATGAGCAAATTATACAGCCGGACTTCAACATATTATTACAGTATGCAGTACAGTACAGGTCCGGTAGGTCTCTTTCGGAGTAATGTTACCTTTCTGTGGCGAAGGATTACAGGGGCTGAACGGGTAGCAGCAATACAATTGCATGCGTTGTGCTCGTCTATGCTATTTTGTAGCCGATTAGTCCACTCGAGAACACAGCATTGTTTCAGGTGAGAGCGCAACAGCATAGAGATTCGTTATGGAGTTTGAGAATTTTCATCGCAAACAGAAATTATTTATTCTTCGCCAATTTGTTCACACATTCAAACAAATACATCAACACTCATGTGTGATACGTGAGTGTTATATTCATGACGTGTGAATAAACAGCTCAACAATTTTTTTATTCTCAATATATAGAATTCTCAATGATAAGACTTAGCTTATATGAATTTGAATATAGTTGAAGCAGGTGTGGTACACAGTAGATATACATTGCTATGGGAATTATTATTTTTAATTAAATTTTTTTCGAATCACCCACTTTGGGATGCGTTGAATCAATCATTTCTTCATGGATGCTTGTTTCTGCTTCTCCCAGTACTCCTTCGTTCTCTCCGATGTTGTCTTTCTTCTCTGATACTACAGTACTACTTCTCGCTTTAGGATGGTTCGGAACCCACCTAAAACTGTAGGTCCAACTCATAAATCACAATCATCCAACTCATTACCCACACACAGGTCTCAGACCTATGTGGGCTTCATCCTCAAAAAAAAAAAAAAAAAAAGGATGCTCTTGGAACCTTCTATTTTCATCGTTCAACAAATTTCTCAAATGTACAGTGTTCTTGATTGTATTCTCTGTAATATTCAATTTATTAAAATCAAGTTGAACTTTTTTGAACTAGCCACATTTTTTCTTTCTGTTTTTGTAAAAGTCGAGTATTTGTTTAGTGAGTCTATTTTCATTCATTCTGAATATGTGACCATAATAACGAATCCTTCTTATTTTTATACTACTGTATCTGAGATCTGTTCAGATCATCAACGCATTAACGAAAAATAATAATAATAAAAATTATTATTATTATTATTATTCTAAAACGAGAGCTCACTAAAATCTTGAACCTAAACCGACCTATGCCTAAGCAATTTCTTAATCTGTGGCCTAAGTTAAGAACAAAATAATAAGTAGTAATAATGAAAATAATAATAATTATTTTCATTTTTATACTTATTACTACATAATATTTTGTTCTAAACTTATGCATTGAATCAATGAATAAGGAACTCAAGGTTCAGGCTCAAGCATTTCAGGGATCTGTCGTTTTAGACTTAATTAAGTGAACCCCCTGGAAAAATCCCCAAGAAGAACTGACAAATAATTTTAGAGTAAGACAAAGCCTTCCGTCCTACCTTTGACGTATTATTTGAAATATCTCTGGCTCTTTGATTGCCTTCTTCAACTAGCATTTTATTACTTTAGAATTCTGTATAATTTCTCATTAAACGCATGATTTTTCATTTCAAAATTCCATTCATCATCCTGTGATGCTAATACATTTCAAAATATGTTATCAGTTGAGAAAATGTTATTCTACATTAATAAAATTTATTTTATCAAATCTCAATATAGAGATGAAATTGATCTTGACCTCGAATAGGTTGAAATTCAGCTGTACTCTGGTTCTAGGAGATAAAACATTCATCAATGTCTCTTCCTGAGTATTAAGTTTTCCACCTTGGGCTTGGATTATTGGTTCTCAATGACTGCCACTGAAAAATCTCCATTATTCTACTCTATAATGTCTGCATCTACAAAATTGACTATGTAAATAGTGAATGTGTATATCGTATAAGATTATGTAAACAAATTACATGGTTTGAGAAGGCTTACATGGTTTACCTGCTTAGTAGGCTTATTCTCAATTTTAATTCAATTTCAACAGCAATTTCGAATTAATAAAAAAAAAAAAAAACATTTTAATTCCAATTCAATTGTTTATCATACTTTTTAAATAGTTGAAAGTTGCTTGAATAAAGGATTTTATAACCTAGAAAATATAGTTGAAAAGAGATTGGATAGGATGGTATTTGAATGGCATGGACTGTAGAACAAAGAATAGATTAGCATTATATATGAAAGACTGAAATTCATTTATTATTGGTATATTATGCCCCTATATATTGCTTTATAGACCTAACCAAAGACACAAAAGAAACCAACATCCGTCTTTTCTCTTGTCTGTTAAGTAGGTACTTTGTATTTAATAAACAAATGTGATCGTAAACAAGGCAATTGTAAATTTATCATAAATATTTCATTGCAATATCGTCTATTGATCTTATTGCATTTATTTGTGTCAAACATTCATAGAAATGCATATGCACTAAATCAACAAATTGAATTAAAATCGACCTAGGCTTTCCATCTAAAATAAATTACCTAATTTTCTATCTAAATACATCCAACAATTTTTTATTTTAGAGCAGGTTTTTGCTCTAAATCAACAAATTAAATAAAATTTTACCTAGCCTTTCCATCTAAAACAAATTGCCCAATTTTATCATCTGAATACCTCCAACAATTTTTTATTTTGAAGCAGGTTTTTGCTCTAAATCAACAAATTAAATTAAATTCGACCTAGGCTTTCCATCTAAAAAAAATTATCTAATTTTTCATCTAAATAAATCCAACAATTTTTCATTTTAAAGCAGGTTTCTGCTCTTAATCAACAAATTAAATTATATTCGACTTAGCCTTTCCATCTGAAATAAATTACCTAATTTTTCATCTAAATACTTCCGAATTTCTTTTATTTCAGACCACGTTTCTGCTGATGATGCCCAAATGAGTCTGAGACTTGAATGAAGTGAGTGAGTGATGACACAGCACTGGTCCTCCGAACTCATGAAATTTGAATTTAATAGACTTGTATAACGGGGGAATTGAGTTTTTAACTGGAGAGTGGAAATAAATAGCAAACTGTGATGGGATAATCGGCAATCCGTGCTCTGGACAGATTTTAGGTTCGATCAGCTACCTATATAAACCTATATACCTGTATAGTGCATGGACAGATTTTAGGTTCGATCAGCTACCTATATAAACCTATATACCTGTATAGTGCGTGGACAGATTTTAGGTTCGATCAGCTACCTATATAAACCTATATACCTGTATAGTGCGTGCACATAGCTAGTGCAAAATCACCTATATATTACTACATCTGTATACTGAGTATATATATAGTTGGCGCGAATTCGTGTCCAATGGCCAGAGAGGGTGAGTATTCCCAATGGACAGCCAGTGGAGACTTGGAGCAAGTAATAAAGCTGGTCACTCGTCAGGAGAGACAGCAGGTCCTTCTAATGGAAGTCATCAAAACAGTCATTTCCTGCTGGTGATGAAACTATAGCTATATAGTTATATACCAGCCTATATCTGCCAGTTTATTGCCAGGTTAATGATGCAGCCAGCACTGGTGCTTGAGAGAAATTCATTGATCGTTGTTTACTTTGCTTGTATCTCGGACAAAGAGTTGTCACCTTAATACCAGTCCAGGGGGAAAAATCATTGCAATTTATTCTGCTTAGAAACATGAGCTGAGACATCGTGGGATTAAGTTGCTGCCCTGTCTACACGAACGCAATCTGGCTCTATGTACACTAAATCAACAAATTAAATTGAATTCTACCTAAGTTTTTCACTTAAAATAAATTACCTAAATCGTATATCAAGCATTTTAGTAAGCTCTCGTTTTAAACTTAATTGATTGAGTGAACCCCTAGAGAATCCCCAAGAAGAACTGACAAATAATTTTAGAGTAAGACAAAGCCTTGGATTAGCTGAGGGATAAGCTGCGTTTTCCTAGGCACTCTTTGTAAGGGTGACCGATTAGATTGGCCAGCAAAAATGACACTGTTCTCTGCTGAAAAATCACTTCCCGGTGGTTTGGAACCCACCTAAAACTGCAGGTCCAGCTCATCAATCACAATCATCCAACTCATTACCCACTCACAGGTCTCAGACCTATGTGGGCTTCATCTTCCAAAAAAAGGCTGAAATAAAGATATTACATCCTCTTACAGGACTGTGAGGAGAAATATTAGAATAATAAGTAGTGTGTATTATTAAGAACCCGACAGAACCTTGTTGAAATCGTGCCGGTGTCCGTTTGTCTGTGTCTTAGCGCTTAAAAGAAAGATTCTAGACTCTTAAGGAATAGCTTCCTTGCAGTCCAACTGAGATCTATAGTGATTTTCGAGTTAGGGGTCAAATATAAAAATAATTATGATTTAAAATAGATTTACACTACAGGCTCTAAGTTTCAGCTAGTCAAAATCAAAACATTGGACAGCTAGTTCATTTCAAATACAAAAAATCGATGAATGTTTCGAAGGTTGCTGCTTTATTTTTGCTTCCATTCATTCACTTCATTTTATAGTGCAAGCACTGACGTTTTCATTTTTGATTGTAATTAAATCTTTTCTTAAATTATTTTAAATCGACGAATTGAGATAAAAACAAAGAGAGAATAATGAGACATGATAAATTGAAATCTGTTTAACAATAAGAAGGATCAAAACTTTTTCCAAGAACTGCCGATGTACATTTATTCGTGAATTGGGAAGTATGAGATGTTTATAGAAATCAAAGAAGTTGATTAGTGCATCTGCCTATCAGCACAATTGATGAGATTAATTATTATTTTATGTAAATTCGTCGAGTCCTTGGATACTCATCGGTTTATCGAAATCTAAATTGAAATAACGTCTTACATATAATTACCCTAAAAAGATATTATATCCACTCACAGAACTTAAAACTTACCACTTACAAAGCAAAAACAATTAGAATCATTATTATTATAGTAGTTAAAACTGTGTGTGATTGCATGGTAGTAAGTCATTAATAAACCAATATTATGAATAGGAAGGCAATAGCTTTAAAAAACTATAACTGTCAATCTTTCATTCAAATCTGGGATTAAATTTCTATGATTGATTAAACAAGGTACGTTAGTTACCATAAGTACAGCCTAGAAAGGCTACAATACCTAGCCTGACAATGAGTGATAATTTAATTACATTATCTCGTACTAAACTACAAGGCCAGCAAGCAGTGTAGTCACTTTACTATTCATGCCAGTTTATTCGCTACGATTCAATCGATCACATGACAGCATGACAATAAGCAATAAATCACAAGAAATTATGATAAGCTCAAATACTAAATTGATAGACTTTCATTTACTGAATAAATTATGGCCAAGAGTGATAAGCATTAAAAAGTATTGATGCCGGTGAGTGCCGAATCCAGAAACTGCAATCAATACTGTTGGTAATCGAAGTAATTTATTTATAACGATTTTCGAGTGTAGTGAAAGAAGCCATAAATGTCCTCCATTTTCGTCTTGAGCATTCTTTTGGATGTCCCTACGCTAGGAGGGATTAATTAATGAGAACCATCAATCCATTTGTTTTTTTGAGAATGAAGCCCACATAGGTCTGACACCTGTGCGTGGGTAATGAGTTGGATGATGGTGATTGATGAGTTGAACCTAAAGTTTTAGATTCCGTACCACCGGGAAGTGATTTTACAGCAGAGAACAGTGTCTTTTTTGCTAGCCAATCTAATCGGTCACCCTATCTGTCGATCACCATAAGTTATCTACTAGATTCCCGGGCGGCAAGACCGGGTAAATGCTAGTATACAATATGATATAATTAGAATAAACTACCGACTGAGAAACAATATTATTTGAAGAAAATATTTTTTGAATAGACGTGTCCGTTTTTACCAAATTTTGAGATCCAGATAATGTACTGCGTTTTCAACCTTTTTTTTTAAATATATACAATTCTCACTGTAGATCTAGGTATAATATATACATACAGAGTGTTTGAAAAATAACTCCATAGTTTTAATGTGTCATAGAATCTGTACGGGGAAATTTATTATTACATGTTGACAGAGTATGTATTTTTTATTGCTGATGATGCCCACATTAGTCCGAGATTTGTGCGTGGGTAATGAGGTGAATGATTACACATAAAAGCCTGACGGTGGAGCGGGATTCGAACCCACGACCACTTAAACGACAGTAAGCTGAAGTTGCGACGCCCCAACCAACTGCGCTAAGCGGCCCGCCAATGATTCCCCAATTGAAAGATATTGAGGCGGAAAAAGGGCTTGTGTTTTTCCAACAAGATGGCTCCCCAACACATTGCAGTAAACATGTGCGTGCTGATATGTTGGTGAATACGTGGCGAGGAGTGGAATATCGTGTCGACGTGTGCCGGGCAACAAATGGATCCCACGTTGAAGTCTACTAACATTCAAACTAAACTTGAAGGTACTCTCTTTCATTGTATTTAATCATTGATGTAGTTTTTCATTAATTTCACCAATTCATCAACAGTATACTGAAATAGAGGGAGTTCTTTTTCAAACAGTGTATATACATGTTCTGTATAAAAGAGTTTTCTTCTACTAACTTGTTAGATCAAATAGGAGTACGGCGTTTCGAGTATTTGTAAACTTCATTCAATTCTATAGATATTGTATTTCCCTCATTTGTAAAAATTCATTCAATCCTTACTTGTTTTTCTAATCCCATTGTTATCGAAGTTTAGTAGACTTTGTCTCCTATATATATATTGATATAACCTTGATATTGTCAGAAGAACAAACAAACTCCAGCTCCAGAAGTCGAAGATGATTTTATACAGCGGAAAGTTCAATGGGATTTCGCCAAACAAGGCCAATATTAGATCGAGCCAAGCAAGTAGAATTCAGATTCCTCTCAACAACAGAATATTTGGTACTGTGCCAAGATCCGTACAAGAGATAATTGTTGAGAGTTTCCTCAGTTTCCAGCAAAAGACTTCTAATTTTCTTGCTCTAGTTGCATTCGGAATTTATTAAGTAAGAGATGACCACAACTAGATTCTCTAATCTATCCTTATTATCTTGGGTGAATTGCTGGCAATTTCATTTTGAATACTAATCGTCAACGAAGAAGAGAAAGAGTGAGTGGAAGAGGAAGAGGAGAAGCAAATAGAAGAGGAAAAGGAGGAGGAACAACAAGAGAAAGAGGAAGAGGAGGACGAGGAGAAAGAAAAGAAAAAGAAGTAGAAGAAGAGAAGAGAGTAGGAGGAGGAGGAGGAGGAGGAAGAAGAGAGGGAAGAAGAAGAAAAAATGGGGGAAAAGAGAAGAAAAGAAGGTAGAAATTAAGAGGAGGAAGAGAAGCAGAAGAAGGGGAAGAATAAGGTAAAGTAAATTCGTATGGCTTTTCGTGGTGGGGAGACCCTTACGGGTAGTTCCACCTCGCCGTTTTTTTAACGACTGCTTTTTTTTATATGCAACCGGGACCGACGGCTTAACGTGTCCTCCGAAACACGGGAAGAATAAGGTGAAATAAACGGAGGAAGAGGAGCAGAAGAAGAGGAAAAAAAGAAGCCGAGGAAGAGTAGCAGGAGAAGAGGAAGAAGAAAAATAAGAATATGGAAAGAAGAGAAGGAAGAGAAGCAGAAGAAGAAAAAGAATAAGAAGAAAATAATAAGAAGAGTATAAGGTGAAAAAAGGAGGAGGAAGAGTTGTGGGAAAAGGGGAAGTAGAAATATGAGAATGTGGAAAGAAGAGGAGGTAAATGAGCAGAAAAAGAGGAAAAATAAGAAGAGAATAAGGGGAAAAAGGAGGAGGAATAGTTGCAGGAAAGGGGAAAAAGAAAAATAAAAATGTGAAAGAAGAGAAGGAAGAGGAGCAGAAGAAGAGGAACAATAAGAAGAAGATAAGGTGAAAAAGAAGAGAAGCGAAAGAAGGAGAAGAAGAAATTTAAGAATGTGGAAAGAAGAGGAGGAAGAGGAGCAGAAAAAGAGGAACAATAAGAAGAGGATAAGGTGAAAAAGAAGAAGACGAAGAGTAACAGGAAAAGGGGAAGAAGGATAACGAAAAGGAAAAATGTGGAAAGAAGAGGAGGAAAAGGAGCAGAAGAAGAATAAGAAGAGGAGAAGTAGAAGAGGAAAAAGAAATAGAAGAATGGAAAAGGTTGATAAAGATAGCGAGAAAACTGAATTGTTGTAAGAAGGAGAAGAGAAAGAAAACAGAAGAATAGGGTGACAAAAGGATGATGAAGAGGAGCAGGACAAGAGAAAGAATTGAAAGATAGAAGTACAAAAAAAGAGGAAGAACAATGAAGAAGAATGAGTTTTGGTGATTATTATGGGAATTTGTAAATTGACCCTGAACCGTTCTCACCTTCGTTTCTACAAATCTAATTCCCTCCCCTGCCACCCCCCACCATCACCTTCCCATCACCAAGTTCTACAAACCGCTCCCTTTAGAATTACTGCATTTGTAATTGGATCTACACCACACTCCTCTCCTACCAACCTAACTTCCACGTCACCACCAAGAGCCTCTCCCGATCTGCATTCTTGGTCAGAGTCCGGACGAGATGTTGGTTTTAATTAGGAATATTTAAATGAGAGACCGACTTAAAAGCGCTGCATTGTTCGTGGGATTAATAAAGTTCCATCGGATCAAAACCCTCCAGCATTGGATCGTATATCTTCCACTGAGAGCTTCAAATTAGCACGACAAAAGTCTCTCGGGATATTTCGAAAGAAAATGTTCACACAATCTATCAAGCTGCCCACTGCCAATGCCTTAAACCCCTTTTCCAATCTCAGGCTTTGAGTTTAAATCTTTGAATTATTGAATTCTGACTTAAAGTCCAAAACTTTATTCATAACATGCTTATTACTTGTGTTTTCCCAATAATTAATAAATATATAATTGATATCTTTATGAGAAGAGAAGAAGCAGCAATAGTGATGGTTATAATATCCTTCAACATTTAATGTAATTCCACTAGAACTAACTTGGGGTCATGAGTTTGATCTGATATCTCTACCAAATATCATTGAGAGAGAATTGTAGATAGGAAATGAATTGATTAATGACATTGCTTGATTATTGTAATTATTAATTATCTATTTTCACCTAATTGTGAAATTAATTGACAGCTGATTATTAATGAATTTGTGAAATATGACGCAATATATGGATATTCTGGATATCCAGAATCGACAAATGTGTATGACTTTCTTTGTAGTGGTGAAGGTGATATTGTGAAAGATATCCATAATGAATAGTAAGACGAAGTAGTCACAACAACATTGTTCATTAAAAATAATTTATTTGTTAAAAATATTATTTATAAAAAATACAAGTTTCGGTTGTTATACCATTATCAATCTCAAACAAACTAAAACTAAAGTACAGAGTAGCTTAATATATACTAAACATGGAATGATACTATTGGCTAAGCGAGAAAGAGGCTGACCTTCATTGAAGGTTGTGATTGGTTAAAGGCCATAACAAGTCACGCCCCCTGGTGGGAGGACTAACAAGCAAAAAAAAAAGAGTCAAATCAAGATCCACAAAACCGTGAACATCTAGAAAGCAGCTAAAGAAGAAAAATACACAATAAGGCTAGAATTGAATCAAATAGAATTGAGAAATATTAGGAGCTCACTGAAATGCAGTCAAGGTCAACAGAGAAATACACAAAAGAACCGTTTTTGAAATGTAGGCTGGAATTAGTTTCTTTCTAGATGTTCACAGTTTTTAGTTATTGATTTGACTCGTATTTTTGCTTGTTTCTCCTGCCACCAGGGGGCGTGACTTGTCAGCCAATCACAACCTTCGATGAAGGTCAGCCTCTTTCTCGCTTAGCCAATAGTATCATTCCATGTTTAGTATATATTAAGCACTCTGTACTTTAGTTTTAGTTTGTCTGAGATTGATAATTGTATAACAACCGAAACTAGTATCTCACTATTTTTAATAAATATGGTTGTGACAATTTCGTCTTATTATTCATTATGAAATTCCAATAGTTTTCCCGCCATCACGTAATAGAGACCTTTAATTTGAGCCCTCTCCCATCTTTCTACGATGTACCATACGCCACGGCCGACTCTAAAAATTGAAGTCAGCCGTGCATACGCCCAAAATTTTAATGCAAAGAATCACCTTACGAAATAAATATATAGATAGCTAAAATATGAATGGTTTTGAGAAATTTGAGGCAATAGCAGGTGAAAATTGACGAGTTTGTGAAATATTAAACAATAACAGCTAAAAATTGATGAATTTGAGAAATATTCGACAATAAAAGCTGAAAACTAAACAGTTGTGAAATATTCAACAATTGTACTCCCACTCACGAACAGTATAGGAAAATGATATTCTACTGTAGGTTATTGATGTTTTCGAGCTTAATTCGAACACACTTTCACCAAGAGATTTATATAAACTGAAAACAGTAAGAATCATTTAATTTGTGAAATGTGAGAAGACATTTCTTCCGTAAACAACAAGGATATCGGATAATGAAATGCTACTGCGAATGTTTGTGCTTTTTGAGCTCAATTTGAATCAAATTATACCAAAGAATTTTTAATAAAACTTTAAAAAGCACTTTAAGTGGAAATTGTGACTCACGTTATGGCGTGACGGCCGTTTGTGACCTGGTACAATTTCCACTTGAAAGTGTTTTTTGAAGTTTTATTATATATTAGTGGAAACAAGATGGATCTTCAACATCACAAAGAAATTTTTATAAGACAGAGCAGTGACTGAAAATTTATGACATTAGTTACCGGAATGTATTTTATTTGGACAGCTCTTCAAGGTACCGGTAATGAATACACGCTATCCTTCCTTAATCCTATTACAGTACGTTATTGAGGATTTGAAACACTCATCGGAAATCACTCTCCATTGGACTCAATATAATAAATTTCCTAGCATTATTTGATTTATCAGCTATTTTAATATAAACATATGAGCTACTAATATATATGAATAAATTCGAAGTAGCCCTAAATAATTAATGGAATGAGAATTGTTTAATAATAATTCTGTTGATTCTAAATAACTCTTAATCTTTGAATCATGAACAAATTCATCCTTCTTTCTCATTTTATCTCTTCTATTTCATAAGTCCATTATATCAATATTATTTTCCAGTTACTCATTTTTCTTTTTTACTTATCTTGTTTGCTACATAAATTTCATGTGTTATAATTTATCATTAGCTAATCTTTTTTTCTTTTAATTTATCTCTATAATTTATTTCAATTATAATTACTTTTAATGTAATGTAATTTATCGTTTTGCTTATATTTATTAGTGTTTGCTATTAGTGTTTGTTTATTAGTCTTACTAGGCCTGTCAACGTAAGATGTAATAAATAAATATAAAATATCTTTTACTTTGAAATTACTATGCATCAAATCTAAAACGTCCAACCACTGTCAAAAAAATACTAACCATCCAAAATGTTGCTTCCTCCGTCTTTCTATTTATGCTTTACATCTTTATAAGTCGAGAAGACAGAGAGAAAAAATGATATTCTACTTTAGGTTATTGATGTTTTCGAGCTTAATTCGAACACACTTTTACCAAGAGATTTATAAATATAAACTGAAAACAGTGAGAATCATTTAATTTGTGAAATGTGAGAAGACATTTCTTCCGTAAACAACAAGGATATCGGATAATGAAATGCTACTGCGATTTATCAATACTGTCCTAAAAAATATCACCAACATTTCCCTAGGAAAAGATTTTTCTCTTGGAAGCTATTTCTTTTTCCTTACATGAACAAGGTTATTTGAAGCGCGTTAAGACGTGCATTACTGCCTTTCAAAAGCTAGGTTCTGGCTTTTTGTGTAAGGGGGCGTTACAAGAAAGAGAGTGAGAGAGACAGTGTGGGGAGTTTAGGAGAGAGTGAGAAAGACTGAGAGAGAAATGCAGAAAGATGAAGAGAGAGCGAAAGAAAAGAGTGGTAAAGTGCGGAAAAGCCGTTATATTTCATTCTGCTTGCACCTCTTACCTTTTATTTCTCAATAAATTACTTGAAAGCATCGACATGTACGTTTTTTTCTCTCTAGCACCTTTTAGTCGAAAGCTTGAAAGCTTGTGAAACCAAACACGACTTGATCCTTGTCATATTTCATTTTTAATACTACGTCACCGTTCTTGTGTATGCAAATCACAGCACACTTTACTTCATACCCAGTTACAATTTATTTTTATTTTCTAAAATATATATGATGTTTATGGTTGCAAGACCTTTACAAGTAGTTCTGAATCGCTTTCTCAGCCATGGTATACAAAGGTTACACTTCTCAAATAATTTTAGACACACTTCTGAATCTTTAACTTCTAAATTTTGAAAACAACCACAAAAATTTGAAAACTATTTTGGTCCTACTCCCCAAAAACATCTCCCACAAACTTCTAAATTTATCAATAAATATTTAAAAATGTCAAACCATTTGATATCAAATTTAATGAATGAATGCTAACTGAAGAATGGACTATTCTTTATTTATTCATTTAACTAGCATACAATCAATGTGAATACAACAGGCTATTGCCTAAAAACTGCTTTTCACAGAATTTAAAATTAGAATCAAAATTTTAGGTTAGGTCTGTTTCACTAGAAATTTCACATTGAAGCACAATAGTTCATAAATCATTTACAGAAAATAAATATAATAATATAAATATAAAATATATAAATATACGCGGGTCGTAGTACCTGAAAGGATGAATCACATGCATGCTTTCCATCCATGACATCCTCCAGTTCATTTGTTTTTTCCAGAATGGTACTGGAGGATTAAATGCATTTTGTTCGGCGAGTTTCAGTGGTCAATTTTAGATTGTGACCTGCGGGCTGGTTGGTGGCTCATGTGATGATTGTAAATGGGTTGTCAATCAGCCTGTAGATTGGTCTGGACGAAGTTGCACTTGCTCCGGGGTGCCAGGGAGCACGTGCAACATAATATAAGATTTTATAATTGACTAAACCGGTAAAATTTTGTTTATATTGTTGTAATAATTTATATGGATGTATTTGACGTGTGGCATGTTGTTTGGGCTCCGCTCAGGTGTGCAACTTGACGCCATAAAAAATAGTATATTTCGCACCTAGGGCCGAAAATGTGTGTTTGCCGGCTCGAGATCGCGGTTTTCAAGTTCGAGACGAAGTCGAGAACTTGAAGCGTTTGAGAGCCGGCAAAACATTTTTGCCCGTGTTGCGAACGCTATTTTTCGCCACACTACGAAAAAAAAACAACAATGTTAAGATGGAAATTTTGAAAGCGAAATTTTAAGGCTATGGCACTTGCAAGAATACAAGGAACGGCTATCACCTTTTTATCCAACCTACAGCGCTCTGGGTGGGCATTTTGTCAACTACTACAACTGTTCACCAAAAGGTTAGATGGTTAGGTTTTTTGTTGTTATTCCTGTTCCTGATTCGAAACCTGCATAAAACAACCAAAAACCTAACCAACTAACCTTTCTATACCAACAGTTGCAGTAGTAGTCAAAATTCCTAAAAACAAAAAACCTAACCAACCAACCTTTTGGTGAGAGGTTACCAACATTTGTAATAGTTGACAAAATTCCCACCCAGAGCTCTGTAGGTTGGATAAAAAGGTGCTATTGTTTGATATCAAAACTACAAAATAATACATATTAAGTTATAAAAAGTGATCATTTTTGACATTTTAAATACTACGTACATATTAAATTATAAAAAATAAACATTTATTGATGGTTTAAATATTTTTGTTTTACATAAAAGTTGGAAGGATTCATATTTACAATCATGACTGCTGTATCCAGACACGATCAGCTGTCATTCAAGGTCATTTTCTTTTCCGCCCTAGGGCGGTAAACGTTTACAGACCTCGACGGAAACCAAACACTTTCGGCCTCCATATGACGCACGAAAAACAGCTCATTACGTCCTAGTGTGGCGAAAAAAATAATAATAATAAATTTTTGATTTCTCTTTCAACAGTTACCATAGTTACAATATTAAGTCCTCTCCTCCATTGAGAAGGCTTCTAGGACATAGTCACAAAAAACTTGCAGATTTTTCTAATAGCCACACATTTATTTCGCCGCTTCTATTGTTAGTAAGTTATTGATGAGTATTTATCAGTATTAGAGCAACTCAGTTTAAGAAGAGCCTAATGTGAGCCTCATATCAGATTAGATTACATGAGGATAAGATGAATATGAACATAAGACCGCCTATAATTTACTCTATATAACTATAATTACTCTATATAACTATATTTACTATATAATTTACTCTATATATAACTATAATTTACTCTATATATAACTATAATTTACTCTATATAACTATATTTACTCTGTCCAACAACACACACTACAATGGATCAAACACCTAGACCAGTTTGGATTTTCAGTATAATACAGTAGAGTACATTACGGTATATAGCAATTACAACTATGAAATATTTCATTCTATTGCAGACACAGTCCGTGGTCCAAAGAGAGCATTATAGTTAAAACCATAATATTCACCCAACAACTATAATTTTTCTAGTAAATTCAAGTCTAGAAACGCATATTTTGAAATGATTAGTCACAAAAACACCTGAAACTGTCGATTCACTATTCATTACATCATTCACATCATTACCCACGCACAAGTCACAGACTCATGTGGGCGCCAACATAAGAAGAGAACATAGAGCCACTAATCGCAGAATCATTCAGGGGCGAATCCAAGGGGGGATTTGGGGATGTATATTCCCCCGAAATTCTCAACTGACATTTAAAAAAAAATCTTTTTGGGTCTTATATGAGGATGAGGGGATGATCACCTTTCTTTGGATGATATACCCCCAGACCAAATTTTTTTTTTTTAAATAAGGATAAGCCCACAGGTCTGAGACCTGTGCGTGGGTAATGAATTGGATGATGGTGATTGATGAGTCGGACCTACAGTTTTAGGTGGGTTCCGAACCACCGGGAAGTGATTTTACAGCAGTGAACAGTGTCGTTTTTGCTGGCCAATCTAATCGGTCACCGTTACGAACAGGACCTACGAGAACACAGCTTATCTCTATCTGATTGAACAGATACCTGCTACGGCTCGCGGCTATCACTTCCCTACAATCAAAATTTTGATTGTATCCCCGAAAAAATTCTGGATTTGTCCCTTCCATCACCCATGCTTGACCTTCTCCGCTAACTTTTCTTTGGTGCCCTCGATTCCTAGACTGCAGACGTAGGCTACAAAATTTGATTGAAAACACCCCAATAATTTTCCGTCCAACATTTCCATGCTATATCCCAGTAATGGAATCAGATGCTTTTCAATATCTCACAGCGGCTATCATTTCAGTGTCAGCGTTCGCCGTTTATCATCGTTGTGAATGGACTAAGCATCGGGCGAAAATTGGGAGCGTCAATCATCCAAGAATCCGGTTGAAAAAGTAACGAGGTCCCTTCTTTCGCCAACAAAAGCCCCGTGCTTTGCGCTCTATATATAGCCTATAGTCATCATCAATCTATAGCTATACAACATTTGAATAGCTAACAATCACAGTGCCATTGAAAGTGCCGGATAGTGTGGTGGCCGGATCCGAAATAATTCCGGATCGACTCCGAACGAATACGACGGCATTGTTCTGTCAGCTGCGTCATCCCTTTTCCAACTCGGCCTCTGATTGGTGGAGAATGACGTCATAAACGAACGACTGATTACAAATCCTGCCAGGTCTGCATTCACTAGACACAATGGGCCAAATTGTATTTGTTTCCAGTGAACAGCGATTCACACGTGGCCAATTATCTATGTTCCGTCAGCAGTCAGTGAGTCAGCTATCAATTTCTTTGGTAGGTTATCGCTTTCAAACTGGAATTTGATCAAATACAGTAATTCAATCAAGCAACTTTTTACTTGAAAAATAAAGGATAATGATCCATGATTATACTGAGAGCTGGAATTGTTGTTGTCTACGGGATCTTACATATTCTTATTTGCAATAGTGTCCTTTTTGCATAGTGTCTCTGTTCTCATATGATTACTAGCCGGCAGACTCGCTTCGCTCGCCTTAACCGTCTAGCCAGGGGGCTCCGCCCCCTGGACCCCCGGGGGTCCAACTAATTTCCATTGTGATTAGATAAATTTACAGAAATAGGTGATTTTGGGAAGAATTTTGATACCATTACTTAGTATGACTGAACTTGCCAGCCAAACAGCTTAAAGGAACAGCTGATAGAAGTCAACCGTTTTTATCATATGGCAGACCCCTTAGCAGCGTTATTTACACTGTCTTTGAACAGCAAAAGACTTTGCACTTTGGATGTAGGCTACCATACAGTCGGAGCCTTGCAATATGTGGGAAACATATGACTGGGTATGATGAAATGTAATTATGTCACCCATGTAGGCTACCATACAGTCGGAGCCTTGCAATATGTGGGAAACATATGACTGGGTATGATGGAATGTATTTATGCCAGGTTGATTACATCTGTTAAGTACACGTCTAGGGCCTCAACCAAACTTTTCAAAAATCGTCGATTTTGGGCCCATTTTGGGGCTAATTTTGAAACTTTTTTCCAAGGTACATCTAAGGCCGATACTTAACATGAATACCAAATTTTATCTGATTTGACCTTATGGTTCTCTAGAAATTGTTGTCACCTAAATTTTCAAAAATCTTCAATTTTGGGCCCATTTTGGGGTAAATTTTGAAACCCTTTCTTAGCACGCGTCTAGTCCCCCTACTGAATACGTGTACCAAATTTTATCGTTTTTGGTCGAGTGGTTCCTGAGAAACTGTGATGAATGAGTGAGTGAGTCAGTCAGTGGTATTTCGATTATATAGATATAGACTACTATATTCATATGTCTATAAGAAGGTTGCCATTTGAATTTTCTTGATCTTAAATATTTTTCAAATTCTGTAATAGCTTCAAATATCTCTATTTCACACATTTAATTCTTCTTCAGCCTTTTGCTATATCTATAATTAATCTATATAACATAGATATAGATATGATATAGATTTTGCTATATAATATTATTATAATTATGTTCATCTATTATTTTTTCATTATCTTCTTTATATTTTCAGGTATTCATAATAATATTTCTTGTAATCTTTGAAATTTGTTCTTTGTTTCTGTGTTATGAGGGCAATAATGGGATCATCCCGGTGTCCTCATTGATTATGATAATAATAATCAAATAATAATAATAATATAATCTCTTAATAAATAAATAAATTATGGGGGTTTACATTTATCACATACAGTTTCTTGAAGACCTTTCCAAACAGAAATTTGATCATATGCAGTGATTGAATTTTCTTTAACTTACTTTGTAGTGGCGAAGGTGATATTGTGGAAGACATCCATAATGAACAATAAGACTGAAGTTGTCACAACCACATTTATTGAAAACCGTTAACTAGTTTCGGTTGTTACACCATTATCAATCTCAAACTAAAACTATAGTATAGAGTAGCTTAATATATACTATAAGCTGAGGGTGGAAGTGCCCCTCATAGGCTGACCTCCATTGAAGGTCTGTGATTGGCTGAAGGCCCTAACAAGTCACGCCCACTGGTGGGAGGAGCAACAAGGAATAATCAGTGTCAAAATCGGGAACCAAAAAGTAGCAATACCCATTTAGGCTAGAATTAAACAATTAAAATAACATAAGAAAATGAAGCTAAATGAAATGCAGCCAAGGTCAACCAAGAAAAACAAGAAAGTACCGTAATTAAAGATATAAAGACTGGTAGAAGCTTCAAATGTAGAATAAATTAACATATTAGAGATTAAAAAATCCAAGAAAGAGATTCAAATTTTGCAGAGCATCTCATTACTAATGGACACAAGTTCAAGGCTGAAGATGTTGAATTTCTGCATTTGATTGGCAAAGGCGGACAACTGAACAATTTAGAAGCTTTGGAGATAACTAGGTTGGTTAAAACCTATTCCAATACTAGTTTAAATGACCAAATTTATTTCAAACAATTCAATACAACTAACTTGGTTTCATCATAATTCTGGCCTACTCTTTTAAAAACAGTACTTTCTTGATTTTTTCGATTGACTTCATTTCATTTAGCCTCATTTTTTATTCTATTTCAATTGTTTAAATCTAGCCTACTTGTGTATTGTTCTTGTTTGTTACTTTTCGGTTTCTTTACTTTGACACTGATTATTCCTAGTTGCACATACCACCAGTGGGCGTGACTTGTTAGGGCCTTCAGCCAATCACAGACCTTCAATGAAGGTCAGCCTGTGAGAGACACTTTCACCATCAGCCAATAGTATCATTCTGTGTTGAGTATACTAAGCTACTCTTTACTTTAGTTTTAGTTTGTTTGAGATTGATAATGGTGTAACAACCGAAACCAGTATCTCATGGTTCTCAATAAATGTGGTTGTGACAACTTCAAGTTTTATATTATACTGGTTTCAGTTTTTACACCATTATCAATCTAATGATGTAAAAACTGAAAACAGTATCTTCAAAAAATGTGGTTTTGACAACTTCAAGCCTTATTATTCATTATTAAATTTTCTTATTAATCATGCAACTTTTAACTTGGAAAGTCTAGGATGATCTATGATGTGGATTTTATCATATACAATTTCTCCAAAAACCTTCATCAACGTTTTATACATCTCTAGAAAACAGCCGGAATCCAAAAATGCAGTCTTGGAGCTTGGGAAAGTGAAAACAATTATACACTTATCGATAAACAATTATCACTTTGGAGAAGAAAAGAGTCTCAACAACTGTAGCGTGGATATTTGTAGTATCACAATAAAAATGAGCGACTGTGACAATGATTGAAAACTATATACTTGACTGTTTTTCAAGTTGTTATTACAGCAAAAGTATAGCCCATCTCAATTTTAAACAGCATTATCAATCTAAATCTTATAAAACATGCAATGGTACAATGTTTTTCAATTTATCACTAGACATTAATTAAACTTTTTGATTGGTTATTCAAAGGCTCTATAGCATATAACATCTAGTTTTTCCAACAGTTAAGCCATTTGTAATATCAATTGAACTGAAACTAGAATACAGAGCAGTTTTATAAACACTCTACATGGACGAATTCTAATGGCTGATAGAATAGAAGCCTTTGAACATTGGAGACCTGTTAATGATTGATGGTTGAGACCAGACACACCCACTTGTAACAGGAAGGCCTGTCATTGGCTGATGATTGAGTTGAACACACCCACTTGTAACAAGAAGGCCTGTCATTGGCTAATGATTGAGACTAGACACACCCACTTGTAACAGGTGAAACAAATAACCTACAAATAGCTGAACACAGTGTCAGGGCGATCGTGATGTTCTGTCATGGGCGCTTGGAACTGCAATTACATGATGTAATCAGCGTTATTATCGTTTGCCTGGTGGTTCGGAACCCACCTAAAGTTGAAGGTCCATCATAAATAGCATTATTCACCTCATTACCTTGCACAAGTCTTAAACTCATGTTGCCTTCATCAGCAAAAATAACCCGAATTAATAAATTAGATTCCTGGATTTCTTGTTCCTTAATGAACTGCGTTGTTAATATTAACTTTTAAGTGAATTCAACGACTTGCAGTCAAATTTTCATTAAAAATAAGTAGAATTTACTTATTCTGTAGGCCGAACGTTTTCGAATCTTTGAGATCCATTTTCAGAGGCGTCCTCCTTGATCATCGATGTCAGTTTTTTGGTTAGAAGAATTGTGGTTTTTGTAAAATGTGATCAAAAAGTTTGTGTGATTTAAAATTTAGTTGTTTGTTGAGGATGTTTTGTTTATTGTGTCTGGTGTGTTTGTATATTTCAAATTGTTCCAAGGTGTTGAGTTGTCCTTTAGATTTTATATGTAGAATGTGTAGGTTGGTAGTGATGTCCAGTAAAAGTGTGTCGAGTTTGAATGATATGGTCGGCGAAATTCGATTCAGCTTTTGATGTAAAGGCTTGAAAATGTTCCTTGTAACGTTGTTTGAATGTGCGGCCTGTTTGTCCTACGTAGAATTTGTTACAATCAGAGCAAATGCTAATAAATTAGACGAGTATCAGAAAGCAGGTAGCAACAAAATTATAATTTATCAACAATCTGATTAATAATTATTATGAGAATAGTTGGCTACATTAAATAGGTAAACCATAAAAACTCAATTTGGCCAAGTGTCTTGTTTCGATTTTCAGGAAGAGTTGGATTTTCTGGTATAGAAAAGTTTGTCATCCTTATCATCCAATTTATCTCAATAGCAACCTGGTTTGAACACTAAGTGGAAAATTACAACACCGCCTATATTTAGAGGACAGGGTTTAAGCCGAAGAGTAAAAGCAATTTTCGGTGTGCCTGGAATTTATAAAGAATCCATACACAGCTCTCTACATACTTTATTTCTTGCAGCAACCTTCCCCAACCCCAACATCCATTCCATCCCACATTACTGCTTGCTACAAGCCACAGAGAAACAAAGACAACACCCCCAGGGAAATGACTTAATGCTTTGCAAATTCTGAAAGCCGTCTAACAAAACGTACAGCTAACAGATGTGCAGCCTACATTATTTTGTATTTTTAGTAACTTCGATCATTTATTTTATAAAACTTCTTGTTACTGTATTTTTTAAAAGAATCATATAATTCTTGGATTTCTTGTTCCATAACGATCTGCGTTGTTAATATTAACTTAATATTGCAAATTGTTAAATTTATAATAATAAGTTAATAGCATCATATAACTTGTTACCACTCACAGAGAATATGTAAATCGTACAACAGCACTTAAAGGACCAAGGGCTCCCAGCTGGCTACTGACTCTATGAAGGTTGATACGGTAGAATACTAACCTTAGTATTAGTATATTATTTACTTTGCTGAATCAGCCCAAATACAAAAGGATATTGTTATCAACCATCATGAAGGTAAACTCTGGTCTACTCGTTGATTTTCATGGATTTCTTGTTCCATAACGATCTGCGTTGTTAATATTAACTTTTCATGGTAAATTCAACGACTTGCAGTAAATTTTAATTGAGAATAAATAATACTTTTACTCCCTTTTGGCCGAACGTTTTCGAGTAAATTTTTCAAGTGACATTTTGACTTTGACTCGAAAACATTTGGCCATAAGTAAGTAAAAGTATTATTTATTCTCAGTTGACTGCTGAAAATTCTGTTCTCTGCTGAAAATCACTTCCCGGTGGTTCGGAACCCACCTAAAAATGTAGGTCCAACTCATAAATCACCATCATCCAATTCATTACCCACGCACAGGCCTCAGACCTATGTGGGATTCATCCTCAAAAAAAAAAAAAAAAAAAAAAAAAAAACTGCAAGACGTTGATTATCTTGACTTCTAGCCTAGTTGGCTCTAGTTATGATAGTATTGTTTATTTAAGATTTTATGGTAACACTGTAATTGAAAATTGATAAAAATAATTATTCTGAAATCAAAATACAGTAGGCACGTTGGTACGTATTTTTAGGCAAATTCGACTGGTAATGTGTGCCTATTACTTCCCTAGCTCTTGACGTAGGTAAGGAATGTATTATTCTCTAAAATATTAAAGGTCCAAATTATTTGAAAATTCATTTTATAAGTTCAACTTTACAGCATCTTATACAGTTCATATTATGTCATAACTCAATAAACTCAAATGAATACATATAATACATTGATAGTATAAAAGACAATATTGAGTACGACTTTGAGTTCTTTTGGTTATTGTGAAATTTTTTTCCGCCAACTTTTAAGGGAATCTGAATACAGTAATACAGCAATACTCGTAATTACAGTTGTCAGCTACAAAGTTGAAAGGTGAAACTTTGCCAATCAATGCTCAATATTTATATTTTCACAGGAGTAGAACACGCAACAGGTGTACATTCGATTCCATGATATGTGCCAGTCAGAAAGAACATTAAATAAAACTCGTTTTTAATGGGTTTTAGAGTGAACATTGGGAGTATTGGTACTCAAATTTCTACCTGTCCACACTCCGCAAGTTGAATGTAAAACTAATGACCAGACCCTAATGAGTGGCATCCATCATGCTTTCTCAGTTTGAACAGTATTGCTTGCAGCTACAAAAACTGCAGGTGAAAAGCTCCCTACATAACATAAAAAACAGGTGTGAATTTTTCAACCCAACTGCCACACAATTCCTAAGTTCACAAAATCGAGTTCTACAATGTGATTTTTAAGTATGGAAACGGCTTTATATTGCGTAACTGAGACGTTCTTTGCAAAAGAAGCTTATGCAGATCTGCATATTAATTTTAAAATCTTTCTTTTTCCTGATTTTAAAATTTTTGTCCGCCATCTTGGATCCGCCATATTGGATTCAACTTTATTTTTTTAAATGGGAAGGTGGTCATATGACACATCATTTCAATGTCAAATTTCAAGAAAAAAACAATGGCGTAATCCATTTTTCAGTAGATGCCTTTGTTCTCGATTTATAAGCATTTAAATGTGCAATTTTGGGAAAATTGTGTTAGCAATAAAAAAGGTAGAACGCACTGCATAAAACATTTTATTGAATTTTCAATCATAAATGATCTAATAACTAAGTTTAAACGGTGGTAAGACTTGATAATTAATAAGTAATTATGTTTATTATTCACTAATAGACTAATTTCAGCTATCGATGTTAATCAGCCAGTAGGTATCATTATCAAAATACTCCTTTCGCAGGACCTGCAAAACTTAGCGAATTTCAGTATTTTTTCAAATATTTATGAATATCTATAGGCTATATATTTTTTTAATTTCTGGAAAAAAACACGAAGCGTTCTGTACTCTAGGGACCCCAAAACAAGTTTATATCGAGGTTCAGGGTGAAAGTAGCACATCACGACCAACTGCAATATTTACATTTCAAGAAATTCGCTCAAACCCAATAGAATAATTTTTTTTGGAAATTTCAAAATGGATGGTTGTTCTGCCTCAATAAAATTGACTTATTTTAAAGCGTAATAAAGAGCATCAACGCTCAAACCCTCCCACCACGAAATTAAAATAATTTGAAATTAAAAAAAACTAGCTCCATATTCGCTTTTATCACCAAAAAATACTGATAACTAATCACTTTTTTCATATTGCACAGAAATTGACAAATTAAAAAATTTTCGACGCCATTTTGAAAATGGCTGCTTTTCTCAAAACGCACTGGTTTTTCGAGGTGGATGAGTTGAAATTCGGATTCAGCGCCTCAAAAACCATAAGGAACAGTCAAGAAAAAAAAAGATTAAAGTTTTTTCCTGAAACACTTTTTTAGCACAAAATAACTAACTCCATAGGGCAAGATACAGCTTTTGACAACAATGGTTTTTTCTTGATATCTTGAAAATTTGTTGAGCTAGAAGGCAGTGCAATACCTTAAAATTTTTGACTCCATGAGCTCTATCTTAAAGTCTAACAATAGAACTAAAATTTTCAAATACAACCCTTTTTTTCTTGAAAACCCCTAATTTTGGCGGGAAAATACCCCCGAAAAGGGGGTTAACCTTTTTGGATTTTCCTGGCTAACGAACTTGTCCAAGCTATTCACAAGAGGAAAGTGTATACCAAATTTGGTGGAAATCGGACATCTCCTTCAAAAGTTATCGTGCTATCAGACACATAGATAGATATATATATATATCTACATATATAACATTTTGTGCCACTATGATTTTTGTACTCTGGGGGCTCCAAAACAAATTTCCATCATGGTCCCGGGTGAAAGTCACACATCACGACCTGCTGTAATAGCTGAATTTGAAGAAATTCGCTAAAAACAAAAAAAAAATATGGAAAAATGTTTTATGATGTTGGTATTATTAAAAATAAATTACATTTCGGTTGTTAGATAATACAATGAATGAAAAATTCAATAAAATGTTTTATGCAGAGCGTTCTTCCTTTTTTATTGCTAACACAATTGCAAATTTAAATGCTTATAAAACGAAGGCATCTATTGAAAAATGGTTTACGCCATTGTTTTTTTCTTGAAATTTCACACTGAAATGATGTGTCATATGACCACCTTCCCATTTAAAAAAATAAAGTTGAATCCAATTATGGCAGATCCAAGATGTGGACAAAAATTTCAAAACCAGCAAAAAGTTAGATTTTTAAAACTATGCAGACCCGCATAAGCTTCTTTTGCAAAGAACGTCTCAGTTACGCAATATAAAGCCGTTTCCATACATAAAAATCACACTGTATATTGAATCAAAACACACTTATTTTGCATGGTTGCTTACAAATTGCTATTCACGAGTATTTTCTTCCAGTAGAACAGAATTTCATAAATTTTAATGTTTAATTGATTGACATAATTTAATGGATCATTGTAATTTCATGATTTTTAAATGATCTATTCCACGATTAGTCCTCCTAAAATCCAATCAATTGTATTCAGAAGCACTAAAGAGAGAAGAGCTGAATTATTATTTGATGGAAATCATTGAGTGAAAACTTATGATGAGAAGTTGAAAAAAAACGTATAACCTACAGGAATAATAATGAGTGAGGTACTTGTGACGAATTGGGAGAAGAAAAAAATAAAAGAAGAAGTAAGAGAAGAAGAAAGAATTATTCGCCTTTCAGGAGAAAAAGCAAGAAAGAGAGAAGTTTGGTAGAGATAGAGACGTTGGTAATCAATCGAGATATAAGGCCGTGCGCAGAGTTCAATCCTCTATTCTACTAAGCTTGTTTATTAGTTTTTCTTTATGTTTCTTTAGAATATTTTTACTTTATTACAATTGAAATCGACACATTTATGAATAACATGGACAGCAAAAAGAAGTCGCCATCAATGTTTTCGTGACTTTACAGAGATTTCAAAGATTTCAGTAAGTCTTAAAATTCAATTAGTAAAGTGATTATCAATTTGAGGAGCAATGATACCAAATTTGAGCTGAATTATATTACAATGAGCTAAAATTTATTCAGAAGTTTATTTAGAAGTTATTTACAAACTAAGCCAAACTAATCAACAGCATAATTCTTAGTGTTTTTGAAAAGTGCAACCTCACTTAATATGAGCAACACTATTATGGAATTAAAACTTTTTGACCGGTTTCCTGTGAATTTTCCAATCAATTTTAGAAGCATTCAAAGTTATTTATTTAAAAATTAAGCCATGTTAACTTAGCTGCCCACAAATATATTTATTTTTGAAATACAACTTTTTATAATTATATTCTTACCAGTTTAGATAATTTTGGTTAATTTGATCGGTTCCATCTGATTTTTTACTGAATTTTAAAGTAATTTATTTTGAAACTACGCTATATGAGCTGTCCTTAAATAAAATTCTATAAAAATACAACTTTTGATATGTCCTTACCAGTTTGGCGCACATTTCATGTACATAAATATTTGTAACAAGTCATTCTAGATGTACATAAAGCTCGCAGAGAATAAAATAAATGTTTTTGTGAGACTAAGAGAAGTTTTAAGAGATATAATTATTATGATATTTTCTACCAATTTGGCGCACTTTTTATGAATATAAATAATATTGTTGCAACAAGTTATTCTAGGTACATATATAGCTTGCAGGGGTTGAAATACATTTTTGTGAAGATGAAAGAAGTTTCAAGAGTGTAATAAATATGAGATACCTTAAATCACACAAAGACCGATGGACGAAACAGCTTCCACCACCGTGTTTCTGACTGAATACACTCGCTTCAACTACACTGTCACCACAGAAGATGCCGTTACCCAGTCCCGGGGTTCAGGGCACGGTAGGCGCATGCGCGTACAGCCCCCACTCGGGGGTAGAACGAGCCCTCATCGACGGTCGGGGGGTTCAAGAGGGTACCAGCAACAGGTAAGACCACGGCCGGGCTGACAACACGAAGGGTAATGCACCCCCTCGGTTTCAATGCAAGGGTTTTCCCTACCACCACCCCCGCGCACCTAAGCACGCCAGTATAATCCCCCGCCAAGGCACCCCCAAAACCCAGTGAACTCGTTACACTGCTCTGAAACCTCCCTTCCACCCCTCCTCCATAAAAACAACATTGCAACTCCAACAACATCATCCCCCTTGCACGTATGGTCTTCCGCTGTTGTAATTTTCGGGTACACCCTGTACACTCGCTGATTTCCACCATCTGTATTGATTCAGTGACAAAGTAAGCGTCACACGAACATCTTGGTTCATGATTACGCTCACTGCACTGCTTACCGGCACTGCAATTCAAATAATCCGCCTTAGAATCCTTTAAATAGAATTTATTCATAGTTTATCATAGTGTTTGTGCACTCAGTACCTATGCTTGTTATTGTAAACAGAATAACTGAACTGAGAAAATAGTCCTGTATCTGCTAAGCAATTTCAAATTGCTGATAACATTTGCTTGTAGGTAACTACTTGCAAAACATATTGTAGCAAATATGAAAATGGAGAAAAAAGAGAAAGAAGAAACAGTGGTTCTCGGTGTTATCTGCTATGTAAATGTCTACTTCTAAGCAATTAATTACTCTGCTTTTGACACTTTTATGGTGTTTAATTTGTACTTTGTAGAATGTTCTAGTTGTTTGATTAGAGATTAATGGAGTCTTATCGAATATTGTGGAGAGTTCGAGTTTCCTTATCTGTTTATTTAGAAGTTGATAGAAAAATGTAGAGATCTCTCGATTGTTGAAAAACCTATTTAAGGCAAACGCATTTGTAGAAACTAGTTCAGTTGTCTTGTTTGAAATTCGTCGTGATAAACAAGTTGTGAAAGTTCTATATATTGTGCCTATATAGTGATAATTCTTTCTCTGTGCCTATAGTGATAATTCTTTCTCTGTGCCTATAGTAATAATTCTTTTTCCTGTTTAATTCATACCAGTGAGCTACTAAATAGTTTTTATTGTATTACGGACTAGTGCTAAGTAAGTTAATTGTTCTTTTTCGACGTTTCTTTTTGAATATTATTGGACAGTTTATTGTACAGTTGTTAATTAATATTAGATCGGCTTTTCAACTTTTAGTGATTGATTTTTGTACATTTTATTGAAATCTCTTTATTAGTTGAACAATGTTGATTCATCTGTTTTTAATTGCTTATTTTTCTGTAAGACATTACTGATCAGTGAGTGTTGTGGATAATTTGTGTAAATAAAGTGCGAGTGATAAATTTAAGTGTTGCCAGCGTTATTTTAGACAAAGAACCCGTAACAATATTCTGTGGAATTCGAAACAGGCATGGGTAAATCTACAAATTCTTACTTGTTGTAATTCTATCCCAAGCTCAGACTCGAGTCTGTGTGATATTCCACTATTTTATTTTTTGTATCTAATCAAACATTTGTATTTGTTTTTTCTGTGGAAAAAGAGTTTCATTTCATTTCTTTTGGGTGTGGATCCATCAAGTAGAAAAAATATTTCGATGAGATGATATCACCTGAACAAAGATCCTCACCTACATTAAAGACACACAAATAAAGCTTTTTTTAGTGTCGGTTAAGAATTTCAAGGGGGGAGGTTTTCCATTTGTTTGAACTGGGCCAAATTCTAAGTTATTTACTTTAATTAAAAACGTTTGCTTACATCTCCTTGCGGCTGCAAACATGAGAGTAAAGAAGTTCACGCCCATAGATATTGTCAAAATACATAGATGGTTGCCAAACTAATAATTCATTATGATTTATTCATGATTTAGTACTGTACAAAAATAATATTAACTTTTTGTTGTAAATCCAACAACTTGCAGTCAGTTTAAATTAAATTAAAATTTACAACAAAAAGTTAATATTAACAACACAGATCGTTATGGAACAAGGAAGTGATAGCCGTGAGCCGTAGCAGGTATCTGTTCAATCAAATAGATAAGCTGCGTTCTTCTGGGTCCTGTTTGTAATGGTGATTGGTGACCGATTAGATTGGCCAGCAAAAGACACTGTTCTCTGCTATAAAACCACTTCCCGGTGGTTCGGAACCCACCTAAAACTGTAGGTCCAACTCATCAATCACCATCATCCAACTCATTGCCCACGCACAGGTCTCAGAACTATTATGTGGGCTTCATCCTCCAAAAAAAATCCAAGAAAAAAATTAATATTAAGTTGAATTTACCAGAAAGTGCAAGGAAAGTCGTGTGTGTGCTACACCACATTTTCTAAAATAATACTGTTGTCCAATTAATGAAATGGTTAAATGAATTTCTAATATTTTGTACGACTTAGGCTAAACTCAGACTCAAGTCTGAGTTTTTGTATCATTTTTTTATCTAACCAAACATTTGTATTTGTTTTTTCTGTGGAAATAAAAGTTCATTTTAAAAGTCTTCAAAAGTCTTCATTTTATGAGAATTTGTCATCAAACAAAAATTTTCATCAATATGAAATTATTTACATGCATTATTATTTTTTCTGCTAACGGCATGAATGATTGAATTTATTTTCACATTATATACAGTGCATTGGTGTATCATCATTCACCTCATTACCAACGAACAAGTCTCAAATCCTTATGGAATATTTAACACCGGATAAGTGATAATAAAGCTTGTAACACCAAGTTACAGAAACACGGTCACCCATCCAAGTGCATCATTGAGTGCTCGTGACTGCTGAGTATCACGATCGCATGAACGCTCACTGCTCACGACCATGCACAAGTCTCAAACTCGTGTGTTACCATCGGGTAAGTGATAAATCATATAAGTGATTATAAAGCATAGTCATGGAAACACGGTCACCCATCCAATTGCAGTATTGAGCGCTCGTGACTGAGCATCACGATCACATGAGCCCCATGATACATTTCTATTAACAGTAAAGTAAAATAATAAGGAAGTGATAGCCGCGAGCCTTGCCAGTTATTTGTGGAATACACACCTGTAAGCTACTCCTGTAAAGGTGACCGATTGATTGACCAGCAAGAAAAACTCCGTTCTCTGCTGTAAAATCACTACTGTACCCGATGGTTCGAAACTCACCTTGAATAGTAAGTGCAACTCAATACCCACGCACAGGTCGCAGACATATGGGCTTCATCTTGGGAAAAAAGTTAGTGAGAGATAAAACAAATGAGGGTAATCTATTTTCCCTTCGGTTGTACGGAGGCATCAATTTAAAACAACCTTAACCTAACCTCGCTAGATCATGAGATCCCGCTAATGGGAATGTTCAGAAGGTTGCTTGTGTTAGAGCATTACATTATTAAATTCGATACCTAGGAATGTAGGAATTCTATTGATATATACTACCAGATGCATAACTCTAGGCTTCTATGCTATGGCATAGTGAAGCCACTTTTTTCTGGAGGGAAAAGGCCAAATCGGACAAAAGTTCAAATTTAACACAGGCTCTTATGGGAAAAAGTCAATTTTCATTAATCGATTTCTCGCAGCTCCCATGATGGATTTCAATAATTCTTTTTTTGAAAAATAGCTCATGATTTTGTCTTACATATAGTAGTAATCATTTGACATTCCAAATAGTTCCTGGCTCAAGCCAACTTCAAACTCAGAGCAGTGCATAAGCAGTATCATAAGTATGTGTTTGCAGGAAAAACATACAGAAATTGTTTTCTCAGCGTATTCCTATGTACTTTGACGCGCTGAATCCGAATCTGAATGAACTTTGGCAAATCAAAAAAAGCTTGCTTCACGAGATATTTCCAAGATGGCGGCCAAAATTTCATAAGCTAATTTTCCCAATCTCTGATGAAGAAAAAATTCTAGAGTGATATTATTTGTGGTCTGTGATTCCCTGATTTGGAATATATGATTTTTATTCTGAGAAAATTCGGGATTAGAAGAAATTTTCAATAAAGCAAACATCAAAGTCCAGCTTTTTCACATTTTGAATAAAATAGCAATAGTAGGCTATCTTGTGGAGCAGACATACTGAATTAGTTTATTAAAACATAATCAACTTGATTCAGCACCAGGCCTCCAGTCGTGTCTGAAGTAGCATTACAACAATGCGAAATTGCCATCACACGCAAATATGTAAATATTAAACTCTTTAGTGAAGAATTTTTAAATATTATTAATGTTTAAATATCAAGTGAAAAAGTAATATTATGGAACTGGAACACCAAAGGAAATATATGAACTGTATGAATAAATAAATATATTTTATATTTTCAAATACCGTATGCTACAAAATTCATTAGGCTCCTATATAAATTCATATTGAAAAGCACAAGAATGCTCACCAATGCCATTGCAGTACAAGCAAAATCGCTTGATTAAAAGAGTTATTTAATAATATTACTGTATGGTATATCACGAGTAATTTTAATGCTTATAAGAAAAATATTGAAGTGGTGAATACGGTAGTAGATTATTTTTAATTAAAAAAAAAAACATACAAATGAGGGAGTAGAAAACTCTTGTAAAGCTACGCTTGCACATAGACAATAGACAATAAAAAGATAAAATTACTTGTTTTAAAATTAAATATTACCACCAGACTTGCACTGATGGGTACATCCATAATCACTACATGAAACGATCATATAAAAAATCATTTCACATCACAAAACAAGTCATTTTAGCACTGACAAATACGGGTTTTTTCCATAACCCCTATACAAATTTTCCCGATGTTGCCCGATTTAGAAGCGGGCGACACTAGCGCTTTGGCTTCACAGCGGATCCCGGAGTTACGCATCTAGTAATATATATCAATGAGGTATTCACGATATAGGGAAGTTAGGTTAAGCTTGATACGCTAGTACCTTCATCTCTTTCCATCAAGCCTACCACAGTTTTCAAGTGAAAAGAAAACTACATGAATATAGTAACTTGCCCTATCATTGAGAAAAAATTAGTAGACTAACCTGGACTATGCAGTAGAAACTCAAAACATTGGTCGTCATTTCTTGATTCAAGAGGAAGCGTTCGGTAAATAGAAAACTTGTATGGTACTTTAGAATATCACAAATCACCACATCACAGTAGCCTTTCACTTTTCTTTTTACCACCTATATCGTTGAGATTAGGGGCACGTCAGCCGAAAAACCGGCGCCTATCGCTGAGCCTACACTAGATAAGAAAATTATTGAAATAATCATTAAAGATATGAGGAACTGATGAAAACGCGAAAGAAAAACAAACACTTAACACTTGACCTGTACGAGCGGAAAACAGAACGCGAGTCGAAACACGAAACTGCAATGCAAAGCAGCCAGGCACTCATGCAGAAATGCACTGATGCACTGGCACTCGTAGACATGACCCGACACGTTGCGACGTTGACCGTTGCTGAACGAGCCGTGCCATGTGACCTCTCGCCGGCGTGCAATATTAGTCACAACGCAGCTATGTTTTTCTGTCTACCTGCGACGATATCAAGAAGCTCGCCGTTCGCGCGAAATTTGAATACAACGCTCGAACTAGATAACGCTTTTATGAGAAAACTTATAGAAAATGAGTAGGAAATTCAACGAAACGAGAAGAATGGAATGCTTTCAAGGTTGTAAAACAGGTTTTATCAACTGAGAAAGCTGTTGTCAAATTAATTTTTGCATTATTTATTGATAAAGGAAATGGATTTATAATGATGACTTAATAAATTAATAAAATACTCTTATTTGGAGTGAGAATAATGGCAGAAAAACATTAATAATGCGAGGGAGATAAATCAGAATTCCATTTCTGAGTCCAATTAATTAGTTAATTTCACTTAATTACATGAGGCCTACTATTGTAAAAAAACACTGACGAGTTGATCACGGTTTGTGTGAGTTTTCTGTTATTATTTTGCTTTTTTCCTACAGTTTTCTTTTCTAATTATTTATAAGTACTGTAGCTTACGTAGATAATAATTATGAATAATATTATTATGAATAATATTATTATTCAGTTAATTTGCAATCAAAAGGTTTTTTGCTATAGAATAGTTTATAAGTACTTTATATCCTCCTGACATTATAAATAAGTACTGATAAACAGAAAGCAAGAAAATGGAACTTATGCCAGCTTAAAACAAGAATAGGGACTTGCAGCAAACTATTGCAATATTCTTGCAGCATCTAATAATAGAACAACTTGTTTTGTTTTTTCAAATGTTGACTTATACTTTGTTGTATGTAATGAATTAGTTATAGTGACTTTTGTCAATGCTGAAATGTGTATGACAATAAAACATTCTTGATTCTTGAGAATAGCAATACTACTTTTGATAAAATATCTAATAACAATAATCATAGCATCTCAAGCCTAAGTTTAAATAAGTTGATCCATGTAGTAATAGACTGTATTTCTTTGTATGATAAATTTAACGACTTGCCGTTAATTAAATTTACCATAATAAAAAGTTAATATTAACAACGCAGATCGTTATGGATCAAGAAATTCAAGACTGTATCATTATGAAAAAAAAATGGAAACTGGAAAACAGCTAAGCTGATTTTCCTGCAAATCAATAATTTAATGGATTCAATGAAACACACAATAATAGACTTCAAATTTCACACCTCAAAAGGACAAAAACCCTCTAAAAGTGATATGTAGGGGTAAAGTAGAAGTTGAAATACCGTTCTTCAAGACGGGATAATTATGTGATCAGGCTTTATACTTTCAATACGGTGCACTGCATGTGTTTGACATATTTTCCTCCAAATGTTGCCTATTTAAAATATATAATTCTAATTTTATTTTTAAAATACCTAATATACCACCTAACAAATTTCACTACATATTCATATTGATTAACGATGAAGAATAAAGGCCTGAACAAAACAACATGTTGTAATACTCTATTTATAGGTATTTACAGTAGTAATGTTGTTGTACCGTATTAAGTTATCTATGATCTTTTCCATGACGAATACTTGATGAACAATCTAAAGCAGTGAAATGCATCCCTCCAGTATAAGTGAGTAAAAATCATAATTTAAATAGAAATACAGTCAGTTTTGATATTAGATTGTTCATTGAGTGTTTCGTTGTGGAAAACATCTCAGGCTGATGAAGCTTCTCTTTAGAAGTGAAATGCATCCCCCAAGTTTTTCGTGAGTAAATTCATAATTTAAATATAAATACAGTCAGTTTTGATATTAGATTGTTACACCCATTATGTTGTGGTATTGCATTCTTATTTAAATCAGTACCGGTATACAGTGATTAAAGAAACTGCGACTTGTGGTTGAATGAATTCAACAATAGATGGACGGTTTAAAATTTGAATAAGGTAGTACAATCAGTAGGCTTCTATTCAATTCGATTTGTTTTGTGTTAAATATCTAATTACTTTGATAAAGCGAGACTTAGACAATAGATGGCAAGGTCTGAATGATCAGATTAGTATTACATTTGATTTGATTATCCATTGCAAGGTGATCTATTGTTGAACGCGGGCTCTGAATAGGGGCAGGACAGTGCAAAAATCGATGGGAGTGAAGTTGATGACACCTCTTCCGCTGCTGAGGTGAGAACGGTAGGGTCATTGTGTGGGACACGATTTTGCACTCAGCGCGCTGTGGATATAAATACCCCGACAAGCAAATAGGGGATGAGAATGCTATGGTCAAAGAGGAAGGGATAAATCAATGTAAGAGAGAAAGATAATAACAGCGGGAGTGAGATAATAACAGTGGGAGGGAGTTGAGAGAGGGGGATAAGCTCATGACAAGTACTCCATCCAGGTGGCATGAGAAGTATGCCACTTAAAACACTCATCAAAACTTCTATCCCCATGCAAATAATCTGTCAAATGGAATATTCCAATTATCAATCATTGTAACTTCATTAATAAAGTGGGGTTTTCACTCAAGTAAACTCGACAGCTTCCACCACAGATCATATTATTATTAATCCGTTTAATAATGCTCTATTGGTTGTATGGAATGAATAAAAATGTCCACATAGGCCTACAACCCATCGCATTATACTGCAATATATTTTAAAACGGAATTAAAAAATCAGGGTGATTTTTTTTTTGTGAAACACAGACATGTATTAGATTACCCTCGTTCCAGTTTATTTATTTACGTAGACAAATTAACAAATCAAATCAAAATTGGTTTTATTTCTCCTTCGACAAATACAATATGTATATAGGTATATTCGTATAAAATACAAAATAAACAAAAAAAAAAAAAAACACCCCGTATACAAACTATTCAATACAAAATATAGTAAGAGAACAAAAATTCCTCACATGGGCCTTACGCCTGTGTGTGAACAAGAGTCCGCATCATAATTACAAATTCAATTCAATTCAAATTTATTGTTCACATCAAAAATAAACAAAATACAAATAAAAAATAAACAAAAGAGAAGAATAATAATTATAGAAGAATAAAAGATTTCTGTTGAAAAAGAAATATTACTATAAGCTAAAAATAAAAAAAACGTCGGGGGAACATAAAAAAAGGCTTCCGGAAGCAGGAAGGATCCCCCATCCATCAAACACGCGAATTATGGCCACAACTGAGAAAGAGTAATTAAAATGCGGTTGAGTTTGAATCAATGATAACTTGTGTTTTGAACACAAACCTAGCATAATTTGTTTTTATAAATAAATATTACGGGGAGTAAGTAGATATCCATAAGTGGCCTTTCTATAAGCAAGAGCACTTCATCGTTGTCAGTAGTCAGTCAATAAGTCGATAGAATAAAAATGTTGAAAAAATCGAAATGAAACAATAAATGCAAAGATGCAACAGACTAGTCCAAAACAGTTCTCTTCCCAAATTTTTGATTGAGCTACCGCATTTCATGCAAAACTTCCAAGTTAGTCCACACCGAAAATATAGAACCACTAAAAAACCAGTTTGCGCTAATCAATTCCTTTGTTTTGAATTGAATGTTTATTCAATAATTATATACAAGTACTAATTGGAATAATGTCATTTGCACATGAGAAAACACTTTTGAAAATCAAAAGCACCTTTAATAGGTGTCTGATAACCGACTTAACATTATATATTCACCGAACGAAGAATGGTCTCTGTTTCAAGTCAACCGTTTTGCATTTGTCTGTCTTGACTGTTTGTAAAGCATTTACGGCTAAACGCGTCAATGAAATTCAATTAAATTTTGCATAGATCTTCCTTCAAGGAATGCCCAGCGTCGTAAGGATTTTAGAAATTTGCCTGAATTAAAAGGATATTCAAAAGGAAAAAAGTAAGGCTTTTAGGCCTTCTTCTAATCTAAAGGAACATATGATTTTTAAATCAAGCTTCTCTATGATCTGCATTTGGAATCAGATTACGAAATAGCCCTCAGGTCCCCTTATTCATCTGGTAGAGCCAGAATAAAGTTATAATTCATAAGAATAACATTATTGCTTGAGAAACAAATCATTTCTAATTTTCCAATCGAGTATAATATAAATTGATTACTATGTACATAATTATAGAAATATAATCATACTTTTTCTATTGCAATGAATTAGTGACGATCATTGTGAGCAAGTCTTTGTTATTATTATCATTGTTTACATTGTAATATTTTTTCTCAAAAAATCAATAGTTTTATAAACTCATTCATCAGACTTCTGAAATCTAATTTCAGCAATCAGCTCTCGCAAATAGACAACACATCCTTGTTAATATTAAAACTGACACTGTATTTCACTTTTAAATAATGTTTTACTCACATATATTGGAGATGTTTGAGGAATGCATTTCACTTCTGAAAAGAAGCTTCGTCAGCCTGCCGCCAGGGGTCATGCTTTCTTGAGGTTCGGATGAGCAGCCATTATGTAGTTAAAAATTGCGATTGATTCGAGTTGTGTTTGGTCATTGAGTACGTTGGTTCTATCTTGTTTATGGTGTTTGAATATTTCATAATTTTTCATTATTTAAAAGTGAAATACAGTGTCAGTTTTAATATTAGATTGTTCATAAAGTATTTCGTCTGTGATGGAAAACATCACAGACATCCTTGTTGATGTGATACAGTGACCTCTTGTAAAAAAAGACATGAAGCAGACTGCACAAATTGAATCCGATAACTGTATTCAATTTTGCGATGGTGATTCTCATTGAGTACAAGTATGTTCCTCAGTGCAAGCACCCTTATTCTTGGGCGTGAGGTCTACAGAACTACCTATACTAGTTATTGAATTCAATAATAACTGGTCTGATTGGATACCAGAGTGGTGATGTTTTAGGCCGATGGTTCATGGACTCAAATCTCACGATAACCACCAATAAATGAAAGTATTCAAGTATGCACAAGTAAATCATGATTCTCAAAAATGACTCCAACTCTGTATGCATTCACAACTGTCGTCTCTTAGTCGATTTCGACTTTAATTCGAAAGTTTGTTCAAATCTTCGTTAAAGATAATGATAATGTTAATCTCAACATTCAATGCATCTGCCTACTCTAAAAGCAAGATTCTATAGAGCAAGCAGATGCATAGAGTATTGAGATTAGCATTAAACGGACAACGGACAGAGTAGGAATATATTAAATGGCGGGTCGCTTAGCGCAGATGGCTGAGACATCGCAACTTCAGCTTATTGTCGCTTCAGCGGTCGTGGGTTCGAATCCCGCTCCTCCGTCTGGCATCTTTATGTTATAATTCATCTCATTACCCATGCACAAGTCTCAAACTCATGTGGGCATCATCAGCAATTTAGAAAAAATACTACAATTTATGCTTTCGATGTAGGTTTCTACACCAAAATCGTCAATTACAATGTATTCCTCCCCTGTCCGCTGTTCGTTTGTTGTTACCTTCAACCCAATTTTACACAAAATTTCTAGTGACTTTAATGGCTACTGGAATGGAATAAAATAGAAACTAGGAAAGGATGAGCAGAAATGAAAAGAGGGAGCACAAGACGGAGAATTTAAATGTAAATGAATGACGATACTTTATCCAGTAGGCTAATATATATTTTTTTAATCTAAACTATGATCAGATAATACATAATAAATTCTTAGCAAATACTACTTATAGATATCAGTATTAGATGATTCAACAAATCTGTAGGAGCTTGTAATAAAATTGAATAAAAACAAAATATCATTGCAACTTAACCAGAAGTATTAGAACTTAATAAAATACTCTTTTCAAAGCAATTTGGATAGAAAATTAATAACTATCGGGATTGTAATAATAAAATAAATCGTTTTAAATAGATGTTTATCTAAAAATGTAAATATAAATATATACTGTATATATGTGACTTTTTATTTGAGTATTAGTTTAATGGAAGCAAAATATAATATAGGATCCTCAAGCGCATCAAGCACTGTATAAATATGTAATCTATGTAACTGTTAGTAAAAGATGTAGCAGCTTGAGCCTTAATATAATAAAAAATGTATAACTGCATAATGTAATAATGTACTTATAAATTAACGTACTATATAACTGTTCTATATACTTATAAATTAATATGCTCTATCCACAATATAAAATTCTAAGTAATTAAAATAAATTTTTCTCAATTATATATTTACATCTACGAATACATCATAGAATCAATAGTAATAACTATAAACAGCTAGATAGAAAATTCAATAGAATTAGTTATGCGTGAACTGCTAATAAGACAAAACTTTTAGATCACAAAAAATAATTCAATTATATTAAACAGAATTTTCTTGAAGGTAGATTATTAATATCAACGACTTTTTATAAAGGTCTGGCAGATTAATTTAATTTTTCCAAAGAAACTTGTATTAAAAACAGTATTCGTATGAGTGATTCAAGTGTATATGGATTATGGCTGAAGACAGATTGACAAGAGATAATGAATAATTAAATACTATGGAACTGAAAATACAACACTAGAGGCTTAACTCATGAAAAGTATTGATTTTGTTTCACACATTATGATAAAAAGATAAGACCAAAACCGATTCTTTATCTTTATATAGTCAGCAGTAAGGGCTAGTTCGGTTTTTTAACTAACCTTCTTCATAATTAAGCGATTGAACAACACAAACTTGAAATAATAATTAATATTATTGTTGTTCTTGTGGCTCATTCTGCAAGGCTGTGTCAACACATTGTTCTATGAAACAGAAGGAAAAAAATTGTACTTTTGATAAATTCTTTGGTGATTATAAAATAAAATATATCTTCGTTTCTTTCTATAATATTGTATATTTGTTTCATTGCACGGGATTATTTCAAGATCAAATATAATTCTTATGAGATATTGATTAAATAAGAATTAAGAGCACCATAAAATAAATAAGTAATGAGAGAATAAATAATGGACGATTGAAAATAAGTATGTGATAGAAATTAAAACACAGAAAATTTAATAAAAGATTCTAAATTAGCGGTTACCGATGAAAAACACCACAAACGTTTTTATAACTGATGAATGAAAATATTTCATGATAAATCTAATTATTTGGAACGGATTGAGCAATAATGTTTGAAATTTTCTATAATTAAAGTAAAATAAATTTATAATTTTAATTCATGGCAAACACATCCTTTTCACAACCACAATATCGATTCGAAAATTCGAATTATAATCAACCTTTGAATTTTGTGAAATAATGAACCTGTATTTTGAAAGAATGAACTTGAACATAACTAGAAATATGTGGGGAAATCATCAAAGATTGGATTGATTTTGCTGTCAACTTTTTTTTGCATCTACTTCGTTTGCTGATTTTTTTATAGAGACAGTATAATTGACAATATATAAACGGCAATGAATTTGGAAAAGTTTATGAAACACCTTCTATTCAATAATATTTTAAATAATTGCAGATGCAGCATTGTTCGAACGGTGAGCTATAATTGATAAAAATCAATGTATAAATTGAACTAAACTTATTTTCAATGTGTAACAACCACATTCAAATCATAATACATTTTGTGATTGATACTTCTCACAAATTCAATTAGCTCAGCTTCTATTTTTATATAAATTAACTTTTATAACCATATAAAACCCTAAATCTCTAACAAATTTGTGAATCGTCCAGCCTACTAAACTACAACTTAGTAGAAAAAAGATATTAATATTAAATTTAAACATAAATGCTAAAATATTGATTCAGCTTATGTTATGTATCATTTTTCAATTTCAATGATGATAAGAAAGAAGTCTTTTGGAGATCTAGTTTTCATTTGATACAATCAAAGAAAGCCAGCTGAACAAATAAAAATTTCAACGATATTTTCCAATTGAACGTTAATTTTCCATTTGTGCAAACTAATTTGAGCATACAAAACAAATTATATAAAAATAATATTTAAAAAAAAACAACAAAATACAAAGTTTCTCAAAACGCAAAAAATTTAAATTCAAATCAGTTGTAGCAAAATCCAAAAGATCGAATAACAACACAAAGATAGTTTTTTCTTCAAATACAAACAATACAAATAAAAAACAAAATTTGAAAACAATAATTTAGAAAAATTTTCTTGGGTACAAAATTCAAACAGAATTAATTTTATTTAAAATAGAGAATCTGGAGTATTTTGGACACAATTTGGAGTAAAAAAATTTGGATTTTATAAAAAAAAAAAAAAAATGGCATAAGGAAATAGAAAATAGATGGGATAAAGAACAGACAAATTTGTTATAGTTTTTTCAAACTATAATTATTGCATTGATAACACTTGCGCCTAAATAAATAACATGAATCTAATCAAATTGAATAGGCGACATCTCAATAGAATTACACTAGAACTGGGAATCCGACCTAATCGATGTCCAACACTCAGAAATGCAAATTATTATGAACAACTGTTGATAATAACTTCTCTTACATTGTTAAAAGTACTCCACAATTAAGGTGGTATAAAATTACTCCAGTCACAATCAAGCAATATACAGTTTTTCATCAACCAAGTGATCCATTTTTCAAAATAACATTCTAGTTTAATTTTGCGATCATTATCATAACATTCTTCTTATTGCGTAGAAAAGGCTAATATGAATAATTTAATATTGATCATAAATTCAATTTTTTGGCACAATACAACCTAAAATTTTCAGTTAGTAGTTTGAAGCAAGGCAAAATTAACAAGTGCAACATCTACTAACACTAAGGTGATAATTAGAAATGCACACTGATTATCACTGATAAATCCTCATTATTTTCAACAGCAATAAATTTAAACTTTAAAATGGAAAAAATGTCATTGAACACATATTTCTGTAAATATGTTACTAACAAGCTCCAAGCAGCTTGGAACCAATGAATAATAGAATATAGAAGTTATCATTTTTTTAAGCTTCAAATCTTATGTATACATAACCTTTCAATTAATTATTCGATTCATTTAATGAATTCTTTATAATACAGTTCATAATACAGATTATAATGTGAAATCCTGAATGGTGTGAATAATAATAATAAATAAATGTTTATTTCCATCAATAAATTACCATGATATAGTTTTTTTTAATTTTGGAAAGTATCTGACCACTTTTCCAAGTAGTGTGGCCATTGTTAGTAGGTATTAACAAATTATTCGAATAACATTAGTCAACAGTTTGTAACTTACTTCCATTAAATGATTCAGAAGCTTGAAGAGTAACTTCAACGTGAATTGTTTAATCTTGAGTTATTACTATTATCTGTTTGGAACTGAGTTTCAATCAGTGATTCAGAAGCTTATTGTTAAGGCATACTTATTATAACTGCTTATTCGGCAGTACAGTCATTGAATCTTATCATTTTCATTTCCGTTTTAAATAATTTGATTTTTTTGAAGGAACACATTTTAAAATTAACAGGTTTTACAAAAACCTCATGTAGATCGGTGGGAATATATTCTGGGTTAAAAACAAATTTATATAAATTACTCAATACGTGGGTTTATATGGACATTATTATACGTCAAAAATGGATAACTGTCTATTTCATTTAATACATCTCTTTCCACTGAGTGACATGAATACAAAGATGAAGACTGTTTTTACAATTAGAAGACATTTAAAATTTGTTACTTATAGCGTTGAAATTGGTCCAAAATTTGTTCTCCTTAACATGGCTTAAATAGCGAGGTGAAGTACTCGTAACAAGGGACTCCTCACCAATAACATACATACGCTTATAGAAAGGGTAGGTTGATTTAGGAATATTGTTACATTACCTCCAAATTGCTAAAATTGGTTAATTTTCATGAGTGCAAGCACAATATGTAGCATCTTCAAGTTACTTTATAGATCAATTTGAATAACAAAGCCAATTTGGCACTTAAAGAGTTAATTCTTTTGTCACCAAGTTTCCAAGAATTAAACCAATTAATCGGTATTTTGTCCCTATTATAATAACAGTAAAAAAATAGTTGTTCAGTTTCAATCTACATTAAAATTTTCCACCGATTTTCGACAACTACTGGATTTTTCTTTGTTTTTTAATAACAAAACAATATTAACACATGGAAACTGTGAATAATGACTGAGGTGGGAATGATTTCTCATGTGGAAGGTGGACATTTGGAAACAGAAGTTATACAATGGTAAACATGCTTTGGATTTACACGTGTTGATTATGCAACAATAAGTGAGGACAAATTTGATGAATTGACATCCATAACAACATATATTCGATAGAAAAATGATGCTAACTGTATATTTTCAGTTCATGAGCTATTTGAAAACTCCTCGCTTTCATTGAACTCTACAGTTCTAAGTGTTGTGATAATGATTTTTCGATTAAAAATGTGGAGCGTGGGGAAAAATAAGACTTTAAGAATAATCTTGGTCTGGATAAACTTCAATGATCAATATTATTCTTTATATCGGTTGAGTGGAAGAGAGTCTTAAGTAAAGGCTTAAGTAGAGTCTTGAGAGAGTCTTAAGAGAGTCTTATTTAAAGCTCCTGTTTAAATAAAGGCAATTTATCTATCTATCTACTCTAAGTAGTGCGGGCGTAGTATGACACATAAGAAACTGATTTATTCTGCTTATATATTTCTTTTACAGGCGATTAGAGCACACTGGGTTGTATTGCTTTTTTAAACAGCCCCTTGTGATCCAAATCATGCATTATGAAAAAAGTAGTGCTGCCATGATCACCCATCCAAGTGAAAAGCGGGCGAACGTTACTTGAAACCACAGGAAAATTTAGACTAAGATAGTATATGAAAATGTTCTAACATTACTAATATATATATATAAACAACATTTATTCAACTCATAGAATGTAAACCCAGATTGTAAAAACATTCTTCAAAGGAATTAGATTGGGAACACATATCCTTAGAAAACATCCTTGATGAAATATGTATTCCAGGGAAATGATGAAAAACGCAAATTAACTATAATAATAAATTAAAGAACAATAAAAGAGTTGAATTTCAATTGACCAAGTATTAGATTGAAAACTCTTTTTTTTAAATGATAGATAAAATATAGTTTCTGGAAAATCATATAAAAATGTTTGCTATTGCAATGCTTGTTAAATTCAAATCCAATAATAGAATTGAATATTCCACTTCAAATTACAGTAGAAACAATTAGTATGGGTGCGTGGCTCTGGTTTCACTACTAGCCGTCCTGTAAAAGTTGACTAGTTGACCTTGAAGACATCTGCAGCGTCGCATGGGCCACATGTTTTTAGAAATGAGCGATAAACACTCCCCTCGTCATGGCTGACTACCAAACGTCCGTGCGCCCAGACTAATTGTTTCTACTGTATTTAGGGAGATATTACAATTTTTATGAAATTGCTGGATTCTACAATTAATGGAAAATAATCAACTAACTGAATTCTCAATTGATAAAGATGAAAGTACAATATTATACAATTGAAATTCTATGGTGGTCACATCCATTTCAGAAAAGAGTTGAGTTTTCAAATAGTTCAAATACCAACCATTATACAAGAGGCAGTGTTGTCTTTACGCTAGACATAGTTTGTGAGGAGGTTTTAGAAAAGTGAATAGATCGGGTATCTTAGATCGGAGAATAAGAAAATATAACCTATAGATGAAAAAGAAAATAAATCTTACAGAACGCAATTATTCGGATGATAGAACGCTTAAATCTAAGTTATTCCTCGCCTTCGAGTTCATCGGAATCGTCTTCCTTCTCATCCAGTTCTTCTTTATCTTCCTCTTTATCACCGCCTTCACTTTCCTCATGTTCAACATTATCCGCTTCCACAGGCTTAGTGTCGTCTTCTTCCATTTTGTAGTCTTCGTCTACTGCGACTCCAAGCTGGAAAAATATAGACAACTTTCGGTCACATAAGATCTTCACGGGTAGTAAAATATAAAACAAGGTGTTACAGTTTTAACAATTTGAGTTTTTACACTACTTTTGGTCATATTTCATTTTTTTTTAATTTTTTGGCAACATTAAATATGCTAAAATTATTAAGCGGCGGGCCGCTTAGCGCAGTTCGTTGGGGCGTCGCAACTTCAGCTTGCTGTCGCTTAAGCGCGGTTGGAATCCCGCTCCACCATCAGACATTTATGTGTAATCATTCACCTCATTACCCACGCACAAGTCTTCCGACTCATGTGGGCTCATCAGTAATAAAAAAATCTATTCTGAAAAGAAATTTTATATATCAGTGAAATAGGTATTGAAACTTGCCTCCAACTTAACTTGGTATGAACTCTTGATAATATTTTTTTAAATGTGCACAGAAAAAATGATTTTTTTTTTGGATGAAGCCCACATAGGTCTGAGATCTGTGCGTGGGTAATGCGTTGGATGATGGTGATTTATGAGTTGGACCTACAGTTTTAGGTGGGTTCCGAACCACCGGGAAATGATTTTCAGCAGAGAACAGTGTCTTTTTTGCTGGCCAACCTAATCGGTCACCGTTCCAAACAGGACCTACGAGAACGCATCTTATCTATCTGATTGAACAGATACCTGCTACGGCTCGCGGCTATCACTTCCATTGGCATAGATTTCAATCAAAAAAGTTTCATTGAAATACATTTTTGAAACTCTAAATTTTGATGCAGAATATTTTTTTTACTATTTTTATTTAAACTAACTTTCAAAATGTTTGAAAATGTGTTTAAAAAATGTCTGTAAATCAGAAAGAAACGTGACTTCCAATATTGTGACATGAACCATGTACTGTGCGAGACTAAGCTCCGTGTCCCTGACGGCTGAAGAGGAGAGACGAAGAATAGCATACTGGGCAGCGCGTACGCACGCACAGAGACGCACAATTGCATTGCTTTTGCGATGACATAGTGACGTAGTGCATTCCTCCGAGGGACACGGAGCTCAGTCTCGCACTATAATTCCAAAATTTAATTGAATTTAGTTTCTGGGTAAAATTATTATAAAGAGAACAACAATCTTTGTGTTCTTATAAGTTCAAGGGGAAGAAGAACGCCTCCAAATTTCAGCTTTAGACACCAATATTTTAGAAACATTTAGAGGTCGAAATTACCTTACAGCAATATAGGCTACAATTATTATTAATTATTATTAATAATGATTGAATATTATTATTACTATTATTATCATCATTTTCCCTGTCTTGTAATCCATTTATTAAACACAAAAATAAATTACAATAAATGAAAAATATATTCAATACTACATATTGTAAATCTATTGTAGCATCCCACTATAGAAACTACATCGAGACGCGAATATAGGTCTAGCAAATATTTCAATAGTTTTCAGCAAGAGAAATTTTAAAGATAAATTAACAGTGTCGCGCGCACAACTCCAAATGCTAATCCAAATAATTACTCCACTATCATAACATGAGTCCCATTTTCAGATAATAAAATTTCATATAAAAACACACTGAATTTAATAAACTTTCGTTACAAACATTCGTGACGTCATTTGTATAATACACATTTATTTTTCAATTTTTATTTATTGCGGATGATGCCCACATGAGTCTGGAGACTTGTGCGTGGGAAATGAGATGAATGGGTGAATGATGAGAAACATAAATGGCTGAATGAGATTCGAACCCAAGGCTGCACGAAACGAAGCCAGCTAGAGTCTTATCTTATCACAGACAAGCACTCCAACCAACTGCGCTACCAGAGCCGTCTAATACCATTAGTTAATACAAACCATTGTTCAATTAGCTTTCTAGATGGTATACTGTCTCTAATGTAGTTAAAAACATAATTATACAGCCTATGACAACCAAGCCAAATAATGCATATTAATTAGAAGAATTACAAATAGAAGAGAGGGGAAGAGGATAAAAGAGACAGATAGATGAAGAGAGTGATAGTAATAGAATGATATATGAGAGAGAAATAGAGTGACAGAGAGAGAAAGAGCTGGGAGTAAATTATCATGAATGAGTAGGAAGAAGCTGGCGCCCATGTAAACAAACATTTTGTCTCAAATGCCAGAAAATATCGCTGCAATCCAAATGGAGGAATTTTTGGCAATCAAATCTTGGCATGAGACACAAATTTTTTTGTATTTACAAGCAAAGATAACTTTCCAGATTTTGTTCTTTAATCTCACACTTGAGTAGACTTTTATTTCAGGCAATGAAATTTGATCACAATATCATGGAGCGTTCTAACAAGGAATCTATTTACTAGAAAACAACAGAAAGATGATCAAATGAATAAAGATAATATAGAAATAAATAGAAAAATAATAGAATGAATAATGAAAGATGATCAAAGGCAATATGATAAAAAGGAAGTCTGCAAAAGTAGAAATAACGAGTTCCATTTCTGCTATAAGGAAACCTGTATGGATTCCAATTTAGGTGTTCAGGTTTATAAAAAAATCATTTTCAACTGCTCGGACTTGATAACACTCATCTATTTTTCATGAGATTTAGCGAAAAACACAAGTAATTTTTTAATGTAATTGTAATCAAACACGATTTGTTAAAAAGAAAGAGAATATAAGAGAGGAAAGACGTTTTGCTAAGTACTGCAAAAAAAACAAATATAAAACAAAATTTGTACAATAACTTCTATACAATAAAATGTAAACAACATTAAATTTCTATTAGTTGATTGATTTGGATGGAATAGGCTGAGCTTTTTTTTAATATTGAGGAATTTATCGGAACTGTCTTAGAATTTAAAAACTTAATATTTGCGAAACTAAATCACGACATGCAAAGCCTACTTCTTTGTTCCTAGATTTAAACTAGAAGTGCTGTTACTGAAATATGTAATTAATTACGATAGTTATTTTCTTATAATTTAATGTAATTAACAAATAATATAAGCAACAAATTATTAATATGGCTTGGAAGGAATTTTTAATAACTGAAATAACTTTTTCCATTGCCCTACAAAAAAGAAAATGTCCTAATTCCAGCATAAAATAAAAAATAAACTAGTAAAATATATTTTTCCTACAGTGACCCGAAAAAATGCCTATTTTTTCACTAACTTAAGCATGCAAAATAGTCTATTCCTGCACCAGTGCGGGAATGTACTTTTCCGCACTCCAAATTTGCAACCTAACAACACAAAATAGTGAGCATGTAATACGCAGGTTCCCTATTCTGCATTCAAAAATAGGTTGGCTACTCTGCTTCAGCTGTGAATAGTTGTTGTTGATGAAATCGATTTGATTCGAAGATAGGTTATGTGAGGAATTTTCAGGTTATGTATGCCCTGTTTTGTTCTGTTTGAATTACTTTATACATTACTGTAGGAAAAATTTAATGTGTAATACGAGTGCAAAGTATTGTTTCTGCACTCGAGAAACTTTTTTCACTCGCCTTTGGCTCGTGAAAAAAACTGTTTCTCTCGATGCAGAAAAACGCTATTTTGCACTCTAGTTACACAAATAGCTATTAATAATAAGAATGATACGAGAAAATGTTATTGATAACATATTTGAAATTATATGACAGAGGCGTCAATTGTGCTGCATTATGAGCAGGAAATATTTTCAACAAAAAACAAAAATAGTTCAAGAAAGTTTTTTTGCAGATTAAAGGTTCGAGAAAATAAGGACATCAATTCAGAGACATTCCTGCAATGTACCTGTATAGAAAAGAGTTGTTACCAAAAAATAAAAAACAACCACTTAACATGCAAAATTTATAAAATTATTAATCATTACCTTCAAAAATTATGAAAAATAACTACATATCTACATAGCATACAAAAATAATATCTTAATATCTATCAAAAATCTTTCTGCACCAAAGAATTATTAGTTTTATCTATTAGTTTTTTTACAAATTAGAGGTTTGAAAAAAGAACATCAATTCAGAGACATTCTTGCAGTCTACCTGTATAGAAAAGTGTGGTTACCACAAAATAAAAAACAGTCACTTAACATGCAAAATTTATAAAATTCAATTTTAACAATGTCTTATTGTCTATCAAAAATCTTTCTGCACCTGAAAATTATTAGATCTAGTACTACAACAGCATTAAAGAGATTTTTACAGCGGCATTAATGAATATTACATAGAATACAACAAGCATACAGTAATTAATCTACCTCAATTTAAAATACGTAAGTATTACTTCACAGCTATGAAAAGGGTGAATTGCGTTAAGTTTGACATATTAGAGAATTTGAGCAAAACTACGTAAAAGAAGACGATAATGCTGACCTGAACACTCCATCCATCTGCCTGCTCTATAGGATTTTGATTTTACATCAGGCAGACGCATAGAGTGTTTACGTTAGCGTTATCGTTAACGTATTTTGCGCAAACTCTGATGTTCAATTAGGTGGAATCCAATTCGACAAGTTATTAATAACATTGTTAGATAACTCATTATTATCATTGATATGGTCATTCATTGAATGTACCTTATCCAGAGTACTTTCATCAGGTAGCTGGTCGTCTATTCTTCCCAATTCTTCGTGACTATAAAACCAATTACATAACAATATATAAATATATATACAGACCATACATTTTGAACATACAAACATCTTACAAATGAAAAATCTCACTTCCTACATATATTAAAGTTAACTTTTCAAGTGAATTCAACGACTTGCAGTCAAATTTTTATTAAGAATAAGTAGTATTTTACTTACTCTGTAGGCCGAACGTTTTCGAGTTGTTAAAACCCATCTTCTGTCTCGACATTGGTTTTAAAATTCGAACACGTTCGGCCTACAGAGTAAGTAAAATACTACTTATTCTTAATAGAAATTTGACTGCAAGTCGCTGAATTCTTTTAAAAATTTCATATTAACAACGCAGTTCGTTATGGCACAAGAATCCCAGGAATTTATTTATAATTTTGATATAACTGGAAAATTTGTTTCCCAACTAGAACTTGAATAGATTCACTACATTTCATATAAGCAACAGGAAATTATTGGAGTAAACGAACAGATTATGACTGTTTTGAATATAATAGTGAATAAGATACGTGTTTATCAGCAAGGGATAGATATTTAACTACTCTAACATACAAATTTTTGTTTATTTCTAATATTATAGTACCGCTACTCCATCTATCCTAATGTATTTTTTTAAATAAATGCCTTATTCTGAATTATTCTTTCAATATAAATTTATTTTGTTTTCTAAATTTTGTTTTTTAAATTTATAATTTTTTTATTAATTTTGAATATTTTTGTACAGTAGCATTCATCAATTTCCATCAGATATTCAATACTGTTATCAATATACGCAATCACGGAAGTTTTTAGTATGAATTAATAGCACTTCAAGGAATTCGAAATCAATAAAGTCTGTTTCTGTATATTTGTCAGTTTGTTAAATTGTCAGTCGAAAGCGGTTAGGTGTTTAGAAATAGTAAATAGATTAGATTCATGTAGGCCGTTGTTCAAGAAACTTGGTCTCTTAACTGTAACCTGCTTATATGTGTATGAAGCTACTTTATATGTAAAAACGAATGATATTGACCAAAATCTTGACGTACACGATTATAATACAAGAAGCCGAGGAGATTATCACTTGGTGAGTCACAATAGTAGCTTATTCAAACAAAAACCTAGTTATCTTGGTAGGAAACTCTACAACAATCTACCGCAGTTTTTAAAGTCTTGAAAATATAAAAATATTTAAAAAACAATTGAAAAAATATTTAGTTGATAAAGCTTTTTATAGTGTACAAGAGTTCCTTTCACATCAAAATTAAGCCTCACCCCAACTAATTGATATAGTAATTATGGTAACTAGTGTATAAGAGTATAATTGTTGATCTGACTTGTCTTATACTCCTTAACTGGAGTCTCCAACACATAGTTTTTTATAGTGGGGTTTCTAAAGGTGAATTACTGATATAAAATATTCTGTATTTATTAAGTTTAACTAAAAGGATTTTCGTAATTATTATGTAATTGATTGAATAAATTTTGATTTGATTTCTCCAAGACGTAATCTACAAAAAAAATTCATTTCAAATTAAGTTCTAAATTTTGTTTTTAAATTGTTTCTTCGATTACTTTTAAGGCCCTAGCTGAATCAAATTTTTTTATCCCATGTAAAAAGAACAGGCTACATTTATTGTGTTGCGCTTTGTCAATTAATAGCTTTGACAAAGCAGTTCAATAGACCTTTTTTTAAATTGGGATTTTTACTAAAACGTTTCAATTCTCAATTTAGATTCTTAATGTTGCTGTGCCCGAATTAAACCTGTATAAAAGTGGCTAATTGGAAAAAAGATGTCGTTAATGAAAAAGGTGAGAAAATAGTATCCCAAATCTAGTATTAACGAACTGAATAGTTTCATTCACCCCAATAGATATCACCTAGCCAAGTAGGCTAGCTATTAATGGATTTTCCTATTTTTCCTATAGTTAAAAGAGCGTTCCAATCACTTAGCAAATAATTTGAGAGCAAGAATGAGTGTGAGATATCTCAGACGATACCTCCTTAAATAGGGCAACTATTCTCAATTCTACATGTACGTAGTTGTAAATGCGTTCAAGCACTTAACAAATGATTGAAGAGCAAAGGAGATAGCGAGAGAATATGTGAGAAAGAGAAACAGAAAGAGAGTGGAGATGAAAGATGGCACAAGAACAAAAATCGAGACACTGTTTCATCACATTTCAAACGGTTCTTGGCCGTATTGATGAGTCCATTATTGTGTGTGTGTGGATGCTAGGCCCTAAACCTGGCATTCAGCCACCCAGACACATCGTTTATTTTGCAGTTATACTCTTAATTTATTATTAAATAAATATCGCATATATCAAATTCATTGCAATAATACACTTCTCATTAAATCACAACGCACATAAATCAAATTTGTATACATTATATACGAAATGAATAATAAAACGAAGTTGTCATAAACAAATTTATTAAAAATAGTGAGATACTAGTTTCGGTTGTTATCCCATTATCAATCTCAAACTCGAATAATAGCAAACAAAAATAAACTAGAGTTTGTTTGAGTTTGATAATGGTAACAACCGAAACTAGTATCACTGTTTTTAATAAATGTTGCTGTGACAACTCCGTCTTTTATTCATCATGGATATCTTCCACAATATCACCTTCACCACTACAAAGAACATTATATACGACTTGTTGCATGTTTGGAAAATATTAAAATAGGTTTGAAGAGAATTACTATATTTATGCCCGCCCGGTTTTTGAGTTGTTCATTAACGTAATGGACCATTAACTCAATGCTGGAGCAATGGGTTAATGATCCATTAAACTTAACGAACAACTCAGAAACCGGGCATTAGAAGAGAAGAGAAATGATTGGAAACTAGTGAACAAACTTAAAACTATGCATTTACCATCAAATATATGTTGAAATGTATGAATCAATGATATAATTTCCGCAACTATAAATGTAGCGGAAAACATGAATGTTGTTTAATATTAAAGATGAAAACCTTTTACTGGAAGTTCTCTATTGAAGGATCTTGAGAAAAAAATTTTCGCGAAATCGCTACTCAATGACTTAGGAAAACATTTTGAGAAAGATTCAAAATGGAAGGAAGCTGTATATACCCAAAATATTGAGTATTCAAACAAGCACAAATTGACTAGATCATTCCCCAATAAATCCCATTATCAACAACTGATTAATCCCATAGTTGACTAGAGATAATTATCCACACTTTTTGAAATGCAGTAATCAAATTGAAGGATCCATTAAATTATAATCAAAACAATGAATTATTCATTTTACAACTTCATATCATTTTTTTTTTTGCCGTGACAATCTTATTTAATATGCTTATAAAGAACACATTCACGAGATTGAATTAGCATTATCATAACGTAATACATAAAAATAATGATACATTTTATTGCAATAGAATACAGAAAATAGGAATTTTTGAGATACACAATTTACAAGGCACAGTTTAATGAAAATAAACTGGAGTATTATTATTAAAAAATTCCATCTACTAGGTTAACTAGGGGTTTCTATCTTAATAGGATTTCACAATGACTTGCTAATGGATTGGAATTTTTTTTAAATAATACAACGATTGTGACTGTATTTAGAAGGTAACTAGACTAAAACTAGACTTTTTCTAAATTAGATTAGACTATAGCTACAGTAATTATTGGTGTGGGATACCGCTATGATAGGATTGGAATAGTGGTTTACTATGCAGTCAGGATAATTCAGAAAGAGCTATAACTGAATAATAATAATAATAATAATAATGACTACGAAGAGTAGCAAGAAGGATGAGGAGATCGCATCTGATATAAAATTGGAAGATAATCAAGAATCGATACTAATGCGTCACAGCAGGAAAAGCAATTTAGGCCTAGAATACTGAATGCTACGAGTGTAAAAAGGGAGATCGATTTCTTAGTTTGTCTGTCATCAAACAATTTCACATAGAAGTATCACAACATGTTACATGACATGTTATATGATGGAAGCTTATTTACATTGACAGGCTTACATTGCTTACATATTTATACACAAACTAGCAGGTTGCCCGATTCAGTTGAATCGGGATATCTAAAACATAAAATAACCTATTTACAAATTCAATTAAATAGTTTTTGTTTTCAGGTAACTTTTAATCTTTTTTCTTCCCCTTCTTCTCCTCATTTTCTAGTCCCTCTTCATCTTCTTCTCTTTATTTTATTCTCTTTTTTCTTAAACTCCTCCATATTTTTCTTCTCATTAATTCAATAATTTTTTATTACTCCTTTAATTTTTTATTTTCTCTTTTTTCTTCTCCTTAAACTCCTCCATCTTTTTCTTCTTCTCCTCATTAATTCAATCATTTTTTATTATTCATCCTTTTTCTTTTCCTTCTTCTCTTTTTTCTTCTCCTTCAACTTCTCCACCTTTTTCTTCTTCTCAATTCAATAATTTTTTATTATTCCTCCTTTTCCTCTTTTTTTATTCTCTTTTTTCTTCTCCTCAAACTCCTCCATATTTTTCTTCTTCTCATTAATTCAATCATTTTTTATTATTCCTCCTTTTTCTTTTCCTTCTCTTTTTTCTTCTCCTTCAACTTCTCCACCTTTTTCTTCTTCTCATTAATTCAATAATTTTTTATTATTCCTCCTTTATTTTTTATTTTCCTTCTACTCTTTTCTTCATTCTTTTTTTCTCGTTTTTCTTATCCTTCTACTTCTTTAAGGGTTGAGTGGAAGAGAGGACTTCGAGTCCTAACTCCGCCCTTAATAAAGGCTGTTAATCAATCTTCCTTTTCTGCTTCTTCCCCTTCTCCATCTTCTTTTTCCATTAATTTCTCCTTCCTCCCCTTTCTTATTCTTCTTCACCACATCTCTTTCACCTTCTCTTTTTTCTTCACCTTCTTCTTTTTCCTCCTCCTTCTCCTCCCCCCTTCTTCTTCATTTTCACCTCATTCTTCTTCCTCTCCTCCTTCAATCTCTCATTCAATCTCTGATACTATAATCCTTTAAGCTAGGTTAGGTTATTATCTATTATCTAAATTATTTATCTATTCATCTTTAGGTACTTCTTTTTTGAATCCACAAATTATTTTTAATATGCTTTTATTTTTTGTTTTGATGTATACATGTTAAATTTTTAAATTTTAATTTATCTCATTTGAATTGATTATACCAACTTAGATAATTCATTTTAGACAATTTGATTCACATCAATGTAAACTAGTATGACATGTTCAGGTAAAAGGTTAAGTGTAAGAATGGCCTCAATGGCCAAGACTTCGCCTCTTTGTGTAATTCATCTCTCAGATCCAAGCTCTATCTTTATTATGTTTTTTTTTTCAAACAATCACATCCATAATTTCTGTTGTATTATACCTTAAAATATATACTTGTTGTATTTTTAATCCTTTCTACTAAAACTATTCAACCATTATGTTTACTTTTTAATAACAACTGTACTTCACTTCAACTAGGGGATCTGAGAGTTGCTAATATTAATAATACTTTTATCATTCATATACATTGTAAATTTGCACAAATAAAGTCATCTGAATCTGAATTCTTCAGCGTTAGAGTTTTGTCGACAGAGGACAGCGTATATTTCTCATTCCTTTCAGGAATAACTAAATGTCGATATTTATTTACTCTTACATGTATATATTCTGTAGACTAGTATTGTATTATTTAATTTGTTTTGTACCACTACGGGTCTTCATCAGACCCAGTGGAAATCATCAACTTGTAAATAAATGTCGATATTTACAACCAGATTTAGTAGTAAGTTCGAGTACACTGTAAATACTCTATCAATTTTGTTATAGAATCACTACTCTATCTAAACTGAAATAATAAACAAAAACATAAGTATACTAACTACCAACAACATAAATGACTTGAGATTGTTAAATTCGAGGGAAATTTTGCCAACTAATCTAGAGATCTAGCTAATCTAGGGGACAAGGTGTGGTAGTGGTGTTTAATTAAATTATTGAAATTAGATACTGAGTTCAAATTAGCAGGCACAAATTTCATGGAAGTTGTCGCTCACCGTTTACAGTTAACTTACATTCTAGAGTCGCCATTAATACATAACATAAGCTAAATACTACTTCTTTTTCCAACAAATCATTTCACATTGAATGATATCGTAACCAGAACTGAATATCTCGAATTATCCACAATAACTGACAGTGTAGATCTATAAGCAGAAGAGAACAAAAAAGCAACAAGCACATGAAACAAACAAAAAGCAAAAGAAAAACTCAAATGCCAATGCTTAGAAGCTGTAGAATGTCACAAGCTGACAAAATGCATAAAAAGTATCTAAAAAATTGAAGAAAGAAATGATTTATTTGCTAGCTTTTGAAAAAAATTCTATCTAAACGATAGAAAGCATAAACCAACGTTTGAAAAAAATCAATAAAGCAATATAATTTACACTTTTAAACAAAATGTCAAAAATATATATTTTATCTTGTAATTAAGTAATAACTCTTAAATATTAAAAAAAAACATATTTAATTTATTGATCATTGTTATTTAATTAATATTATTTTTAGCTTTTATTTATTAATGTACGACCTGTAATATTGAGTGTACTGGTACCTGATATTGTAATATTGAGTGTACCGGTACCTGATATTGTAATATTGAGTGTACCTGACTAATGAATGATACTGATGTTGTATCAGCCATTTTAGTTAATAACAAATCAGACACTATAGTTTCGGCTGTCACATCATTTTCAATCTCAAACTCTGAGTTCGTTGAGTGTTTTGGGATTGATCGAGATTGAAGATGATGTCACAGTTGAAACTATAAAACAGTATTTCATGTATTATTAATTCAAGTGACTGAGACAACATCAGTATTATTCATTATGGATATCTACCACAATATGACAATCACCAATACCACAAGGTGTAATTTTTTTTTTAATTTTTTGAGGATGAAGCCTACATGTGCGTGGGTTATGAGTTGGCTGATGGTGATTGATGAGCTGGACGTACAGTTTTATGTGGGTTCCGAACCACCATATCTAACTACTCTGTAGTCCATAGTTCGGTTTATTGCATGGCGGAGCGTCAATACTCAATGATAATCACCATCGCAAAATAAAACACATGCTGTGGAATGCTGTATGACTAATTGGAGCCGCGTGAATACCTCCATTCCACAGCATGTGTTTGATTTTGCGATGGTGATTAACATTTAGTATTGGTTGCTGCACTGTGCAATCACCCTAACAGTAGTATATTAAAAATGTGTGTGTATACTGTATACTTAAATAAAATAAAGAATTCAAAAAGTAAACATTCTTTTACAAGAGGCTAACACAAAATTCTGCAAAACATCTCAAAAGTCACATAGGTCAAAAATCATCAGTTTTTATTTAAAAATAAACATATCGAATGTTTTACAGCTCCATGCCAGCAAAGCTCAAATAATATAGCAAGAGCATTATCAAAGCAAAAAAAATTGGCAAATAATAAGATGGGATTACTCTTGTACCTAATCAATAATTGAAAATAATGTAGTAGAATTCGACACAGGATAAGTCATGAGGATTCAAAAGTGTACAAAAAATAAATAAAAAATGCTGAACAAAGCTAATCAGATATTTAAATCCGATCATGAAAATATTCCAACGTGATTTTTAATCAAATCAGAGATTCAATTCAATTCAATTTATTTCATTTCCACAATAAATACAAAACATGAAACAGTCAAGGAAATATATTTCCCCGCTTAGACTATCAATCTGTGTGCGGGGAAAGAGCTCTGTATCTGGATATAAAGAGCTCAGATCATAGTTGTATTCCAAATAATTGGAGCTGTAAGTAATTTGGTATGACTTAACGGTAGGTATTAATCTGACAATTGACTGAATATAAAGCTGTATTGAGCTTGATACTGAACCTCTCAATTTATAATCACAAATATGAGATTTCCTCAAATTATCTCTGAAGTTATTCCATTTTATTTTTCATGAAAAATCCCTGGTAGAAAGATTAGGCTATAAATAAAATTAATTTTATGCAACACTTTTTCCACAAATAACAGATTACATTACATTAACTTTATCTAAAAACAATGGATAAAATTAATACTACGACAATTTTTTGTTTAAATGTAAAATAAAGAGTTTATTTAGAAAAAATAAGCTAATTCAGCCCGAGTAATCGACTAGCGGCAATGCAAAAATAAATGCAACAAGCTGAAACATAAATAAATAAAGTATTTCCAAAGTTTTAAAATACAGTATTGATAAGACCTTAGTTGAATTTCAAAAATACAAGAATAAAGGCAAGTAAATTATCAAAGTATCACTAAAAGCATTCCTACCTTTGAGGTACTTGTTGATCACCCTCTGTTGACCCCTGAAAAAAAGCAAAAAGTAGAATTTTTTATTTTGATTTTATATGACAAATAACTAACCAGCCAATAACAATTACATTAAAATGGGTTTGAACATTTCCTATATATTTTTCACTCATGCCATTTTTACTGTTAACTTACTGAATGTAATGACTAACAAAGATCATTACAAATTATCAATTGTAATGTTATTGAACAAGGTCATCATTAAAGACAGAACAATGAACTAATTCGAAGAAATGCAGGATGCGATAAAACATTTCCTATTTCTGTAGGCCAAAACATGGCAACCGAGATAACAGATGAGTGAGTGAGTTTACATTCACGGTTAACATAAATTTACTTCAAAAGTTCTATGCTTCAAATCGAATCTTCTGCAATCTATCAATTTGGAAAGAAGGGAAATTTTATATACTTTGCATTTTTACTTATCCAAATACAATCTAAAGAATAGTTTTTAATACATGTCTATTTATGAGAGCCAGTCAATATCTATTAGTGATTGACAAATCTTTAAAAGAATTTCGTCTACTAACAATCTTAATAATAACGAAATCTTCTACTTAAGAATTTTATGATATACCTTGACATTGCCATCTTGGCATCCGTAATTTAAAATTTGTTCAAAGTTCGTTTCAAAATCCAAGTCAGTGCGCTTACTAGAAACTTGCTACGAAATCAATCATTTGTGAACTTGAGGTAGTATTTTTATTTTATTTTAAACTAAGTTATACTAAACAATTTTGGCACTAAAATCACAAACAAAATTGAAAATTTTGTACTTTTTTAGAGCATTGGACTGTTTTAGTATTTTGATTTAAAGTGAACTTCTGAATCTATACTCTTGTATTAAAGTAAATTCGTATGACTTTTCGTGGTGGGGAGACCCTTACGGGTAGTTCCACCTCGCCGTTTTTTTTAACGACTGCTTTTTTTATATGCAACCGGGACCGACGGCTTAACGTGTCCTCCGAAACACGGGAGTGGCTCGAGAAAAATATCTTGTACTCAACTGGGATCGAACCCAGGACCTTTGGCTTATCAGACCAGCGATAAGCCAACTCGGCTACGCCGACTCCACTCCCGTGGAGTGAACTCCCGTCGGTAGAACTCTTGTATTGAAAAGAACAGATAATTGCACTCGAAAGTGACATTTTTAGTTAAACAGGGACATGACCTAAAATTTGAATTGTTCAGTTGAAGAATTTGTGAGGAAAACAGTTGTGGGAATACCTTTGCTTGTGTTTTAGTAGTGAATAAAATGAGCATTTGAGGACCGAAATATCAACTTTCAAAGTTCACTGAAGCATAAAGAACAGGAACCCAGGTCCATAGCTAGGCTATGCACAGCTGGGACACTGCACCGACCAAGAGAGACCCCAAAGGACTCAAATTTGCATAAAAGGTCATACACTGAAAAAAAGGCCCCCGAATCTACTTTCCGCCCCGGGGCCCCCAGAGATCAAGCCAGGGAGGGGCCTGCAGAAACCTCATGCAAAATCAACATGTTGTAAACTTGAGGAAAGCTGGATTCAAAGATTTTAACTTATTGAAAAATTATGAACAAAATAAAAAACTTAGTTTACCTCTCGGCTGGATGTGGTTCCATTTACATGTCCGTTTTGTGATACAGATACCGGAACAGGAACCCGTAGAAACTTTTCAAGTTCGTCCATCTCATTCGCCATATCAAAGTCATCATAATCCTGAATCATAAAATTGAAAACTTTTAATTTCAGATAAAGCAGTTATTATAGAAAATATAAAATTGATTTAGGTATCATTTGGATTAAAATTTTCCCTAATAATTGTGATGTCATAAATCTTGTGATAATACATTTTCGGCTCTTAAATTAAAACAAAATTTTATCCACTTTCTTTGGAGTTAGTTCTTCGTTTTCAAAACTAGCATCGAAATCAATATTCTTGTATTAAAAAGAATGGGTAACTGTACTTAGAAGTGAAATTTCTAGTTATGCTTGTACATAAATTTTGATTATTCAGTTAAAAATTTGTGATTAAAGCACTTGTGTTGCCCCTTTGTTTGAATGTGTTTTTGTAATAAACAAATAAATAAATAACAGGGGCGGCAATGATTTACAATTAAATCCATTATTATTAATTTATGGAGTATAATCTAACCACGACTATAGAAAATATGCCATTGAATGATAGATCAACACGTATAAATATTTGAATATTTAGTACAAAAAAGGACTGCAACTGTTTGGTACTTTCAGGAAGCATAGTTAAATTCTAGTTGCAGAACTGACGTTTTTTATATTATTTAGTTCTACCGATAAATTGATAAGGGAGTTAATATAAGCGATAACAACTGCCCATAAGGGTTTCTCTACTATGAAAACAACTATAAATTGACTGAAGATGCAATAGAGAAGAGCCTTCAATTTCAGAAGTCTACAAGAAAGTTCTAAGCTCTGAAGAAAGTTTTAAGTTTCATAGCTCTGCAGTTTTTGCAGAGCGCACTGTGCACCAGTACTGCCAGATGTAAGCAGAAGAATTGTGGGGAATTTAAAATTATCGTACGTTTAATTGTTAGGTACTGTGATTTACAGGCAAATTCTATAGCTTGCGTCTGGTAACACTGGTGCGCAGTGGGAAGAATCCAGATTCATGTTGCTAATTACCATTATTTGCGATGGATTTTGTAATACCTACATTTCATTTCTTTCAGAATACATAAATTTATTAATACTTAATACATTATTTACAATAACACATTACATTTTATATTTATACGATTCATTTTGCAATACATTTGCTTATAAGAAAGAATAAATAAAAATGTACAAATTTATGATTTTTTACAAAATATAAATTTTTGTTTACAGCCGCCACCTCAGATGTATTTTCTTGGTTTTAAAAACACATAAAAAAGTGAGGGAATGCTACCTTCAGGGAAACGATTTTTTCGACAAGTAAACGATTAAACTATTTAGGGGTAATTGTAGAATGTCCGAGAAAATCAACGGATAAAGAGAGGTGAAACAAAAGAGAGGGGATATTAAAGGTAATATTCATAGAAGACATCTGAAACCTTAAAAGAGAATCGATAGCCGTAAAATGAGATTATAGCTTCACTTATATTCAATACAAACTGACCTTATAAAGGAGCTTACAAAAATCACTATTTAGCACCATAAATGACACCAAACAAAATTAAACTTGTTGTGAATACTTTAAAACTCCCTAGTATTGTGAATTGTAAGTTATGCATATTTTAGTCATTGTTTAGCTGTGTGTTGCCAGACTTTCATTTTGATTAGGTTCTTGGATCATGAATTCATCCTTACTCAAAGACGTTCGGTCGATGTGAGGACCATTTTCCTCAAACAAACTCTTTTGATTTATAGTTCCGCATATTTATATTTTTACATATTTATATTTTATATTTTTGCTTGTATATTGTATATATTATCATTTAGAAAAATGGCATGCATCATTCTTGTAAAGATAGCCTATTTTTATTCATTTATCAAAATCTAATATAAATAGACTAATTGGACAGTGACAGTCAATACGTCGTGATAGATGAAATGATATCTCAACACAATTCTCCCAATAATATGAACTATTTTATATGAGTTCATTCTAACATCAGCCTATCAATTTCATCCTATTGATTATTTCAAATATTATGTAATGTGATACAAAACTTTCAACATCAAAACAGATATTACCATACATAGTCTACCTTTCTTTTTATGTGCGATTGTCTAAACATGGGGGTGATTGACAATAATAATAGCACATTGAACTTTTTTTGGAGGATGAAGCCAAGCTCTGAGCCAGGATTCTGTGCCTGTGTAATGAGTTGGATAATGATAATTGAGGTTGGATCTAAAGTTTTAGGTAGGTTCTGAACCACCGGGAAGTGATTCACAGCAGAGAACATCGACGTTTTTGCTGGTCAAGTAACAGCGGTCTCCATTACAAGTACAGCCTGAGCGTTCAAGACTTATCTGACTGAACAGATACCTAGCACGGCCGTAGCTAATCAATTTTCAAAGCAAATTACTCCGCTGATCTTTTCATTCCGGAATAAGGTAATTATGTTAATCATTGTTAAGGACAATAAGTACACAATGCATCGCTCATTTGGATGTCATTCATTCAGGTCACGCTGGAGGTTTCACGCACTATAATGTAATGTAATAGCGACCTACTTGTCATAATAAGCTACTTCAGTAAAGTTTACCAGAAAATTTTGTCAGTTTAATTTTAGTGGCTTACTTACCCCACAGTATTCGTCATCATTGAAAATTTGAGGTGGCAATGGGTGCTTAGAATCTCTCGCTTTGCTGTTCTGTTGCATATATTCTTTGTCACTCTCCTTTCCGGGTTCTGTGATGTCGAGAGTTGTATAACCTATGTTTTTACTGTCTAGTATCATTAGAACTCGCTGTTGTCGTTTTTTCACCTAAAAAAAGGAAATAAAATAACTTACTGCTTGAACCATACATGTTGAAATATAGTTTTCAATTGAAATAACCTTGACATTACTTCGAAAAAAGTTCAAAATATCAGTGATGGACTCTTCTGTATCAGACTTAGCCCTGATCATTTGATAGTAATTGTCTGAAATGTGATCTCAATTAACTTATTTCCAAGAAATTTTCATCCCACCTTTCACTGCAATTTTATATCAAAACAAAATACCTTATGGTCACTTTGCATTAAATGGAGACCACCCATAGAATATAGGTTAGGGTCGGGGTGATTAAATACTTTTATAGCTGCAAAAACCAAATACTAACCTAACACAATAGTTCTTAAAATAATAGTCCTCAAACATTCAGCCCAAACCTATAACTTATACATTCTATGTCCTGTTTAATGTAAAGGTACAAACTTATGTCATCATGGAACACCATGGTCTAACAACACTTTTATTGATTACTCATTACATTCATGTGGTAAGAAGCCGTCCGAACACTCCGAACAGATAATTGTCAACAAAATTATAGGTTATGTTACTACAAAATTACCTTGTACAAATGCAATAGACGAATAAGTAGAGGCTGATGAACCTAAGCTATATAAATAATTATAGTAAGCCGGTAAGTTACCGTACAACATGATTCATCAGGTTCATCTATTTACAGTCAATTTATTTTGAAAATGTAATGACCGTATGGCAATCACACACCACGACATTCAAATTGATATTCCTGAAGAAGCTGCCTTCAAAACCTTTTGTTCAAACAAAAGCATACAAAGAGCAACTCTTAGTTGAAAACCAGTAGGTAACTTCTCAGAAATAACTTTACCAAATACCTGTATTTTCAGGGAAAGAAGATTGCCAACAATTCAAGGAATATCACACCTCAAAATTCATAAAGTAGGCCTACTAATTGTATTTTGCATTCAAATTAGAAAATGTCAAGCGGTTTCAGATTCAGTTCTTGCTGACATAATAGAAGTTAGTGATCACAAATTAGAATCAGGTAGAAATGAACAACTTGACTGTAACTTAGTCAATCTAAAAGCTTCCCTAAGAAATCAAATTGAAATTTTCTCTAGATGAAAATGTTTGTGCAGTAAGGAGAGACTATGAGTGTTCATCAACGTTTTTTTAAAGTGTTGTAAAAAAGCACAATTCTAAATTAGAAGTCAAGCTCATGTCTAAACTTAGATTCATAAAAAACCGATTCAAACGAAAAACAAAATTTCAAGGGAATGGATGGATTGTACTTTTTCTACTTCCGGGTTACATTTTTACAAAAATACGGCAGATAAATAGAGCCAGACAGTTAATTAGTCAAGCTTCATGGTTGACCCATCTCTATACACACTGCAAGGTTAACACTTACGTGCAGTTTCTTCTAATTACCTACTATAACTACAAAAATTGTTGAAATTACGAATTACCTCCTTGTTGCCCGAAATGCCGGAGACGTACACCTTCACCACCATTGTTGAACTATCACTGGCGTTTGGCAAAAGTTTAACTCCGAGGGAAAACTATTTTTATTTGGCTGATAGAGACGTATCTATACGCACGTACAATTACAAGCTGTTGCAAATGCAAACAAAGCTGAAGCTGAAGCTCGTTCTTCCAGCCAAGCAAATCCAATGCCAAATACATCGACTTCAAAATATCGATATCTGAGTGAAATCGACTAGCGTCCGGTCGAAATTATACGCGTTCAGCGGGAAGTTCAAAAGTCAAGATACTTTACCCGGTGCAAATATAATATAGAAATAAAAAAATGTTGAACGTATAGGCTTGGTGACTTGATTAATACAAAGCTATATTCGAGCAGAATCGTTTCCTATGAAAAATTTGATCTTCAATCCCTTTCAGGGACAAGCTTCTATAATTGTGTTTTCCCTCTGATTTAACTTGTGCATTCAGGGGCAAATCAATACATTTTTTCATGAGGAGATATCAAATTATGGACAAAATACTGATGAAAGGGTGATTTATTAAGATTACTCAGTTAGCTCCCATCACAGACAAGTGCTAGATATATATATATATATATATATATATATATAGAACAATCACAGACTAGTGTCAGTCCCACAGATTACCTATAGTTATATTGGTAGGAAACTCTATAAGTTATAGTGGGCTTCTTATAGCGTACAAGAGTTCCTTTCACATCAAAATTAAGCCTCACCTCAACTAATTGATGTAACTTAGTAATTATGGTAACTAATGTATGGGAGTATGAAGATTGTATAATAATAATTGTTGATCTGACTTGTCTTATATACTCCTTAACTGGAGTCTAAAAGACGTAATATAAAAAAAAAGGTGTAGTTCTGTGAACAGTAGACCTCACGCCCAAAAAAAGTGTTTGCACAAAGGAAAACACTTGATGTACTCCATAATAATCATCATCTCAAAATTAAACACAATTTCAAAGGTATTTTCCAGATCCAACACAATTTGCTAGACAGTAGACACCATTGCCTAAGGTTAACCCCTCAGGAATTTCGGAGAAACACAAACTTCAAAAAAATTAAGGGAGTAGGGTATTAAAAACATAAAAAAAATTGAAAAGTCACAATAGAGCGAAATGGCTGCCTTTAAATGCTATTAGTTTATACTGAAGACTTCCGCAATGGCGGATATTGACAACAGTATTGAATAGCTGATGGAAATCGATGAATGCTACTGTACAAAAATTTCAGTCACCACCGGGAATTTCAGTCACCCGGTGGTGACTGAAATGTTCTTATGTATGATCAGAGTTGTTCACATTGTCTTTTGCTTCCTCTGTATAGCAATAGAACATCATCTACATATATCTGTGCCAGTATATTATGTTCTGTGAAAATGTGATCTCAGCAAACACGCTTGAAATTGGTGAGCCCATCAGGTTGTGAGTAAAATTTGTTGTTGAAGGGGAAGTAATTTTGTTGAGTGATGATTTTTAGGATGTCTATTATTTCATTTATATGTTCTGTACCTGTAGCTGTGTTGTTGTGAATAAGGATGTTCTTTATTATTTCTATTGTTTCATTGACAGGTATATTGGTGAATAGATTCGTTATATCAAAATATGCATGAGTGGAGTTGTGAGGAATTTGTGTGTCTTTAAATCCAGGAATAAATTTATTGTATGTGATACTGATGATCGATATTAATTTAATGATTTATTGTGGGTTAAATTATGGCGTGCAATTCTGTATCCCAAAAAGAAATATTATTTCATAGTTTTATAGTCTATAAATTATATAAATAATAATAATTTCTGCCACTTGTATCTTGTATGTGCATCTCATCTACTCATCTATCTTTGAGATACAGAGTGTAGAAGGCTAATAATGTTGTTCAAGTGATACTAGAAGTAATAGCTGAAGACAGCCATTTCTCACAGAATTTATTAATTTCGAATTCCTTTAGGTGCTATTAGTTTATACTGAAGACTTCCGCAATGTCGGATATTGACAACAGTATTGAATAGCTGATGGAAATCGATGAATGCTACTGTACAAACCGGGTGACTACCACCGGGTGACTGAAATTCCCGGTGGTGACTGAAATTTTTGTACAGTAGCATTCATCGATTTCCATCAGCTATTCAATACTGTTGTCAATATCCGACATTGCGGAAGTCTTCAGTATAAACTAATAGCACCTAAAGGAATTCGAAATTAATAAATTCTGTGAGAAATGGCTGTCTTCAGCTATTACTTCTAGTATCACTTGAACAACATTATTAGCCTTCTACACTCTGTATCTCAAAGATAGATGAGTAGATGAGATGCACATACAAGATACAAGTGGCAGAAATTATTATTATTTATATAATTTATAGACTATAAAACTATGAAATAATATTTCTTTTTGGGATACAGAATTGCACGCCATAATTTAACCCACAATAAATCATTAAATTAATATCGATCATCAGTATCACATACAATAAATTTATTCCTGGATTTAAAGACACACAAATTCCTCACAACTCCACTCATGCATATTTTGATATAACGAATCTATTCACCAATATACCTGTCAATGAAACAATAGAAATAATAAAGAACATCCTTATTCACAACAACACAGCTACAGGTACAGAACATATAAATGAAATAATAGACATTCTAAAAATCATTACTCAACAAAATTACTTCCCCTTCAACAACAAATTTTACTCACAACCTGATGGACTCACCAATGGGCTCACCAATTTCAAGCGTGTTTGCTGAGATCAAATTTTCACAGAACATAATATACTGGCACAGATATATGTAGATGATGTTCTATTGCTATACAGAGGAAGCAAAAGACAATGTGAACAACTCTGATCATACATAAGAACATTCAATACACAACTGAATATGAGCAAAACAATTCAATCAACTTCCTAGACCTCTCAATTACAAAGAACACAAACCAACAACACAGCTTCAACATCTACAGAAAACCAACAATGACAGATACCCTAATACACAGCACCTCCAATCATCCAACACAACACAAACACTCAGCATTCAGGTCAATGCTACACAGACTCAACAACACACCGCTATCCACCGACAATTACAACACTGAACTAAATACAATAAAATACCTAGCACAAGAAAACGGCTACAAACACGACCTAATTGACAAACTCAATCATGAAATAACAAACAAAAAACAAAACACCAACACCACTGAGAGAAAATACATCACAATGACATACATTTCCACAATCAAACAGAATAGCAAAAATCTTCAAAAAAGCCGGCTACATCATCTCATTCAGAACAAAAAACAAAATAAAAAATGCACTTACACTCAAAACCACACTGAACACAAACAAATACGATCTCCCAGGGATCTACAAACTGAACTGCTCTGATTGTAACAAATTCTACATAGGACAAACAGGCTGCACATTCAAACAACGTTAAGGAACATTTTCAAGCCATAACATCAAAAGCTGAATCAAATTTCGCCGTCCATATCATTCAAACTGGACACACTTTTACTGACATCACTACCAACCTACATATTCTACATATAAAATCTAAAGGACACGAACTCAACACCTTGGAACAATTTGAAATATACAAACACACCACACACAATAAAGAAAAAACATCCTCAACGAACAACTAAATTTTAAATCACACAAACTTTTGAACACATTTTACAAAACCACAATTCTTCTAACCAAAAAACTGACATCAATGATCAAGGAGGACGCCTCTGAAAATGGATCTTAAAGATTCGAAAACGTTCGGCCTACAGAGTAAGTAAACTCATCTACTTATTCTTAATGAAAATTTGACTGCAAGTCGTTGAATTCACTTAAAAAGTTAGTAATAAATTTATCCTACAGTCGGGATAAGTGATGTGATGAATATTTGTGAAATGCAGAGATTAATAATTAGACCTAAAACCCTTAATTTAATTCGCATAGTCTATTTCATGTCTGCATTCCACAAAAAGTTACTCTGCATCACGTCAGCACGGCTGCGGTTTTATTTTCACCCAGCCAATCAACTGTACTTATGTTGTTTACTTATGTTGTACTTCTTGTTCCAGACACCTCTGATTGCTAAAATCAGATTTCACATGCATGATGAATGAATTTATAGAGCAATATTAATTAATTTTGTTTAGCTATAATTCACTTGTTATTATACTTAATAAGAATATTAGAAATCATTTGTCTCTCTTAAACAAATAAGTAATTCTTATGAATGATAAGTTAATCCATATGGAGCGTTAACCAGATGAATAAGGAGGCCCGAAGGCTATTTTGTAATCTGATTCCAAATTGCACATGATGGTGAAGCTCATTTTAAAAATCATATGTTTTCTATAGAAGAAGGCCTGACAGTGCGTTCCCTTTTTCCCTTTTAAATATCCTTTAAATGCAAGCAAATTTTGAAAATTCGTTCACATACATCGCTGGGCTTCTTAAAGGAAGATTTATGAGAAATTCCATAGAATTTGGTTAACGCGTTCAGCCGTAAACAGACAGACAGGTGCAAAACGGTCGAATTGAAACAGAGACCTCTCTTTGTTCGGCCCAAAAAAATGTTCCAATAATCTCTCATAGGGAATTTTAAGCTCTTTAAAAAAGTTGAATCGCATTTTCAGATGATGTACCATTCAGCAGTCATAAACGAAAATCAATAGAAAGAGAAGTTCACCAAGATTCCTCAACACTTTCACAATAAAGCACAACTCAATTAGTTTTTTATTGAAAAAATATTTCGTAGTGAGGGGGAGGGTGTATCATCTAAAAAGGGCCTCCTCCCAACAAGACACAATAATTAAAGCTGCAGTAAAAAGTTAATACAAATAAAGCCTTTTTCAGTGTTGGTTTTTAGAACTTCGGTGGGGAATACATCCCCAAATCTTCTCCTTGGATTTGCTCCTGGTGGGTTTTAAATCCCTTCCATTAGTTTTCCAATGGTATCAAACTATTTTCCCCCATTAATTTAATCTGTGCAAGAATTTAACGTTCAAAAATTGAGAATCTCAATTTTACAACTTTATTCTATATTTTTTTTGATTTTATTACGATAATTTAAATTTGCATATCACTTGAGAACTAGAATATAATAATGTCAAACATAACAGCTTCTGATTTGCTACAGCAGCCATAAAAACTCTTCTACCACCAGCAGCATGAGTGTCAAAGACAGCATTTAGCTTTCCAACTTTTAACGAGAATAATATATACCGCCACGAATTTTTTTAGTTAGAGAAAACAATACCCACTGTGACTATGATGTTGAAGATTCATCTTGTTTCCACTAATATATAATAAAAACTTGAAAAACACTTCTAAGTGCAAATTATAACTCAAGTTATGGCGTGTCGGCCGTTTCACTCTGTTGTCAAGAGCATCGTCAGGCGACCCACAGAGTACACTGATTAAAGGCATGAGTTTGGCCAACTTTGTGAACGTGAGTTATAATTTCCACTTAAAAGTGTTTTTTCAAGTTTTTATTAAATACCTACTGTACTTCTAGTTCTATATTATGATGGAAATTGGAAATATGTTCAGTCGTGTAATATTTATATTTTTATGAATCTATTTTCGGAATAACGTCCATCAGTATTGGGTATTTAGATTGAGAAGGAAGAGACATTCTCAGTAATTATTTCAGATTGCTACCTGACACGTGTGCCGCAGTGCCAGGATTTAAAAGATAAAAATGATGAAATTAACTGTCACCAATGAATAAGAAGTCCAGACTTGTTTTCACTTTCAATTAAATTGAATTTGAATGTCATCAATAAATAAATAGCAGGCTATCATAATTAAAACGTGAGCTACAGCAGTGTTAATTCATTACATTTTATGGGTCAATGTTCAAATAAGATGATCTTACTATTATCTTCAAAGAACAGTAGTTTATGTGACGGTTATTTTGTATTATGCCTGCGTTTAAGTCACGAGTAGCATTGCAAATTAAGACACGAATGAAGATGCAATCGATGCATAAAATATTTTATCTAGAACTGTTAATAATAATAACGTTTAATATTGATCATAACTATTATCATAAACATATTAACATGTAACACCCATGACAATAAAATAAAGGATCCTACTTTAATCCAAGTTAGCTTTTATCTGAAGGATTAAGGTGATGTATGAGATGCCTAATAAAGCCCCAGATACTTGCTTTGTGACAAAAATGACCAGAATTGATGAACATATTTATCATAAATTTTTTTTTTGTAGATTACGTCTTGGAGACTCCACTTAAAGAGAAAAGACAAGTCAGATCAACAATTATACACTAGATACCATATATAATTACTATATCAATTAGTTGAGGTGAGGCTTAATTTTGATGTGAAAGGAACTCTTGTATACTATAAAAAACTTTATCAACTAAATATTTTTTCAATTGTTTTTTAAATATTTCTATATTTTCAAAACTCTTCAAAAACTGCGGTAGCTTATTGTAGAGTTTCCTACCAATATAACTAGGTTTTTGTTTGAATAAGCTACTATTGTGACTCACCAAGTGATAATTTCCTCGTCTTCTTGTATTATAATCATGTACGTCAAGATTTTGGTTAATATCATTCGTTTTTATATATAAAGTAGCTCAATACACATAATATAAGCAGGGTACAGTTAGGAGACCAAAAGTCTCTTGAACAACGGCCTACATGAATCTAATCTATTTACTTTTTCTATACACCTAACCGCTTTCTTTTGGATCTTAAACACCCTATCAAGATTTTGTTTTGATGAATTATACCCCATACTAAGATAGCATACCTATAATAATTATATGTGACAGTAAGAGCCCATGGTAAGCTGTAAAAAGTAACTTTTGTCATTCAATCTAGCGAGCTGTCGCAGGACAAATACCCCAGATGAAATTTTACAATATTTTTCTCAATGTATGGAGCCCAGGTCAATCGTCTATCCAACAAAACTTTTAGAAATGCAATGTTTTCTTCCTGGTCTATCGTTTACAAACACACGTTTATAGCCCTATCTTCATTTGAATTGAAGGTATTGGCATTTTTTACTATTTATTGTTAATTTCAACTGATTTAAGAATAAATTGGACAATGGACTGCACACCTATATGGGCACTTATTTCTAAATGATCTAGAATGGAATTGCTGAACATTTACCATGGAACCATGGTTACTATGGAATTGGTAATTCTACATTGACAGCTTACTTTCATGAAAAAAATCGTTTTAACTTTATTACCTTAAATAATAATGATCCTATTGTTTCATAAGGAATCTTTTATCAAATCATTCAATTCCTTTTCTTCTTAATTTTCACCTACTTGCCGATTTAAAAATTAATTTGGTGAACACTTTGATAATTATTGCAATATTTAATCTATCAACGGCAAATAACAGAGTATCTATCATTCATAAAATGTTTCTTTAATGAAGCAGGAGCTTCAATTCAATTTTATTTGAAGTAAGTTTTCAAAATTATTAGCTTTTTCAGAAACACTCTTCTTTATTGAGGATCAAAATATTACTCTAAGTGTGGAGTTCAAATTTACCGCTGCAATACTCTTCAAAATGGTAGCTGTAGAGGCCACGTATTGAAAATAATGCATTGATATCCGTCAGATAGCGTTAATGTAGGCCAAGTGTGCGTACAGTCTTCTACAGTGATGTGTTAATAATGTCGGAAGCAAAATTGCTCACATTTCCAATTGTAAATGTATTTAGGTGATCTACAAGTTGAACTATACTGTAAGTACAATGTGTATTATTCTCATTTTACTCCAGTTAGATAATAACTTAAAATTTCCCAGGATTCTAAGATCTCTTAAGTTCTTGTAGAAATGACAGATCTACAACTTCCACCTAATGGGTAGTACACAATTGATTTTAATTCATTTCTGAATTTCTCTTCTATACTTTCACTTCCTAAAATACTTAATTCGATTTTATAATCATGTCTCAATTCCTCGAAATATGCATGTAGTGGTGACGTATCCATGACGGAAATCCGAGGTGATATCCCCCATCCCAGTTACGTATTTTATTTATTTTGCCCATGACCCAACTCTTGTTAACCTCGAACGAAATTATGCCTAGTCAGGTTCATTATCAGTCTCAAATATTTCCTTGAAGACTTGCTGGAAGTACTTTCTTGTATTCAGCTGGCTTCGACCTTGTTTTAAAATTCTCATAACTAGGGCCTATATCCTTATCATTGAAGTTTCTTGTTTTTACAAGTGTTGATTCTTGCGTACTATCATTGAATTAACCTTTTTTTGAGCCATGGACTCTTCGAAATGATTTGGATAAGTGTAGTTAGGTTGGTCCTTTTACTTGATTTTGACACTTGACAAGCGAAACAGCTGATTATTGACATTTAGCTTGCGCCCAACAATTTCTTTTAGCCTATAAACCGTACTTGAATCTGAAATACGATATTGGGAATTATGATTTTGCTTAAGGAAGGAATAGTGCATTAAATATTTTACTGTGTAATTTGTTGAGGGTGTATTTTCCTACTACGGTATTTGGAAAAATGAGCTAGTAACATGAAAATGAACTCATTATTGGTTGTAACTTTAAGAAATTGGTATGTCATCTATTTCCTTGATTTTGCTTAAGTAATTTACAATAATGCCTTTTATTTCTTATCTTCAATTAGTAGGCTGTAGACATTGTAATCGTAACCGATCAACCTAACCTAAAAGTCATTATCGATGTCGTCAATATAAATATTATGGTTACAAGGTAAACTTACTTTTCACTGGCAGAACCTACAAAGTAATGCACCAATTAATGGCTTTTAGTTATTGGGCTTGATATGCGCTGTAAAGCTTAACTTGTAAGCAATTTTGTTACCAGTAATTTATTTGTCATAGGCTACCAGCTATGGATTAAGAGCTTGTCGACTAATTGACTAGATTTCTTTAATTAATCATTAATTAATAAGGTTGGCACACGGGAGCATCCAATACTCAACGATGAACATAATCACAAAGTCAACACACATGCTTTATGATAGATTGTAGCAGCGTCAATATTTCAGTTTCACATCATGTCTAGTGATTGTTATTGGATGTTCCACTGTTCAAGCATCATCAACCCTTTGGGTTACTTTTAAGAGCATTTGTAGCTCGTCGTAGCTTTTCTAGTCCTAGAGATACAGTTATTGTGTGTTGATAACCTAACCTAATCTGCGATCGCTTTCCTTCCTAATATGGCTAATTGTGGTCTCTTATAGTTGAGAGAGCTTAATAGATTTATGTAGTTGGCAGCTCAACTACTAGTTTTGTCGAAAGGTTCTACCGAATATACTTGAAGTAGGAAAAAATGTCTTACTACTGTGCCTAATCATTGATTGTGATGCAACCTTTTATTGTGTCTGTATTGAATGGGCAATTTTGCGGTATAATAACACTACATTCGACCACTTTAACTAGTAAAACTAAAATTATGGATGTAGTCATTACTATTATTCACCAATATTATTTTTTTTTTTAGAAAATGAATGGACAGCTATTCAGTTCAAGTGGATCGGCGAATGATACCCCAACGCCTCCTTCAAATAACAGCTATCCAGGTAAATAGCTTCAATTTTTGAACATCTATCTTAAATTTGTTTTTATTTTAAATGTGTCAGTACCTTGTAACAGCTTGTCTCCTACTAAATTATTGGTTCGGTAATAGCAATTTAATAAGTTATAACTTGTTTTTATAATCAATGTGTCTTCAACTAAATAAATTGAACGGTAATAGTAATTCAATAATTCATCATTCTTATTATAAAGATACAGGCTACCCTACAGTTCTTTGTTCTAATGAACCTATTTAACGAAGCATCGAAGACAGAAGGTGTGAAAGGTTTTAGAATTTAAGGTGCTGGCTTAGTGGACCCGAGAATAATCCCCATTGCAAAATGAAACACATACTAATGAATGGGGTGGGGGTGGGGGGTATTCATGCTTTCAATTCAATATCCATCGTTGACCAGCTAGTACAACTGGATAGATTTCGTCAAAAATTTCAAGAAAAAACATAGAGTTCATCACATAAAAACACTTATCAAGATGGCATGGATTTTAGAAGGATTCCATGAAGCTTGCAATTTCATCATCTTGCAGTGAATAGAGTGGCAGATCCACAAGTTTGTCATGGAGTAGCTTCTCAAACATTCCACATTCCAGCTCTCGAACATTGACAGGCATCCTGTTAAATATCTTCATGGTGCGGAGGGGAAAACTTTGATGCGATCTTGCCAACCTGGATTGTGGTAGATTGATGTTCATTCGCCGCCTAGTGTTGTGGCTGTGGATGTCTCCTCTTGTTAGGAAAGTGTGCACTTGCTTTCTGAGGAGCACCAGAGAACTATATATGTACTGACTATACACAGTCATAATTTTTAATCTTTTGAACAGCGGCCGGCAGTGTTCCAGGCGTGGCAAAGCTGTAATAATACGGAGAACCTTTTTTTGAAGAAGTAGAATTCTCTCGCATCCTCCTGCATGCCCCCAAAGTACTATCCCATAGTTTAAGTGGCTATGGAAGAGACCATAATATGCAGTAACCAAGTAATTAGCAGGTACATGATTTCTTAGTTTGCGAATCAGGTATGTCACCTTGGACAACCGATTGCAGACCATGCTAATATGTTGTTCCCAAGATAAAGTGGGGTCCAACATGAAGCCAAGCAACTTTACCTCAGAAGCGCCAAATGTCATTCCATAGTATCTGTTTGATAATGCGATAATAATAATTTATTTATTAGATCCATAGATTCATATACATAAATATAAGATCTTGTCAATTGTTCAGGTCACAGATACAAACACAACTTAATAGAGTTATCACTATAAGCTAAAACAAGGTACAAATGGCTATCTAAAATCTGATATCACAGATAGAGTTCATGTATTCGTCCAATGAATAGAATGGCCTTTCCACCAACCAATTGAATAATTTTCTTTTTAAAACATTAATTGAAACGTGCCTGGCTTCCACAGGAAGTCTATTAAATATATTTATTCCATTCACAAAGCATGTTTTATGAGTCTTGTCTGTTCTGCATCTTGGTAAATTAAGCATCTGACTAGATCGTGTGTTGAAGCCATGCACCTGACAGCGTTGAACATAAGAAGACACATTCTTTTTAATAAAAATAACTGAACACAGTATATATAGGTTGAATACTGTCAATACGTGAAGACGGACAAACAGAGGCCTACAGGAATCCCGCTGGTTCTTGCAATAAACAGCTCTGATTTCTCTCTTTTGATACAGCAGTAGTTGTTTGAGATGGGCTGTGTGCCCCCATAAATGCAACTCATAAGCCAGATGACTCTGAACCAGTGAAAAATACACCATCCTTAGATGCTGGGTTGACAGTAGGTCCCTCAGTTTCCTAATAACATATGTGGATCTTGACAGCTTTGTGCATAGATTTTCAACATGAACATTCCAGGATAGTTTAGCGTCTATGTCAAATCCCAGCAGCCTTACTGAAGATGACTGGGGTTCATTCACACTTCGCAGACTGCATATAATTTTTGAGGTCTTTCCAAGATTGTTTCAATAATTAAAATAAATCAATCTACATTGTCTTGTTTAGTAGGTGGTGTGAGCCTGTTTATCCTTGATCAGTAATATCTTGGAGTTATTTCTGATAAAGCAACCATTATTTATTTTTCAATTTTAAATGTAGCTCTGTAGCCTACTTGATTTTATTACGGCAACAGCAGAAAAATCAAAACGAGAGTTAATTCTCTTTGCGCTATATTAATTAGATATTTATTTCTGAGGCACGTCGTTGCGCCCTTGACAACAATCCGTGGCGCACACCTTGGGAAGCACTGGGCTATGGTATGTGCGGGCTCAAAAATACTTAGTCATTCTTAAAGGTCTAATTCAATATAGATTCTCCTTGATCTGTGGCAAGCCTTTCTTCGCAATCTATTGTAGATATTTGCGATTTTCTTCGCAAACCATGTAGTCATGGTTTACATCCTACAACTCTAAAGTAATAAGGTATGTGTTGTGTGATGGCTATCTATAAATTCAATCATACGAAAAACGTTTACTGTACTATGCATCCAAGATGCATATAGATATGATGCAATAGATGATATTTTTTCATGGAGCCTGAAAAGTGTAGTCGACAATATCTTTGGCGGCTATACATACAGGGTGGGGGAAATGTTTGGAAACGGCTTAATATTTCATATACAAAGGTGATTTTGCGGTAGGTATGATTGAGGATCCTACTCAAATTGAAAATACTATTTTACTGTGACTTTAAAAATCTGGTCCGCCATCTTGGAACCGCCATTTTGAATGTAACTTTTTTTTTTAAATAGGAAGGGGGTCATGCGATACATGATTTCAATACGGAATTTTAAGACAAAATGAATGCCGAAAACCGCACATCGATATGTCAACCCGTTTCGGAGATATTTACATTATTAATCGATACCATGAAAAGCAGAAATGAAATAAATAAGTACATTAAAATCTTACCTATCAAATTTTTTGTTAATAGTGTTTGCTAATAAACATTAAAACCCAATTATTTTAATAAATGTTCAAACTGTTTTCCTTCAGCTGTTTGACAATGTGCTAATCTTAAATAATAGCCATCAAGCACATTTTGAATCATTTCGCGTGATGAACATCTGACTCTGGATATCATAATATCAACAATAATCATGATATCAACCTAAAATCATCTGTAATAATCCAACTGATTTAATGAATTCTTTTTCAATCATGAAGTAGTGAGTGTGTTTAAAGTCGTTCGCAATGGCATTTTTAAATGAAACCGCACATTTTGAATCATTTCGCGTGATGAACATCTGACTCTGGATATCATAATATCAACAATAATCATGATATCAACCTAAAATCATCTGTAATAATCCAACTGATTTAATGAATTCTTTTTCAATCATGAAGTAGTGAGTGTGTTTAAAGTCGTTCGCAATGGCATTTTTAAATGAAACCGAGAGAATAACTTTGTTAATGATGCGCGGCTATGGAGATAGAGTACGGTCTTACCAAGAAGTTTCTGATTTATTTAACAAAACATTTCCCAACAGAAATCCAATTAGTAAAAGTGTTGTTTTTAAGACAGTAAAGCGGTTTCAAGAAACGGGCAAAGTGACTGATCGTGCTCGCACTGGAAGAACAAATACTGCCACCAACAATGAAAAATCTTTAGAGGTAATGCAATCATTTGTTGAAGATCCGCATACATCAACTAGAAGCGTTGCCAAGGAACATGGTATGTCTACTCGTTCTGTCAGAAAAGTTCTTAAGGAATCTCATTTCCATCCGTTTAAGCTTCATGTATTACAAGAACTGAATGAGGATGATTTCGACCGCCGGGTAGAGTTTTGTGACATAATGATGAACAAGTATGACAATGATCCAAACTTCTTTAATAATGTAGTATTTTCGGATGAAGCTACGTTCATGCTTAACGGCAATGTAAATAAGCAAAACTATCGTTTCTGGACCGATGTCAACCCATACTGGATGAAGGAGGGTCATACACAGTATCCTGAAAAATTAAACGTATGGGCTGGTATGGTAAATGGTCACATTGTAGGACCATTTATTATCGAGAATAATTTAACAGGTGCCATTTACGAGAACATGTTAATAAATTTGATCGTTCCAGCCATCCAGAACATCAACGGACAAGAGTTACATAACTTGTGGTTTCAACAAGATGGGGCGCCCCCTCATTATGCATTAGGAGTGCGGGATATATTGAACCAAACATTTCCCCAACGCTGGATAGGTCGTAGAGGTGCAATAGAGTGGCCCGCTAGGTCACCTGACCTCTCTCCACTTGATTATTTCTTTTGGGGCTACATGAAAGACAATGTGTACAAAAAGAAACCAGCAACAATTAATGAACTGAGAGAATGTATAACTGAAGTGGCTAACAGAATTCCACGCGAAATGATTCAAAATGTGCTTGATGGCTATTATTTAAGATTAGCACATTGTCAAACAGCTGAAGGAAAACAGTTTGAACATTTATTAAAATAATTGGGTTTTAATGTTTATTAGCAAACACTATTAACAAAAAATTTGATAGGTAAGATTTTAATGTACTTATTTATTTCATTTCTGCTTTTCATGGTATCGATTAATAATGTAAATATCTCCGAAACGGGTTGACATATCGATGTGCGGTTTTCGGCATTCATTTTGTCTTAAAATTCCGTATTGAAATCATGTATCGCATGACCCCCTTCCTATTTAAAAAAAAAAGTTACATTCAAAACGGCGGTTCCAAGATGGCGGACCAGATTTTTAAAGTCACAGTAAAATAGTATTTTCAATTTGAGTAGGATCCTCAATCATACCTACCGCAAAATCACCTTTGTATATGAAATATTAAGCCGTTTCCAAACATTTCCCCCACCCTGTATATAAAACTACTACGGCTATCTTTTTGATGGCCGCGACTGTACATTTTGTTGTAGGGTAAAGTGACCAATACAGCCAAATCTTTATGAATGTTTTAAAAAACTTATTCTGAGAAGTAAATCGTTTTTCACAGATAATAAGCGTGATTCAAACATTTAAACTGGCATGAAAGTGAAATCTTGTAAAAGTAAACTAGTGACTTCGAAATTTTGCGGGGAGATGGCATCAGTCCCATATAATTCTGGTTTTACTTTTCTAACATAGGCGGTATACTTAATTCTGGGTAATTCTGGTTACACTTTTTTAACATAGGCGGTATACTTTATGTTCAATCTTCTTTGTTGTACCTCCATGATTTTTTACATGGCTTTTTAAAGATTTGTAATTCAATATATTTTTCTTTGGTTTGCAGCAAGCCTTTCCTCGCAATCTTCAAGGGATGCATCACCTTCTCATGGACCTCGTGCTGGTCCAAATGGCGCCAATGGTCCTTTCCAACCACTGCACAGAAACTCTCCTTATGGACATCAAATTTCGCCCCTCTATCCAGCGCAGCAATCTGGTTACCAGACCGATCCAAAGAGACCAGCTTGGAATGACAACCGACCAATGACAGCTGATCGTCCTGCTCAGTATCCAGCCAGTAGCATCTACCAGACAACAAATCCTTCATCCATTGCTACATCTCCGTTAGCAAAAACTGGTCAAGTGTTTAGTCAAAATTTAGGTTACAATCGACCCGCAATGAACGATAGTTTTCCTAGTTCAAATTTCAACGATACTAGTTCTAGTAGTTACGGTCAAATGAACCCAGTGTCCAAACCAAATTCAATTCCGCCGTTACAATCGGACTCTTATCTAGTGAATAATCAAACTATCAACAGTGTGACAAGTTACTCAGATTCGTCTAGTAGATCCGGTGTACGGGATAGTCCTGTTTTACAACAGATGCAACAACATCTTTCTCAGACACCTGCGGCATTATCTAGTTCGGCACAGTTGAATTCTAGCTTAGGTCATCTGAATTCATCACCCACTCCGCCTCTGGCTAAAGATCAGCTGAATTCTCTTCGTCCCCACAGTGACACCAAGTTGCCAACTTCTAGCTCAATTTCTCCCGTTCAGCAGGTATGCTATTATGCTAGTTGTATTCGATCTGTAGGTATTAATTTCTATAATAATTGAAAAAAAAAAAAAAAATACATTTGTATAAATCACTCTGAAGACCTCCGCATCAACTTACAGACATTGACAAATGTCAAGGACAGTATTAAATAGTATGAATTGAATACATTTGACATAATTGTAATATGTCACTTAATTTTTTCACATTTAGTTGGAAAAATGATGATAATGATGATGACATGGCAGTTCATAGTTACCCTACACACAATATAGACGTAAAAAATATTTTGTCATCGCCAGGTGAGGTGCTAGTAACGACTAGGGGTGTTTACAAGGAGCTTATCCAATACTTTATGATAATCACCATTGATAAATCACATCCAGTGGAATGGTGCATGACTGATTGGAACAGTGTGAATGTCGTCATTCCACTGTTTGATTTTCTAATGGTGATTATTTCCAATTTTTTTATAATTCGCTTTGCAAGCACTCTAAGCCTTACTGACATCTCTGTACAATAGCATTCATTTTGGACTCAGCATTGAGTATATTCATGATGGAGTGATTGAGTATGAGACTTTATCAAATTGTCAAAAAAATTCAATATAATTTATTTTCAATACCAATTACATTAATTAATCAAAATAAGTTTAAAAATAAAAATATAACCAATAAAATAATTTATTATGTTGAATGTATTTCGCAATTTATTAATTGTAATATTCTTTCATTTTATCATCATTTTTCAATGTGTTATATCTTTCATGGTGTAAATTCATGAAATTGGATAGATTATTTGTGCAATGATCATTTCAATTCATTTATTCACTATGAACTTTTTTTTCATATGGACTGTTGAAGACTAAACGTATTTGGAAAGATTTGATTCTAATTCATAATTAGTAGTTGTTTTTTATCATTCAAAACCAATAATTTGATTTTAAATTGCTGATGATGCTCACATGAGTCCGTGACTTGTGCGTGGGTAATGAGGTGAATGATTACACATAAATGCCTGACAGTGGAGCGGGATTCGAACCCACGACCATACAAAACGACAGCAAGCTGAACTTGCGACGCCCCAACCAACTGCGCTAAGCGGCCCGCCAATTAATTGTTGATTTTGTATTCATCTATCTACTATGAAAGAATTCGAATTATTCATTCAAGAAAATTATTGTGTTGAATAGTTGATGTTGAGGAGGGAGAAAGATAAGATTTACTTTAAATTATATTATCAATTTTGTAAGCCATGCTTGTTACAGTAGATTATACTGTTTTTATTACAATATAAACAAGTTGAAATTAGGCTAAATGTAAACAGGAATGACCTCTCAAAATGTAATATTAATTTGATTGTTAAAAGAACATTTTTGTCAGTTGTGTTGGTAATTTTGGTGGCTGTAGGTTGATGCATGTATGTTATTAATTACCATATTGATTTAGTTGAAAATATTAATTTGAAATTTGTTTCATTTCAGGGTTTACATCAAAATAGTAGTCAAGATTGTAATCCTTCACTGTACAGTACTGTTCACAAGATGCCAGGAGATGGCTCAAGTAAAGCACCAGGAACATCTGAAACTTCTAAACAGGATGACCTTTTTCCTGTAGTTGGTCAACAATATAATTTTCACACCACAGGAATGCAAAATCCCAAGAATAATGATACATTAGATGATGCTGAATCAAGTCCAGCCAAAATAACTGGTAGTGAACAGTGGCCACAAAATTCACAGTCATCTTTGGCTGGATTTGATGCTGTTGAAGGACTCATAGTCAGCAGTAATCCAGAAATAAAAAATGTTGAAAACTCCCATACCCCTTTAATGATGCAGCAAACCCCTGCTGCCAATCCTACAATATCTCAATCAAATTCTGCTGGAAGATTCACAAACCCTCCTACTCAAAGTAATCAAATTCCTTCATCAACTCATCAGTCAAATCCAACACCTTTTTCACAAGCAAATTTCTATGGAACTCCAGATTCCAATACAAATGTCCCAACTGCAAGCCAGTTCCCTTCTTCTCAAGTTGGTAACCATATATCAGCAATTCCCAGTAGTCAGGCTATTGTTGGACAAAATCCAGCACAAGATGTCAGGTATCCTCCTACTACTAATAGCAATAGACTGCCACCTCTTGGTGCAACATCTGCTACAACGTTTGGTCCACCATCATCTGCTGCAAATTTTGGACCACCATCATCAACTGCAAATTTTGGACCACCATCATCAGCTGCAAATTTTGGACCACTATCATCAACTGCAAATTTTGGACCACCATCATCAGCTGCAAATTTTGGACCACTATCATCTGCTGCAAATTTTGGACCACCATCTTCTACAAAGTTTGTTCCCTCAACTTCAGCTGCAAACGTTGCTCCTTCTTCTACTTCAGCTGCAAACCTTGCTGCTCCTCCAACTTCAGCTACTAACATTGCACCTCCTTCTAATTCAGGACCAAACTTAGCTCCCTCTCCAACATCCCGTGCAAATTTTGCTCCTCCACCAACTTCAGGATCAAATTCTGCACCATCAGCATCTACTGCAAACTTTGCAGCACCTCCAAATCCAGGTTCAAACTCTACTCCTGCATCTACAGAAGGTTTTGAACCTCCAAGACCTGGAGCAAATAGTTTTGCTCCACCAAAATCTGCTACAAAATTTGCACCTCCACCAACTTCAGGTTCAAACTTTACTCTACCTGCAGATACATCAGGTTTTGCACCTCCAAGATCTGGTGCAAATAGTTCTGCTCCACCAACATCTGCTGCAAGTAATTTTGCTCCACCATCTGCTGCAAGTAATTTTGCTCCACCATCTGCTGCAAGTAATTTTGCTCCACCAACATCTGCTACAAGTAATTTTGCTCCACCAACATCTGCTACAAGTAATTTTGCTCCACCAACATCTGCTGCAAAATTTGCATCTCCTCCATCTTCTGGTTCAAACTTTGCTCCACTAGCTTCTACAGCAGGTTCTGCACCTCCAAGACCCGGTTCAAATAGTTTTGCTCCACCAGCAACTACTGCAAGTAATTTTGCTCCACCAACACCTGCTGAAAATAATTTTGCTCCACCAACATCTTCTGCAAAATTTGCACCTCCACCAAATTCTGGTTCAAACTTTGCTCCACCAGTTTCCACAACAGGTTCTGCACCTCCAAGACCTGGTGCAAATAGTTTTGCTCCACCAGCAAGTACTGCAAGTAATTTTGCTCCACCTGCACCTGCTGCAAAATTTGCACCTCCACCGAATTCTGGTTCAAACTTTGCTCCACCAGCTTCTACAGCAGGATCTGCACCTCCAAGACCTGGTACAAATAATTTTGCTCCACCAACATCTGCTACAAGATTTCCTCCACCCACTACAAACTATCCACCTGCACCACCTACTTCAAACTACATGCCCGCAGCACCTCAACAGCAACAGTATGGTCCCCCTCCAGTCATGTCTCAGCCCCGTCCCAATTTGCCACCATTCCAAAATCAATTCCAGAACAGATATCCGCCAGCACCAACAGCAGGAATGCAGCAGAACCAATTCGCTGCTCCAAACAGCTACGCCGCATCTCCCATGCCCTACAATCAGCAACAAGGGAATATTGGTGCTGGACCCTACAGGCAGCCTCTTGCGCCCCAGTTTCAGCAAATGGTAAGTAGTGATTGTAGAATTTTTATAGTTGAAATACCTTTCTTGTATTGAAGCTTTGCTTTACATCTTGTACAGACTTCATTTCTGCTAAGATTATACTAAACTCAAATTGCAAGTTAGTGACAGTGTTAGCATTGTTTTTTAAGTGGAAAAGCCTTCCTAATATTGAAACTTTGCTTAAAATTTTGTAAAGTCTTTATTTTTGTTGTTATTAAAGTTATAAAGAAGTAAAGATTCATTATTAACTCGTGTGATCATTGTGTTCTAACAACATTAGAGATTCAATTGAATTTTTTTTTATTCATATAATAGTATTTTATTCATGACCGGTACAACTGAGGCAATGTAATATATTGTATTCAAATAACTGTATTTCATATTTACGTATTTGTCTAAATTTAATTAATCTCTTCCAATAAATTTTCTTCAATAATTATCATTAAAATAAATTCATTTTTTAATTCACCATCATTTTTATAGTTTTTAAAATTGATTATAATTTGTTATCGATTATAATGAAAATTGAAATGAAGCTCCTCCTGTTACATCCCGGTGAGCTTTCTCGAATACTATTATAATATTTAATTATTTATATTATAATATTTATGTAATATAATAATACTTTTATAATATTTAATTATTTATATTATAATATTCATGTAATATAATAATGCTTACAATAATGCTTTTCTAATATTGCTTTCAGCGCCCTCAGCAACCTGGCATGATAGACAGCTTGACAAATCAGTTTCGAGCTGCTAGCGTCACTCAAGAAGGCTATAATAGGTTGTGGGTGAGTATCCGGAAATAATTATTAACAACTGTTTATTTCCATCAAGTTTTTCATAAATATTGTTTTTATTCTACCTATCAATAGAGAGGATAAACATAATCATATTCAGTTAATTTTAGTGAAATCAATAAAAAGTAAGAAAATCCTCTCGTATTTCTCGAGGAAAACGCTCAATTTCTTGCTATAACACTTGATTTTATCTTCCTCGAAATTGATTCACTTGGAAAGCTGCTTAGCTAGTAAAACTGTAGAATAATTTATTGCCAATACATAAGAATAACAATACAATGCAACTTGATTAAGATGAACAGTGGAACATAGCTCTATTTAAACATAAACGAGTTTACAAACAATTATAAGGCACCAGCACCTCGCTAGGTGGAAGTTGGTATTCTTAACATCAGTTGTATTAGGTGATTTTCTATTGACTGAGTACTAATTGAGTGGATATAAGGATAGTAAGAAATATGTGGTCATTATTTAATTAACATAAGTATCGTACTTGAAAAGAGGGAAAGATTAGGCTTAAAATAGAAGAAATGCATTTTCAGAGAAAATTTTGATCATGAAAATAGTTATGTTGTATCCATTCATTTGTAATCCTTGAGGATGATAAACCAAGACAAATCCTTATATAGTCTATATTTTTTTTGTGGATTACGTCTTGGAGACCAGTTACGGAGTATAAGACAAGTCAGATCAACAATTATACGATCTTATACACTTGTTACTATAATCACTATATCAATTAGTTAAAGTTAGGCTTAATTTTGATGAGAAAGCAACTCTTGTACACTATAAAAAGCTTTATCAACTAAATATTTTTTTTTTAATATTCCTATATTTTGAAGACTTTAAAAACTACGGTAGTTTGTTGTAGAGTTCCTGCCAATATAACTAGGTTTTTGTTTGAATAAGCTACTATTGTGACTCACCAAGTGTTCTTGTATTTGAAAAAAAATGTATCACAAAATTGTAATGGGCGACAAAAAATAATGTGTTTTATTATTTGCTGATGACACAAAAAATGTATTTATGCATATAATGGATTCAACTCAAGTTGGAAACTGTAGACAGTTTTGCTGGTTAAATCTTAAATCTTCCTTATATCACTGCCGCCAGCCCGAATGACAATAAATATTTATTTATAAGTTACAACATTACTTTCCTCTTTCCTCTTCATTTCTTATCCTATTTCTTTCTTTTCTAATTATTTTCTTAATTAGGATTGTAGTTTTTTCTTTCTTTCTCAGTTCTGTATTTACAGTGTTTATTTTTTACTCTTCTTTTATCACTACATTCTTTTGTAATATATGTCTTCATTAAGTAATCTCTATTTTTTCTTTATAATATTAAAATATAAGTGAATTTGTTTCTTTGTTGGAATAATTGTGAAGATTGGCACCTGCTGAAAAACCTACGGGTTTAGCAGCACCCTACGATGTTTGTAAATTTTGAAAAAAATAAATTTGATTGTAACTACTGGTTATGGAGACCTGGCTTCCCCGCAATATTCTACACTTAGGCTGTCCATATACGGAGCGTTTGTTAAGCGTGGATTCAGGTGTGACCTTATAACTCTTAATACCAGACCTGAGCCAGCCAGGTCACTCGATATGATTATTATGAAGATGCTTGTACAAAAGCGATATCCATGTGCACTTTTGAAGTCAATCCTAGTTTAGTTTATTAAATTCCTTTCTGCTTCTTCAAGTTTATTTTAGAGCTAAGGTGTTCAAAAATAAACCCCAACCCCTTTTTGATTACTTTTTCTTCTTACTTTGAATGTGTGAATCCAAAAAGAAAAAATAATCAACTTTCCATCGGCTAACGAGATTAGGCATCATTTTAACGTAAACTTGTTCATTCTGTAACAATAATTTTGTCTCCATTGCTATTCAACTTGTATTTGTTTAGTATAAAAGTAAAATACTAACTTTTGAAATTACTTGCTTTTTGTAAACAGTCTTGTTGACCGCTCTGTAACGTGTCAAGAATGAATATATGTCAGTGCTCATTTTATTACACAAATTGTAAACCACATTGTGCTTTCAGGGCATGGATACCTTAGATCTTCTGAAAACAAGAGATTTGCTTTCAAAAGACAAAACAGAAGCTCCTACGATACGTCTCAATCCGGAGATGTTTGATGCTCCTAATTGCAGTCCCGAGTAAGTGATTCTCATGTTGGTTTTCTTCATATTTATTCGAGTTTTCAAGATCGTTTGTAATTTATAAATTATTGTATTGTTTTCTTACTTTTATTTAAAAAAAGTCTGAGTAAAAGTTGCAGCTGTCAGTAGAAAACACTTCGGTAGAGGAATGTTTGTTTGAATGAAGCAGCAGTCCCAAATGAACATTTTACTTTTTTAAAACAGATTCCTATTCACACATTGATAGATATTATGATGACTTTTGTATATGATCATATTATCTATGATAGATAGATGACATTGAATAGAGTTGAAGTTAACCTGTGGTTAGCATGTTAATATCTTCAACAAAATGCTATTATTCACAATTATTGCTGAAATACTGTTCTATGCACCAGATTCTCGCACTTAAACGTATTAGCTTGAAACTGATTACAGTATCGTATTTTACAACGTTAACGAATTTTCAGTGTAGACGTGCGAAACTTCTCCACTAACTAACTTCTCTATTAACTAACTTATAATTATTTAAAAGATATTTTTTTAGAATGAGATTTATTTATTTGAAAAAGTGCAGGCTATAGGTAGCAAGATCGCATATCCCACATGAACCAAATCATCATAGAGCGTTACACAGAGCCAATTTAGTCGCCGTTGCGCGCGACTTATGGCTAAATTACACCAGTTGAGTGTTTGACCGAGCTCAACAATTTCAACGTATACCGTACGAATTCATACACACATGTTTAGAACCCTCGGCTCAGAAACACCTGATTTTTATGAAATTTAACCGACTGGTGTAATTTAGCCATGAAAGTAGCGCGTGACTGCGACTAAAGCGGTTTTCCTAGCTCTGCACTTATAGCGTAACGCAGTGCGCACCAGTGTTCCCAGACGCAAGCTAAATAATTGTGTGGGATTCGGCACGAAATTATCGTACGCAACAATTAACGGCTTGCCTTGTTATCCTAGATCCGCACTTTTTGCGTAGCGCACCAGTGTTCCCAGACGCAAGCTAAATAATTGTGGGGGATTGGCTTGAAATTACCGTACGTAGCAATTGAACGTACGGGAATTTCGAGTCAAATTAGTGCAGAGCTAGGAAAACCCAGGCTCATTCAAAACGATAATTATTGTATGGTTGACAACACTGCATTTTTTATTACCTCAACAATGGTGCTTTGTACGGAAATAGTTTCATACAATTAATAATTATTGAATGGAAGTCGAAAACTGCAGTTGTACGAAAATGTTTGGATTTCGAGTGATAGAAGTATTTAGTCTTAATACATAAATAACTATATCTTCATCGCATTTGTTAATGATTTTCAATAATTTTAAACATTCACATTTTGAAAGTATTTTTCTATTTTTTTTTCAAGGTTATTCAGATGTACACTGGCCAAAATACCGGAATCCAAGTCGCTACTGGAGAAGTCAAGACTGCCGCTTGGAGTTCTTATACATCCATTTAAAGATTTAAATGTGAGTGGAAATAATGTAAGTTTATGTTGTAGTGGTCATGGTGTGACTTCCTTTCTCCTGTGTAACTTTTCCTATTAGTTTTTCATTTGGGAAGTTTTCCTTTCAATAGCTTTTCCTTGAAACAACTTTTGAATCTTGATAATCACGCTCAATTAAAATCGTACAAGTGCGCATGCGTGTGGAATTTCTAATTTATCAAGATTTAATCAAGACACTTGCTTGATTAGAGTATTTTGTTTCTAATAGTTTCTAATAATTTCTTAGACATCCCCTCCATATTGATTAAACAAACAAGACATTTGTTTCATTATTTTACTTCTAATAGTTTGTGATACACACACCCTATCCAATTAGGTAAGTGATGGCCGTAAGCCTTAGCAGGTATCTGTTCAGTCAGATAAGGATAAACTACAAACTCCTGCGCCTCTTTGTAAGGGTGACTGATTGTATTGGTCAGCAGAAAGACTTTTCTTTGCTGCAAAATCACTCCGTTGGTTCGGAATCCACATAAAACTAGGTCCAACTCTTCAATCACCATCATCCAACTTGTAACCCACGGACAGGTCTCAGACCTATGTGGGCTTCATCCTTAAAAAAATACAGCCAAATAGTCACAGTTATAGAGCAAGATGATCATGGATAGGAAATTGGAGAAAGATTTACTACTTCGTTATTAATCTTCTCTGGGTGAAGTTATGATCATTCTTATTGAGTGCTCTTAATCAATCATTAAAAGTAGTCTAATCAATTAAATTTGTGGAAGCCAGTATAGATGTGTTGATATATTTTACTCTATTAACTTTTTTTTTTGGAGATGAAGCCCACATAAGTCTGAGAACTGTGCGTGGTTGGGTAATGTGTTGGATGATGGTGATTTATGAGTTGGACTTACAGTTTTAGGAGGGTCCCGAACCACCGGGAAGTGATTTTACAGCAGAGAACAGTGTCTTTTTTGCTGGCCAATCTAATCGGTCACCGTTACAAACAGGACCTACGAGAACGCAGCTTATCTATCTGATTGAACAGATACCTGCTACGGCTTGCGGCTATCACTTCCCTAAATGTCGTTGTTGATGTATCACTTGAATGTCGTTGTTGTATATCTGATGATTAGTAGAGTCAACTAATTAATTTGTGCTCTACTGTTTTCTACCAGTTGTGTCTACTAATCAATTGTTTGGCTTTAAATTATATTGTAATATCTAACAACTACATCCAAACTACCTAAGTTTATTCAATTCCCAATGAAGTTCTAATTTGGTGCCTAATGCTATTTCCAACTTCTAATCTAGTAGAGTTTAGTATCAAAAACCAATGTTTTATCGCTTTTATATTGAATTTTTTTATTGCTGTTGATGCCCACAAAAGTCCGAAACTTGTGCGTGGGTAATAAAGTGAATGATAGCATATAGATGCCAGACGGAGGAGCGGGATTCGAAGCCACGACCGCTGAAACGACAGCAAGCTGAAGTTGTGACGCCCCAACCAACTGCGCTAAGCGGCCCGCCTATTAATGCACTTTTGTTGTTGTTGTTTACTAAAAAAACGTAGAGTGGTCAAACTAATGCCTTGTCATTCGTGATCTCAAAAACATTTATTTAAGCCTGATTTACATTAGGCGACTAGCACTCAACCATTGTGAACTGTTGGGCACGGCGAGGAATCTACTCTACTTTGGGAAAATAGGACTAGTATATTCGACTAATGTAAATCAGGCTTAGCTAGCTAGTATTAGGGCATGGCATGATAATAAATTACTAATAAAAGAAGATGAAAAAAAACTCGTACATTGTGGTGTTGGTTGGTGGAAGATTGATTGTGCTCTGCATCAAGTTTTTTTGGCATAGTAAAACTTCTTTGTGTGTAGTTGTTGGTACAGTTTCTTGAAATACAACTTGTTAGGTTAATTTGTAGTGCTCCATTTATATGTGTTATATTGTTAGTTCTTGAAAATCTTTATTTATCGATGTGTGTTGAACATAGCTCGTTATGGTATTAACCTTCTTTTTTAGTCCTTAGTTCACTGTGTATGGGAATTGGTACAGAATTTTGAAATTCATAGCTTTATTATTGAAACATGATTAAATATATTATTAAATTTAAAAGTCAAGATACAAAAATAGAGTATAGTAGAGCTATTATTTTTTAATTCTATATAGTTTCTACTGTTATCTGAAATTTTTCTTTGTGGTAGAATAGTTATTAAGTTTTTACTAAAAAATCTTGAATAGAAATAAATCAGTGATTAAAAAACTAACATTGGAAAAGTATACGCAATGTTCATGTGTTTCTACTTTTATAAATTAACATCTCTATATCAATAAACATTCTTAAATAAATGGCGAAAACATTTCATGTTGGTTCAATTTAACGTTTCAGGCTTTGAAAATCTCGTTAAATTATTATCAGTTGATGTGAGAAACATTAAGTGTTGAAATTCTCAATGCTAAACATTCAAAAACTTTCAAAAAACTAATGGAAATAACAGGAAAATAGTTCAATGTTGGTTCAATTTGATAAAGCTTTGAAAATTTGGAAAACTACAACGAGTTTATGTTAGGATTACTGTCAACGAGTAATGTTCGTTTTACAACATTAAAATGTAAAAGAATTGCATGTTTTGTTTAAAATGTGCTCCTATGCTTTTGTAGTCACTAATTCATTGTGTGTAAGTTCGTACAATGTGAATATTTATTCTTTTTTCTCTCATTGAGCATTATTGTGATCAAGTGGAATAAAACATTCTATATTAAACAATATTATTCTTATTCTTGTTTTAAAGCCTCTGCTTCTAACAACAAGGAAACTGGGCAGCGGACAAGGTTTACATGTTTGAAAAATTATTTTATGTGGTTTTAAAATTAAAAAACTGAACTTTTTATGCTTTGTGCAGTTGAGAAAGTTTCTTAGATAGCCTTATTATAGCCCTGTCTGCTACTGTGTTGTCAAAACCTAGGTTTAAAGCTTAAAATAATTGGTAAATGAATCATAAGTTTACCATTGACATCGTATACTTCTTTTAAAAAACTAATAATCTTTTATTTGTCAGCAAAAAAATTGGTAAATGTATCATAAGTTCTATTGGCATTTTATTCTTCTTTTAGAAAACTAATAATCCTTTATTTTTCAGCAATTATCAGTAATTCAATGCACAACCATAGTAAGATGTAGAACGTGTCGGACGTATATTAATCCTTTTGTCTACTTTGTCGACAATAAAAGATGGAAATGCAACCTGTGCTTTAGAGTCAACGAATGTAAGTTTTATTTTCTTGTGGTCTTAGTGGATAGCTATAATGATTGAGCATGAAATATTGGAACTCACTCTTTCAAGCATTTACATAATGATAATTAAAAATTACTATTGCTTACATAAATAGTTATGTCAACCTTATCTCTGTTATTGCATTAACATTCTTTGAATTTAAATAAGATACTATTCATTGCCATTCGTTTCAAGTGTATTGCATAAATTTATTAGCAATAGAATTTTATTCTATCAGACAAATTTTTATTATCTCAGCTACCATTATTCATTACCATCTCAGCTACCATCTCAGCTAGTCATTATTTTATTTTTCCACCAAATAGTCATATTCAAAATTGGTTTAATAATGTCTTGTAAAGACAGGAGAGCCGATTGACATTATTATCATTGAATGCGTATACCATTACTATATTGTATTCTCAAATCAAATTTATTTCCTTTATGTTTTACATAACAGTAATCAATATCAGTGGCGAAGCTATCTCTAACTACTAGGGGAGTCTAGAAATGTTCGAGCTTCCCTTTAAATTTTTCAATAATTTTTTTAAATTTCCAATACCGCCTTTCAAAGCACATTTTTCTTCAAAAGACAAAGAAGAAAATAGAGTTCGAAACAAATATGTGACAAAATCATCACATTCATTCATTGCTTAAATATACTAAGCTGTTATGATGCTACTGTATAATATGCAACTGTATCTAACAATATATGAAGAAAGCAACACAGTACGCAGAAGCAACACAACACACTAGAAAGTAGAAACCAGAGCCTGGAGTCTAGACTCTTGGACACGCTACTGAATGAAACAGGTTATATGGCGTGACGTCACGTTGCCATAGCAACTATCCTAATAGCTACGCCCACCACATACAAAGTCAGAGTCTCGCGTTTCAGAGCCTCAGAGTACGAGTAGCCTAGCCTTCAGTCTTCGCCACTCTGAGCGTAACGAGTGGAAGTCAGGCAGTTGGGTACTTAGATTCTCTGTTCTTTTTCAAATTCGTAGCAGAACATGCATGCTTATAAAAACAAAATTATTATTTATATTTATTTTGGGGAGTCTCAGACTCTCAGATTCCCCTCCAGCTTCGCCACTGATCAATATGAAATAAAGCAATGCCTTAATATAAGAATTTAAGGAAAATAACCTGCGAAGGCCAAGCCTGAGCGCAGGTAAACTAAAAATTGATACTATATTATAAAGACAAATAATATAACTGTTACAATATGAAAGGAAAGAAAGAAAAGGAAAGAAGAGAATTTGTATATTATTTGATTTTTCAAGTGAAACCTGGTTTGAAGTTAGTTACTATTTATTTAAAACAAGGACAATCAACTCAGCTTCATAACTAGAACAATAGTTGAAATTAAAGCAGTCTTTGAACATTCAATAGAATAACAAAAATTTTCTATAAGATTATTGTTACTGTTTTTTTTTTAATACATAAAATTATACGGTCTGTAGTTCTATACACATGAATATGATTAGAGTTAAGAGCATAAATCCAAGTTAGACTTTACTGAATTAGAGAAAAATGTAGTGATTTAAGCCTCGGTTTCCAACTAAGCGGATTACAGAGCCAATTCATGCTTTCTATATAGGTTCCTATACCTAAAGAATCATGTAGTGCAGCGTTACTCAAAGTGTATTCCGTGGAACCCTGGGGTTCCACGAGACCCTGCTGCGAGACCCACCACAAGGCCCTGCCAATCTGTAATGTATGGTTTCTCAAGATACTACGGAATTACAAAAAGACAAATATAAAATATACATTTTGGTACAAATAATAATAAGATGAAAAAATAGGACAAAAATAACGGCAATGATTTAAATTGGTATGTAAGTTTATGATAAAAGATGCACTTACTCCCCCCCCCCCCCCAATCTGTATATGAACAAGGGTTTCCATGGAAAACTCATATTCCAAAGGTGTTGCAAGTCTAAAAAAGTTTGAGAACCGCTGATGTAGTGTATTCCTGCTCTTTGTCGTAATCCGTGAGTTGGATTCCGAGGCTTACGATATTGTAAACATAAAACATCACTCTTATGTATCGAAAAATTGGTTGAATATTAAGTAGAAGTCAGATGATTGATGAAATTATTTTTTCTGGAAGTACGAAAAATATGAAAATGCACCAGATGGTTGTGGATTTGTCTGGTTGTAAGGAATTGTCTCAATACAAATGCACCAACCTCACCTCGCGATTTGCCTTAATTTTCAATCTGGCGCAGCTATTGCAATACTTCTGACTAGGGACCTGTAGTTTTAGTACTGCTTCTAAAATAATTGAATATTTATTGATTGTAACAAAATTACAATGAATGTGAAGGAGCAACAGACTCAAGTCCAAAAGTGCTCTCGTCGCAAATTTAAAATATGTTACATTCTCCAAAATATTGAGGTTAACACAAACTAAAAGTTGAGATTTCCTAAAAACCTTCACTTGAAAAATAAAATAATTCTATTTCACTTAACGACTATTAATTTAAAAGTTCACTCGAAGCGACACACTGAAAACAGTTGAAAATAGTTTATAATATTAAATGTTGATGAAAACTTTTGAGTAAACTATCGCATAAAAAATATACAATTACTTAATAAAATTGACCCTGCATTATAAAATATGCTGAGTAAGATATTAGAAATATAGATTATTTACAATTTTTAATTCATTACTAACTTAAATTCGTACTCTTTTGCAGTGCCTGATGAATTCCAGTTTGATCCACTAACTAAAACGTATGGTGATCCATCTAGGAGGCCTGAAATACGATCTGCTACAATCGAATTCATTGCACCATCTGAATACATGGTAGGTAATCATTTCAGTCGTTCAATTTTTTATATTAGATTCAATTGTGCCATCATTCCTGGATTCTTGCTGGGCATAATCAAGGTTATTTAGAACCTCTTTAATATAAACTTAAAAAATCACTTTTAAATGGAAATTAACTCACGTTATGGCGTGACGGCCGTTTCGCTTTGTTGTCTAGAGCATCATCAGACGACCAACAGTACACTGACTTAAGGTATGAGTTTGAGGGTTATGTATGTTGGAATGGGATGGGGTGGGGGGATGAGTAGGCGGGAGGTTTGAAATTGGGATTATTTTGTCAAATAGAGTATGTGAGAAGTTAAGTTGATCATTTAAAATGTTGTCAGGTTCCTGCTTTGCATGTTTGTAAATCTCATATTGTTCTAAAACATTGAGTTTCTGGCTTTTGTGAGTGAAGTGTAGTGTGTCTAAATTAGTGTCAATGTCTGTGTAACTGTGGCCTGTTGAAATGATGTGTTCAGCAAAAGTGGAATGTGTGTTGGGTGTGAGATGGCTCTTGTGTGTTCTTTGAATCTAGTGGTGAATGTCCTGCCCGTTTGTCCTATACAGAACTTGTTGCAGTCATCACATTTCAATTTGTAAATTCCTGATCTGTTGTACTTGTTTTGAGATGTTGTCTGAGAATGCAGGTGTTTTTTGAGTGAATTAGTTGTTCTGTAAGCTATTTTATATTTGAGTTTCCTGAATGAAGCTGCTATTTTATGAGTTTTGTTGTTGAGGTAGGTAAGTGTGATAAATGTATGGGGGTTGTCATTCTGTTTGTTGCTGGTGTGAGTGATTGGTTTTGTTGATATTCTGTGCAGTAGTTTGTCTATTATTGTGTGTTTGTAACCATTCTGTTGTGCTATGTATTTTATAGTATTCAATTCTATATTGTAATCTTCTTGTGACATAGGAATGTTTGTTAGTCGGTGGAGCATGTGATTGAAAGCGGCATGTTTATGTTGGGTTGGGTGATTTGATGTGTTATGTATTACTGTATCAGTTGTTGTGGCTTTCCTGTAAATTCTAAATGTTTTGAATGCATGTTCCTGCTTTGTTATAGTGATGTCCAAGAAGTTGATACTATTATTGTGCACAAATTGAAATTTGATGACTGCAACAAGTTCTATATAGGACAAACGGGCAGGACATTCACCACTAGATTCAAAGAACACACAAGAGCCATCTCACACCCAAACACACATTCCACTTTTGCTGAACACATCATTTCAACAGGCCACAGTTATACAGACATTGACACTAATTTAGACACACTACACTTCACTCACAAAAGCCAGAAACTCAATGTTTTAGAACAATATGAGATTTAAAAACATGCAAAGAAGGAACCTGACAACATTTTAAATGATCAACTTAACTTCTTCTCACATACTCTATTTGACAAAATAATCCCAATTTCAAACCTCCCGCCTACTCATCCCCCCACCCCATCACCATTCCAACATACATAACCCTCAAACTCATACCTTAAGTCAGTGTACTGTGGGTCGTCTGATGATGCTCTAGACAACAAAGCGAAACGGCCGTCACGCCATAACGTGAGTTAATTTCCATTTAAAAGTGATTTTTTAAGTTTATATTACATATTAGTGGAAACAAGATGGATCTTCAACATCAGGTAAGGAATTTTTACTTTACAGTGTCATAATAATTCATTCATATATCAGTGATTTGGTATGTAAACACAAATGTCAGGTTTATTTTGCAAATAAAAATGATAACATTTTTATGATAACTTGACTGTATTTTAAATGATTACATTTAGTGAAAATTCAGTTATTCAGTCAAGATTTCAAGGCGTTAAAATGGGTTGAATTATATTTTGTGCATAAAAATGTTGAACCGATTAAAAATTTAGTTATCAATGAGAATTTAAACTTTCAAAGCGTTTAAATATAACAAATAGATGGTAGTGTAGCTATGTTAAAGGCGCTGAAATTGATTAGACCCGACAAAAAACTCCGATACAAAACTTGCGATAGTCGTGTTACACAAAACCATTTATTTTTTAGCGATTTATTACTGCTAACTGTAAAATTGATTTTCCTTGCATCAGTATACTCACTAATATATCATTTTTAGTAGCAGTTTTTTATGGAGTGCAGTAAAAAATTGTAGTTGTATAACTATATAATTAACTGTAATTTATTGAAATCACCAACATAAATCTTGGCTGCTTGTGGAGAGATGTTTTAGTGTTTTAATGACTTCACAACTTTTCAATATATTTATGTTGTAGTTCCATCTTGGTAATGAATTTCGAATGACATCACAACTTTCCATTATATTTATGTTGTAGATCCTTCTTGGTAATGAATTTCGAATTCTCAATTTAACTTCATCATATGCACTGAATACTTTCGGCATACGAATTTTAACAATAATTTTAAAAAATGTGAAAATCCAATGAATTCTGTTATTCAAAAAATCTTATCAGTGCCGGGGTTCGAACCCGGGACATCCTCTTTCGCGGGGAAAGCTCTTACCAACTCAGCTACAGTGGATCCCATGAATCACAGGATTTATTTGATATTATAGCTAACTGGCTAATATATATTAATGATGGATTTTGATAAATCCTTTTCCATCTCCAATTCAACAATTGTTAATAATAATTGTGATATCCTTGGATTCTGTGATGTTTTCCATGGCGAAATACTTGATATTTCAATTACATAAGATATGATTTTCACTCACTTCTACTGGAGATACTGGATGAATGCATTTCACTTCTAAAGAGAAGCTTCGTCAGCCTGCCTCCAGGGATCATGTTTTGTTGAGGTTAGGATGAGCGGCCATTATATAATTGAAAATTGTCTTGGATTTGAACTGTGTTTGGTCATTGAGTAAGTTGATCCTGTCTTGTTTATAACCAACTTACTCAATGACCAAACACATTCAAAATCCAACACAATTTTCAATAATTATATAATGGCCGCTCATCCTAACCTCAACAAAACATGATCCTTGGCGGCAGGTTGACGAAGCTCCTCTTCAGGAGTGGAATGCATTCCTCCAGTATCTTTAGTAAAAGTGAATGAAAATCATATATTTAATTGAAGTCTTGATATTAGATTATCCTTGGATTATTTCCACCATTAATAATCAGTTCCTTCTTCTTCTCCACTGGTACTTTAACGTACAAATAATCCGAGATTGACTTCTAATGAAAATAAATTCTTAATTTATGGTGCGACGATTGTTTCGTCATATTGTCCGGTTATATCCAGTCACTGCTGACAGTGAACTACAGCTTGGAGTTCACTTACAGCAAATTAGAGTCTGAAGATGCTCGTACAAAAGAGCGAAACAGTCGTCACACCATAATGTGAATGTTTATTTCCACTTTGAAGTCAATCCCATTTTAGTCTAGTTAATTTCATTTTGTTTCTTGAAGTCTATTTGAGAGCCAAGGTGTTCAAAAGCAACAGCAACCCCTTGACCCGTTCTTGATTAGTTTGAAGGTGTAAATTCACCAATAAATAAACTGTTGAATTTCTTTAAAAATGTGATTCTATGGCTTTGTAGTCACTAATTCATTTTGTAAGTTTGTTCAATGTGAATATTTATTCTTTTTTCTCTTTCATTGTGTTTTGATCAAGTGGTATAACACATTCTATTCTTTTTTCCATTTCGTTCTGCACTTGATAATTAAACTGTTTAGAATAATTTACCAAAATGAATTATAAGGTGTAAATTCACCAATAAATAAACTGTTGATTCTCTTATTTCATTACGAACTGCACTTATTTATTAAACTTTTCAGAATAATTCATGACATTGCAGTCATTTTTATAAGAAAATAATATCGATTACTCATTTACTGGTTTTTCTTTTAAAGTTATTTTCTCTAGAACGGTAAGTCATTATAATTCTCCTTTAAATAGAATGCAAAGAACGTTCAATCTTTATTCAGAGCGCCTGGATAACTTTTGGCTCTCCCCGGCTAGGTTCCGTAAAGTGCTGTATGATTTTCTTTATTTTATAGCAAGGATGTATCTTTTTGTGTGATTGAGTTAGTTGGTTGAGTGATTCGTGGTTTATTTTTCCTTTGTGTTGTTATTACAAGCTTTAATAATATGAATATTCTCCTTTCTAACTTTCTTCCTTATCATTCCATTCTTCCATGACAGTTGAAATAAAAATTCTATGTAACTTGATTTTATTCTTTTAGTTTTATATAACTTCTTTGAAGTGTGAATTGTATTGAATTGAATTCTGTAAAGGAGGCAAAAAGGGTTTCTACCTGTTGTCTCCAGCAATAAACTATTTATTTATTTACATTTACAGCGAGATCTTTCAGCCGTTTTGTTTTCTTATAAAAATGACTGAAATTATTCTGCGAAGTTAAATAAACAGCCCTGAAACTTTTTCAGCTCTGTCCCTTAACGCTTTTCGTCTCGTACATTTGACTTGCATGTTATGAGATAGCCATGTCCAATATTAACAGATTTATTTGTTTGTAATTAGGTGCGGCCCCCACAACCGGCGATCTACCTGTTCCTATTCGATGTGTCGCGTCTTGGCGCTGAGAGCGGATACTTGTCAGTCATCTGTCAAACGCTGCTCGACGAGCTCGACAATTTGCCGGGAGACGCGCGCACATCGGTCGGCTTCATAGCCTATGACTCCAGTGTACATTTCTATAGCCTTGCCGAGGGACTCAATCGTCCCCATCAGATGACCGTTGTCGATATAGAAGGTAAGTACAGAAAGAAGGATTTTAATTGTTGCGCAGGGTTTTTGTTCATCATTTGGAAAGATATTAGTTTTGAACGTTTTTCTTGTAACTAATGTAGATTTTTGGCTCAAAAATCTCAAAATTCAAAATATATTTTTTTGGACTGTGATAGTGCTTTGTTAAAAGTTAGTCTTCTTTTTCTGTTAAAGACCCGTGAATTATTCTCTTTCAAGGTGAAATTTCTAGTGAAACAGACCTAACCTAAGATTTTGATTCTACTTTGAAATATTGAGAAAAGCAATTTTGGGCAATAGCCTGTTGTATTCACATTGATTGTATGTTAGTTAAATGAATAAATTCTTGAATTTCTTGAACCATCACGATCTGCATTGTTAGCCTCGATTATTTAGCCTCCGGATACCAGTTAATATTAATAAAGGTTTAAATACCTGCGTTTTGGTATCCAGTAATTATTTGTTCACTACCGGTTTCAACCCTTCCATGTGGTCATCATCTGGTGGTTACAGACGTTATTTTATATGACTACGAATCGCCGAATCGGCGATGATAAAATAACGTCTATAACCACCTGAAGGAAGGGTTGAAACCGGTAGTGAACAAATAATTATTGGATATCAAAACGCAAGTATTTAAACCTTTGTTAATATTAACTTTTTATGAGAAATTGATTGCAAGTTGTTAAATTTAGCATAAATATCATATGGTAAATTGACTGCACGTCGTTAAATTTACCATAAAAACTTAATAAATAAATTATTTTTTCGAAATTATTTTTTGTATTGTTGTTATTAATGCCAGTCTAGTGCTTGATACTGGAATCCTCTATAAATGCACTAATTTAAAGTGAAATTTCTGGATTCTAGTGTCTTGGCGCTGAGATGACAAGAATAGAGCTGACTTGAATGGCACCGAATTTATTATCACGTTGTTTGCCTTCATATTTCTCAACTGTTTATTTTTCTTTTCTTTTCAGACATGTTTCTTCCATGTCCCGACAACCTAATAGTTAATTTGAGTGAGAACATAGACCTAGTTAGAGATCTTTTAACACATCTACCCACTCAATATGCTGAGTCATATGATACTGAATCAGCACTTGGGGCAGCTCTACAGGCAGCTTATAAGCTTTTGGTGAGTAATTACGTTAATTAATTTGGAAACAAGTTACTTTCTTGATTCTTTGTAGGTATTTTTTTTAAATTGATAGGATCAAAGTGTTTATGAGGATTACAAGTAAGCAGTTACAGAAGCATCTGAATCTATTTATCTGAATTATGAAAAGTGATTTGACTTTTCTCCAACTATATAGAAAGGCAGCCAGTCATAAATATCATAAATTTTCTTACAAATCTTACAAGTTGTTACATAGATGGCTTGATACTAAGTACAAAGTTGTTTATTAAGTATAATTTGAATATTGGTATTTTCTTAAAACTATATTTCCAGAATGTTTAAAATCCCCTTGCGTAGTCTGATTAAATAGTCCCTTAGTGATCAACTAGATTCAACAGACTGTCTGTGGGTGTAAAAATTCGTTACCAATTTCAATTCTATAGAATTTTTCAAATAAGGAAAATTTAGAAACACAACTTTCTCTTGTATTGGCGAAGGTGATATTGTGGAAGGTATCCATAATGAATAATAAGACGAAGTTGTCGCAAACGCATTGATTAAAAAATATTGAGAAACTAGTTTCGGTTTTTATACTATTATCAATCTCAAACAAACTAAAACTAAAGTACAGAGTAGTTTAATATATACTAAACATGGAATGATACTATTGGCTAAGCGAGAAAGAAGCTGACCTTCAACTTTGTCTTCCTCTTTCTCACTCAGCCAATAGTATCATTCCATGTTCAGTATATATTCAGCTTCTCTGTACTTTAGTTTTAGTTTGATTGAAATTGATAATGGTATAACAACCGAAACTAGTTTCTCAATCTTTTTTAATAGATGTGGTTGTGACAATTTCGTCTTATTATTCATTTTAGAAACATAAGCTAAAATTTGAAATCCATGTCAATATAATATTAACTTCAAAAATACTTATTCAAAATTATTTAAAAAGAAGGAGAAGATAGATAGATAAATGTCTTTTTATTTGCACTTTACAATCATAAGTATTGTGGGCGAAGTTGAGGCCTCACGTCCCCCTCTACCACTTAACTCACAAAAGAAGAGAAGATGAAAAATATAAAGAAGACATTTTAAAGGTTTTTTAATTTTCAGTTATCCAATTACTTTGCATAGTATTTTGGGCTTTACTTCAAACCTAATTTTTTTCTACCGCATCAATTCTATAACAAAGAATAAATACTTTTACCAAAATATGGGAACTGTAAAATTTCAGTTTTTATTCAGTTGTGATAATTACGTCAATAAATCAATAATATGATAATAAAAATATATCAGCAGAAAAATAAATAGATGGATACTGTCCACAGCTATTTTACTAGGGATTCTACATCACTGTGAATGAGTCAATATAATTAAAGATTTGAATTGTTTCTTGAAAATACAATGCGTAATAAATGACCTGTACATTTAATACAGCTTGAGGTTAATGTATTGAGCTTTATGTAAAAAATGTGTTGATGTCCATATAATAAACCAGTTGTAAAACAATATGTTTGATTTTGAATATTGTAATACAGTAGAAATTCCATCATGCAAATAATTTGGGACCGGACCTCACTGGATACGGTAATTAATTTTTTTAAAGAAAAGGGTTTTTTCAAAGTAAAGAGCTCATTCTAGGTAGTTCCATGCATTTTTTATTAATTACCTAAAGGAAGAGGCAACATTTTTACAAGTTATTTAGTGTATGTGTACTTACAAGGGCTGAACATGAGTTGTCTATATAATAAGAGATATTAGGTGTGTGTGAGTATGTGTGTCAGTTTTATGGATTTGGAAAGGCAATGATTTGGAAAGAAATTGACACAAAGCTCCCTCTAAACTCGATTTAGTGCACTTCGAAGTTCGATTTTGGATTCTCCTTTCAGACTTTTCAAAATTACAATTTGCCAAAATCTATTGTATTTTTAATTATTACTTTTATTTGTAATAATATTCATTTTATTTGGCAATAAAATTCATTCATTCATTCAAAAAAAAAAAAAAAAAAAAATGTTCAAATTTCACTTATGTGCACTATTACTTTAAAAAAAAAATGTGTTCAGATTCAGGAAGCTCAACATCAGCTGATACATGACACGTCACAATGGTGATAATATAGATAATACGCCGATATGTCGTAGGCCAAAGCAACAGATTAAGCTCTGTATCAATATGATTACAGCTGCTAATTACCCAGCCTCAAGTATCAAGCCAAAGCAACACATTTGTTACATATCAATACTAGCCGGCAGACTCGCTTCGCTCGCCTTAACCGTCTAGCCAGGGGGCTCCGCCCCCTGGACCCCCGGGGGGTCCAACTAATTTCCATTGTGATCAGATAAATTTACAGAAATAGGTGATTTTGGGGAGAATTTTGATACCATTACTTAGTATGCATCTAGGGTCTTAATCAAACATATACTTTTCATAAACGTTGGCTTTTAGCTATTGAAATTATTTTGGTAGCTCGGGATAAGTTTGCTTTGTTTGAAACAAATTATTATTCATTAATAGACCTAACCTACTGAACTTGCCAGCCAAACAGCTTAAAGGAACAGCTGATAGAAGTCAACCGTTTTTAATCATATGGCAGACCCCTTAGCAGCGTTATTTACACAGCAAAATACTTTGCACTTTGCATGTAGGCTACCATACAGTCGGAGCCTTGCAATATGTGGGAAACATATGACTGGGTATGATGAAATGTTATTATGCCAGGTTGATGACATCTGTTAAGTGCAAATTTCAAAATATTTGGCTGTTTATCACCAAACTTTTCAAAAATCGTCGATTTTGGGCCCATTTTGGGGCTAATTTTGAAACTTTTTTCCAAGGTACATCTAAGGCCGATACTTAACATGAATACCAAATTTTATCTGATTTGACCTTATGGTTCTCTAGAAATTGTTGTCACCTAAATTTTCAAAAATCTTCAATTTTGGGCCCATTTTGGGGTAAATTTTGAAACCCTTTCTTAGCACGCGTCTAGTCCCCCTACTGAATACGTGTACCAAATTTTATCGTTTTTGGTCGAGTGGTTCCTGAGAAACTGTGATGAATGAGTGAGTCAGTCAGTGGTATTTCGATTATATATATATATATAGATTGCAGCTCCTAATTACCTTTTTGGAATTGTATTGGCATTGGTGGTTGAAATCCATAAAAATATGTTTAATTTAAACATCCCGTTGCAAACCACTAGTATTCTATTTAAATGAAAGTCATTATTTGATTACATCTCAGCGTAAGCTGTTTTATTTTTCTCACAGTGATTCAGGTAATCAGCGATTTGAATGGTCAGAGTTTGGATAATTGAAGTTCTTCTGGTTTTTTATATCTATTTATTTACTTTACTTCTTCACGGCTTCATGCATTTTGTGATTGTTTGTGACAATAAACTAATTTTGAATCTTGAATTGTGGTGATTTATTTTGTTTTATACAGACAAAACAAAAATTTAAATTTTCCATCACATTATTTCAAAACTTATTTCTAGTGTACTATATCAAAATGTTCAAAATTTCATATTTATTACATCAATGATTATTACTTTGCAATTGTTCAGGCTCCAACAGGCGGCAGAGTGACAGTGTTCCAGGCGCGCCTACCGAGCATTGGCCCGGGCGCACTGGCGTCCCGCGAGGATCCATCGCAGCGCGCGGGTGACTCAGTGCCTCACCTCAATCCAAGCACCGATTTCTACAAAAAGTTGGCTCTCGACTGCTCGGGTCAACAGGTGGCTGTCGACCTATTCTTTGTCAACTCGCAGTACGTCGATATAGCCACACTATCGGGAGTTTCGAGATTTTCGGGTGGATGCATGCATCATTTCCCGCTGTTCCGGTCGGTCGATCTGATGCATGTGAAGATGCTGAAGAAATGTTTACGTCGATATTTGTCGAGAAAGATCGGGTTCGAGTCTGTGATGAGGTTGAGATGTACACGAGGTCTATCCGTGCACACGTTCCATGGCAATTTCTTTGTGCGCTCAACTGATCTACTGTCGCTGCCTAACGTGAATCCGGATGCTGGTTTCGGCATGCAGGTCTCCATTGACGAGAATCTCTCCGAACTGCAAACGGTCTGTTTCCAGGCGGCCCTGCTCTACACTTCTAGCAAAGGTCAGTGCTAATTTTGTCAAACTTCAACTATTTTAAGGAATTCAATTTTTCAATTTACTCTGAACAATCCTGTCTAGAGGAGTTTATTTTCATATGATACATAATAATTGATTATGATTACAAAGTCTGTATAAATATTTCCAAATTGATTATTCATGAACACCCCATTATATAAATATGTGCTGGGGCGAAACAGTCTAGTAAATTTTCAATTTATGCAAAATCCTGTTAAATAAATGATACATTATTGTTGATTATCCATGTTGGTATTATAATTTTTATTAAAATATTCTATGTTAGTATAACTACCACTAATATTACTAACACTACAATGACTACTTATTACTGTATACTACCTAGCACTACTACTATCTACCACCTTTCTAACTCTACAAACTTGCCATTGCTAACTTCATACAACAACAACAATAACAAAACACTTTACAAAAAATAATGTAATATACCATTTTAAGTATTTTTATATAAACAATATGATGAAATATTGCATGCTAGTTATTGTCTGGAAAATTAACTGAAAGTTTTAAACTCTATGTATTTATAAAATATGTTGAATTTAATTGTACATTCAGAAGTTACCTGCTAAAATTTTTTCGGATTCAATGAAATTCATATCTATTAGCCATTTCTTTAATAAACTCTTATATTTTCTCAAGTTAGCCTCGCTCTTCAGAAGACTCGGCATTTTTCTTTTAATGCTTTATTTTCAGAAACAAAAATACAAAAACCAATAATATATTTCCGAAAATTACTCCTCTGATATGGAGCAAGTCCGAGTTCAGAGGAGGAGCAATTCTCAACAGTACAGCATTTAATATTACTAACTTTATTACTATTTTTACTTTACTATTATTACTACTTATTACTTACTATTTACTATTATTACTATTTACTTTACTATTATTACTTTAGTAATTTACTAAGTAGTGATAAACAATATTGATAATATATTTAAAGATAGAAAAAATTGAAAGCTGCATCAAAAGTATAGTTAAGAAACATCATGAAAAGAAGAAAATAAAATTTTACTGTATTCTATTCAGAACTTTAGAGCCAATTGAGAATGCTTTGTCCCACAAATTGCAATGACCAAAGTCCTCATTTCTAATGAAATACATATTCATAAAATAAAAGTCAAGTCCTCACTAATTAATTTAATTTAATGAGTAAATCTTGACAGTGTATATATTTTTGTAGCTGTTATTAAGAGTTGCTAAGATCAAAGTGATCAAGAGTAAGCAATTGTCCTTTATGCTAGTCTTTCGCAGTGTGGACGTAATATAATATAATATTTATTTATTTTACCAAATGATACAATAACATTCACAAATACATTACAATGTTCAAAATCTTGGACACAAGCATAAGCCTCTGCGTTTGATAAGTGTTAGTCTTCTTCAAAGAAAGCCTTTTAGCTTTATACTTTATCGTTTAGACGAGTCATGTCAGGCGTCAAAGCTTTTCTGTTGAAATTACACTTTGCTGTCACAAGTGTGGACTCGACTGATTATTTAGGTCTAGTGTGGTCGTACTATGACAGAAAAGGTAAGTGATAGCCGTGAGTCAGACGAAGTGATAGCTATGAGCCGTGGCAGGTATCTGTTCAATCAGATAAAGATAAGCTACGATTTCCTGGGCTCTCTTTGTAAGGGTGACTTTGTAAGTGATTTTACAGAGTTTTTTTGCTGGGAAATCCAATCTGTCACTCTTTCAAAGAGTGCCCAGGAGTTTCCTAAGCTCATCTCTGATTGAACAGATCCCTCCTACGGCTCACGGCTATCACTTCCCATAAACACTATCTGCATCCTTCAAACACCGTCTATGACTATCATACATCATACTCCATATTCAAAATATTGAAATTGTAGAGGTAAATTATTATTTTAAAGTAAAGAAAAAGATTAGTTTCAAGATTAGATACTAGCACAGTTGTAGCTCAGTTCATTTGCCAGTTACCTCTTCCAAGTTATGTGTGATGAATTGCATCGATTAATTTGAATTATAATTTTTCTATTGCATTTTTCATTTCTATTGGAAACTTTATCAAATATAAGAGTGAAATTTCGTATTGATTAATATTTTTTCATTTTTTTTTAGGAGAGCGTAGAATACGAGTTCACACGCTGTGTCTGCCGATTGCCAATAGTCTTTCAGATGTGCTCAACAGTGCTGACCAGCTCTGCATTATTGGTCTACTCTCTAAAATGGGTAAGCAATAAATCTATTAATCTATTCAATAATAACGTTATCAACTATAAAAGCAGAAATTATACATTTCCTCAAATTTATAAAAATCTTAAGGCTTCTAAAAAATTTGAATCACTGATCTGCTGGTTGAAAGCCAAGCTCCTTACCGATTAAGCTATGCACATACATATGTTGAAACTATTATACGATCTTTTTTATTTATCTATTCATTCAAGATACATATAAAGGCTCACAGACAATGCCATAGAGAGCCTTATTGATATAATTGCCATTAAAGAAATTTATGGAAAAAAGAAAAATATAACAAAATAGCAATAAACATAATAATAATGATGAAAAGAAACAGAGAGTTTCAGCCAGAGCTCATACAAAATTCATCCTTCAACCGAGCGACAAGACAAAACTAATTCACATTTATTTTTATATACATTGAATGTGTTCGAAAACGGATCTGTATGTTCATTAAAGCTATTAAATAATCAAATTTTTGAGAAGAAATGAATTATAATGATGGGCAGTTCTAACAAAGGGGATGTTACACATATTTTTTTTGGTCTTGGTACACTAGAATTCAATTAATTGATGAATGATGTTATATGAACATTATGATTTAAAATGTTGAACAACAGCAATAGAGCATTCAATGATCTTAGTAATTGCAGTGACTGGACTTTAAACTCTTGAACTGCATACCAACATGCTGTTTGAGATAGATTAGCTAGCGTATGAGATGATGTTTAATTGAATTAAGCTAGTCTAAAGTAACCCAGATGCTAGTTTCGATCCATTTATAATCATAATTGTTTTTATGTATGATTAACTAAATCCAAAATCATTAATGAAACTCATTAAAAGGCTTATTAATGCTGCCGTATAATTTTATATGATGTTGAAGATTCATCTCCAATTTAAACAATTATTTTTTATTGCATTTTCTCCAAGAAAAGCAATTTCGTCAATTAATTACAATACTACACACGTATCTTGTTTCCATTGGTATATAATAAAAACTTGAAAAATGCTTTTTGAGTGGAAATTGTAACTCACGTTATGGCGTGGGGGCCGTTTCACTCTGTTGTAAAGAGCATCGACCCACTGTGGTGTACTGTCGGTCGTCTGACGATGAGCTTTACAACAGAGTGAAACGGCCGTCACGCCATAACGTGAGTCACTATTTCCTCTCAGAAATATTTTTAAGCTTTTATTATTTATTTATTGTGACTTTGAAATGTTACCTATTGCTGTGAGAGAAATGTTTTTATTAAATTATTTTTGGTGGTTCAAAGTTGAAAATGTTCTATTTTTGGAGGCAATTGATCTCACTTATGAGTGTTCTTGAACTTTTGATAAATTTTCCATAACTGAAAGACACTTTGTGGAATAGAATGAGATATTTTTTATTTCAATCTAACAAATAGCTTTTTCAAGATATTTTTTGAAAAATAGAAATGTTTTTCAGATTTTTAAAAAACTAATTGGTTGATAGGAGTAAAAAATATATCATTTAATTCCCCAAGGTGTCTTTCAATTACAGAAAATTTATTAAAACTTCAAAATCACTAATAGGTGTGAGATCAATCGCCCCCAAAAACCGAAAAATTTCAACTTTGAACCCCCATATTTCACAAATTAATTAATTTAAAAAAAAAATTTCTCACAGCAATAGATAACATTTCAAAGCCCTGTAACGAAGCTCTGAACTAACATAAAGTCGGTTCAGGGCTTCTCACGTAAAATTGGAAGAGTGACTGGGCCAGAGGGCCAGTGATCATAAAAGAGCAAATACTAAAGATATCATGCAACAGTTATAAGAGACTGGAGAATCAATAAAGAAAAACAAATTTAGTGACTGAGAAGCAATTATAATAAAATAAAATAAAGGCTAAAAGGTTACATTTTAGAATATAAATTGATTCATAAATCTTTGGATAAAAAGTCGTCGAAGCCCTAATAATATTCAATGCAAGGAAGTTCGAAAAAAAATATGACAAAAAACCCTGCGCACAGCCTTTTTATTATGCTATTGGAAGGTAGATTATACTATTGTTCTCTTCTTCACGAACTTATTCACATCCTCAAGTGGTAGGTGGTTTGCTTGGTTATATTCTAACTTCTGTTTTTTGGTAGGAAGATTATTTTATAGTTGATTGAACCACTGACTAATTTTTGGGCCTCACTAGGTCTAATAAATTGTTAATGGTTAGCATTTTCAATGTATTAGATAAAACTAATCTTTTTAATTAATGTTCTGTAATTCGCATTTAGAATCTCAAATTTTCATTAATCGTTCAAAATCTCAATAATTGTTCAATAAAAAATTCACTATTTTATCAAAAAATTCTAATTTTTCATCAACTTCATAATTGATAGTTTTCCTTTGAATTTTTACTTATTAAGTTGAGTATAAACTTGAATCATCTTTTCAATTTTCAAATAAATAATGAACATAATAAATAATAAAGGATAATTAGTAAACATTCCCTGTTACGATTTTTTTTCCAAACATTGTTTCTTCGTTTATAATCAATGAAATTACATACAGTATTTTTCGATTAATTGTTGACCATCATTACTGACCATACTACTGATGTCCTTGATTCACTTGTCAGATTTATATGATTTATGTCAATTAATTAATTTATTATTATTTGATTAATAGTCAGACTTCCTGATTGTATGCCTTGAATGTTCGTTACTATTGAAATTACTGTTTGTGAGATATTGAGAAAAGTAAACATACAATGTAAATTTTTTCAAATTTCTCAAATTCAAGTTTGAGTTGATTTTTTTGGAATTTAGATTTATACGAGAATAATTTATATATTTAACACGTTTTTTTTCGTTTCAATTTATAATGTATATTATGATAATTATTTTTTTAAATCTTGCTACTTGACAACTAACTTTTAATAAAGAATTTAGTCTACAGCTTCATATCCATGCTTATGGCTTATGAAATAATTAACAAAATAGTAAAATGTAGACTTTGCCCGGTTCTAATGTAGTCACAATTTCAATAGAATTTACAAAATTTACATGAACTTTTACCTATGACGAGAGTTTTAATTTACTATTGAAGAGTTGTCGTTTCTCGGTATGCACCGAGTCAGCAGTGTCAAGGTGAATTACTTTCTGAAAGACCAGTTCCTCTCCACAATATTTATAAACATTGTGTTGTAACAAGGTCTTTGAACCACTACGTAACCTAATTATAGTGCTCAATGCAGTTTTGGTACTATCAGGGCTATGATTTTTCATAAATATGTTAATATGAAGATTTGTTAGTCGTTAATAATTGTGCAAACTCAACTAGACTCAAATTAATTATGCGGTTCTAGCTGTGTGTGTGATTCTAGTACATGTAGAATTACAGCACAATATCATCTCTGTTCAACTGTATACAAAATGTGTAAAATATTACTACTGAATTCAAATTGTAATTCTAAACACTGAATAGCGGACAAAATATACCATTTTTTTGTAATTCTTATGAAAGATCATTCATTATTTATTTTGGAGGAAAAAAGTTCATTGATCTTGGAACTTCTCTCTGAATATGGTTATCCTGGACTTTAACCTAATATTTCATTGTTCACACTTGATTCATACTATTCATCATGACTTTTTTGTTTCATCCAATTTTTTATCTAAGTCACATTATATTGTTATAAAACTATGAACTGCATCCAGTCAGTACGTTCGCATTACATGACTGTGTATTGAATGAATATTTTTAATATATATATTTTTTGGTATCGATATTATAGGGTTTTTTTTAGTTTTGAAAACATTTCGTCCTCTAATATTGGTATTACAATTGGGTTCAGAAAGCTTTTATTCAAAGCTTAATGAAAATTTATTGTTTTATTCGATAGTTCAAGCAAAAATATATTTTTGGTTAGAAATCATTAGAATTGAATTAGCCTTTTCCATCGCAATTTTTCTGCTAGTTAAAATGCAGATGTTCATAAAAATGACAACAATTGAGTCATTTTACTGATTGATTGAGTTTGATGAAAAATTTGTTTAGTTGTAACTTTTTTAGATTTGTCTCGCAAATTGAGACGACTGAAAATAGAGTGGTTTGAGCCAGTCGCGTCGGGGAGTACTTTCTATTTGGGTAAGACGTTTGCCTGGATTTGTTTTCTACGTACGCCGAAGAATAGCATCGGTGGGTATGAACGGGTTTGAGGCGAAGCCAGCCAATAGCGAGGCTTCGTTTGACGTAAAAAGCAGTCGACTTGGTCCTTGGATGTGAGTTGTTGCCGCGGCTGGCCACTCATGAAAAACTCGCTACCTACGTCAATCGGTTTATCTTTTTTCCAGTGTTTTGATTGATAAAAAAGAAGGCAACCAGTTGGCCGAGGTAGATTGAGAAGGCTTGCTCCACAATTCGATCTTCCAAACAGAAGAGTGTTGCATGTGTATTTTGAACACACAGTTGGACGCTTGTTTCGTTCTCCGTAGCTGTTGTTTTTTATTATATTGCTAAGTGTTGGGCTACATTTAGCTACCGCAGGAGTTCAAATGCCAATTGCTTGATATATCCGGTCATTGGTCGTTTGACAATTTCTATGACTTTCAGATTTGGCTTGCTTGCCAACATTTTATAATAATTTTGCTGCTTATTTTATTCAACTCGTATCTTACATCGGATAAATTTATCCTTGCAAAATTCGTAGCTTCAACTAATGGTTATCATTAGGAATACTATCTTGTTTTTGTTTTTAATTGAGCTATTGGTCAACAGAATTACAGCTCAAGGCTACTATCCAGGAGACTCCAATATATAAAATTTCCAGTGACAACGCACATTATTTTTATTTTCCTGACTGTAATTCTCACAATGTTGTTTTCTCATATTTTTATTTTCCTCTGCTCTCCCTGAGCATTTTGTTTTGTTTTATATTTTCTTTATCTCGTTATTTTTTTATAAATTCTTTGTCAAGTTTCAACTAAGTTGTTTTTTTCTGAGGATGAAGCCCACATAGGTCTGAGACTTGTGCGTGAGTAATGAGTTGGATGATGGTGATTGATTAGGGATGTTATAGTGACAGTGATATAGTACTGAAATAACCAAAATGATGGAACTTTTCGCATCTATTGAATCACAAGTCGAATTATCACTAAAAAACTGTGTTTGTTATTCCAAATCAAATTTCCATTTGTATGAAAATGAAAGTTGGTTTTATGGTTATAGATAAATAAATAAATAAGATAGATAGATATTGACATAGGCGACACCTTTCGTTCACAAAATAACCCAATTTTCATTATACTCGAAAGAGCAAAATTTCATTCAACTTTTTGAAATAAAAATGAATTTTTCTCTTGATTTGCTTGTTATTCTTTCGTGTTTAAATAGGTGGCATATTTATTCAACAATAAATTTAATTTGGCTCAATTAGTTGGAGCAAGTTAATCAGTTAATATTCCCCAAAATAATTTTCTTTCTTAGAGATATCAATGTATTCAGTTTAAAAATTGAATTCTCTAATCATTTGATAGATGGGATGATAATGCTATTAGTGACGGTTTGATAATTCTTGACTTTCAACAGCAACGTTTTTATTACTTGATGTAGATACCGGTAGCATTCACCTTAGATTTTGCTTGCACAATATTTGGGCGGGTGCTTGTCCCAACCAGGTACAATTAAAAATAGTTTTGTTTGTCTCTTGAACGTTTCCTCGATAAGCAATCAAACCGATAAGGGTGTATTCGTTGTGGTCTTGTTTCGCCAGAATAATTCAGTACCACCATAGTCGGAGCCGTTCAACCTTTTCTCCCTCGCCTTGCTCTTCGACTCCTTGCTTCTGTGCATTTGAAATCTCGCATCACGTACACGTTGAACATTCCAGGTAATAGGGAGTAGAATTATTACTAATTAATTTTTAGCAAGAAAAACCTCTTGTCTGGGTGATCAAATAAATTGATGTTTTGTAATAAACTAGGGAAGTTTCACAAGTTTATAATCTTGCAAATTCATGTTTTAGGTGAAACTAGCTCATCTGTACCACATGGCCATATAATGTGATTCGAGTGATGAATCTGTCTAATTTTCCACTTTATTTTATAAAGGGATCCAAAGAATAAATTGTACCTTCGCTAGTATAAAATAGAAAATTTGTGCTGAAACATGCTTAGTTATTATTTTGTAATGGCGCTTTTCCCAAACTTGCCTAATACTAATCAATACTTTATAGCCTTTCAGATAGTTTCTCATTTCCATTCTCAATTGTATAATGGAAATCGAAGTTATATAACTGTTCCAATTTCCATTCAAGTTAATTATTGACTCAGCGGCAGTCAGTTTTAATTGACTTCATGTTTTCCCTGGTCGGTATTGAGGAACTACCAGCAATTGACTTTTCTTGTTATCAGTACAACGCTTCTTTTACAAGTGTAACTTCGAGACTTTGGTTTTATAATTCATCTCATCATTTGTAATTCACCTTTTATTTCATGTGGGAGTAAGCTACGTAATATACGACGTATGTGAAGGTGCAACAGACTCAAGTCCAAAACTGCTCCCTTCACAAATTTTGAATATGTTACATTGTCCAAAAACATTGAGGTTAACACAGACTAAAAATTTAAGATTTTCTAAAAAACTTCACTCTAAAAATAACGAAATGAATCTTCTCACTCAACCACTATCAATTTAAAAGTTCACTTGAAACGAAACACTAAACACAGTTGAAAATAGTTTATAATATTAAATTTTCATAAAAACTTTTGAGCCGAAAAAATGTTATCCTGTTGCTATTATACACTAGTGGAAACAAGATGGATCTTCAACATAATAATTCCGCTGAAAGGACAACATTGATCCATACCTACAGGAAATGTGTACTGTTGGTCGTCATGCTCTTTACAACAAACGGCCGTCACGCCATAACGTTAGTTACAATTTCCAATCAAAAGTGTTTTTAAGTTTTTATTATTTATATATATTATTAATTTTTTAGACAGATTCTTGTTTCTGGTGTTTAATTGTGGTATTGTATTGCAGCCGTTGACAGGTCGATGGAATCGTCGATATCGGACGCGCGAGAAGCGTTTGTCAACGTAGCAGCTGACATTCTGTCCGCGTATCGTCTCACTCAGTCGTCGGCGCCTCATGGCTCTCTATTAGCCGCTCACACTATACGTCTCATTCCTCTCTACATTCTTGCCTTATTGAAATTCGTAAGTTATCAATTGCTTATTCGATCACTATTCAAGAACAGTACATTATTATTAAATTACCGTATTATTATGGATGAAATAGATATCTTAATTCCAGTAGTTTGCACAACTCACTATTCAATTATAAATTCATTTTAATGTATTGTATTCCGTGTATATTTAATATAAAACATATTCTATTCATGTTTCAAATATATCTTGGAAGTACAAAGATAAAATACATAATACCATATTGTGTTTCCAGTATAAGCTCTTGCTGGTATGCTAAAGTCTGTGCAAACTTACGCTTATTGAATACAGTTCTGACAAGTTTCACAGTAGCTGAGCAAGCCTAGTCAAGCGGCCACTTTCAAACAGCAGCACGTCAGTGACAAAAATATGAACGAAAAAATGGCAACGGCGCTCTTATATTCTCCCAAATGAAATAGAAAATGAGATTGCTGTAAGTCTCTCTGAATTTTTACTGCATTCTAAGGTCTGCACGGTCTAAAAGGACAGTGATAGCCGTGAGCCGTAGCAGGTATCTGTTCAATCAGATAAAGATAAGCTGTGTTCTTCTGGGCACTCCTTGTAAGGGTGACCAATGAAATTGGCCAGCAAAAAAGACACTGTTCTATGCTGTAAAATCACTTCCCGGTGGTTCGGAACCCACCTAAAACTATAGGTCCAGCTCATCGACCACCATCATCCAACTCATTACCCACGCACAGGTCTCAGACCTATGTGGGCTTCGTCCACATGATATTGTTTCACCCATGAAGGTTTCATCCAATTAGTGATGACATAGTTTCATGGGTGAAGCAAAATAAAATGAACTGGGATTTATTTTTATAAATATATTCTACCTCCGCTATTCACCAAATTCTTGCTCAGAAAAGTAGTTTGTCGTATTGAAAATCTTTTGCAATATTTGTGCTTCCTACGTTTTCATCGAGAAATACCGAAGAATGGAAATCAATTTTAATCACAATCAATTTTTTAAAAATAAAATACAAAACATACATATACAAGACATTTAAAAAATGAAAAATATTAAAATACAATAACTGAAATCCAATATTATACAAAAGTAAAATACATAAACTATTTCAAAATTTTAGTAGTGCACTATATGTGGAGATGGAACAAGATTAATAAAAACCTTTTGATAACCTTGGAGATAATATTGGAGATGAAAGACAAAGATGTGGAAATGAAGATTGATGACAATAAATTATATTATTCTGCAATGTCCATTATTGATACACCTTTCTCTGTTTTCAAAAGAGATAATCAATAATTGAATCGAATTGTTGACAGGTCGCCTTTAGGATCGGTCAATGCACACGCTTGGATGATCGAGTGTTTGCAATGTGCCAGTTGAAAAGTCTGCCATTGGCCCAGCTACTTCAATTAGTCTACCCGGATTTGTACCCGATTCATGAATTGGAAAAGCATGTAAGTAATTGATAACTTTTTTAATATAAATATTCCTTGTAATAAACGAGTTACAATATTATACAATATGTTATTCTTGATTTCTTGATTATTCTTGATATACGAGTGTCTGAGTTGGTAAGGAAACATGCAAAATCTCACCTCCAAGTTAAACCGGGCATACTACATGATTCTCAAGTTATCTTTTTCTGTGGATAGAAGCACACTCATCACAGTATATTACGCCTATGTATATTCCCATCTATGTTATGTAAATATTTTCTGTGGTAATTCGACAGACAGCTATAGGGTATTCTTGATACAAAAAAAAGAGTGTAAGAGTAATTTTCGGACTAAGACAAAGATATTCATGCAGGTGTATTTTTCAAATTTCTCAGATTCTTACCTTGCCTGCCATCTACATACATCATTTATTAATTTTCATTAAGAGTAATATTCATAAATTTCAATTTTGTACAGAGAGTCATAATTACTCCACACGTAATCAGCATTATTTGCTGTTGTACCCAATTCATAGACATGCGACATATGAGAAAAACTCTTCTTATTCAGGATTAAGATTGTATTATACATTACCTGAGACCATTAGGAAAATTGACAATCTGAAGCTATTCAAGAAATCTATAAAAGAATTTTAATTGATAAAGCGATCTATTCCGTGGCAGACTTCAATGAACTCTGAAATCTGATGGTGCTCACATTTGTTGTATCTTAAGGGCTTATTGACTTAGTTTATATCATATTTGTATTGACTGATACTTTTTTACTTTTACTTGTAAAATTCTTGTTTGTTTACAAGGACGAAATTGTTTAACAAATCACCTATCAAATGGGAGTATTCCCAAAAAATGAAGTAATGTGATGAAAATAAAAATATAAAATTATTATGTTGTGCATTGGTCTTATTAGCAAAATAATAAATTCAGAAAATATTTTCTCAATTTCACTCAAATATCCATGACAGTGTGTTCAATTTAGAGTTTGCGATTTCAGTGAGGTATAAATCATAAAGTTTTATATAAAAATATGGTCAAGTTTTATATTTCCTGTACAAGAATATTTTAAAATATTTGACATTCTTAACCCTTTCCGGCTCACACAAACAACTTTATATTCGCCATCTTGCTCAGGGTCTACAGTTCTACTAGTAACGAATTTAAAATTATATCAAACCGTTTCTTACTACTTTCATTATATGCTTGTTCCGAAATTATTGATGCAAGCTACAAACTATCTACTATAATTGAATTTAAAACATTAATCTCAAAGTCATTTCAATGTTTCTTGAGTGATATTTATTCATTTTTTGGTTCTGAAGTACCAAAACTTCTTTGTTGTTGGAATTATCAATCGTAGAACTTGCTTGCCGATTATAAATTTTATAATTCCAACAATTGAATTATATGACAACATTGACATTGGTGTCTTGGTTTTCCAAGACATATCAACAATGTTGACAAATGGCAATAATGCTGATTTAAAACAATGAATTTTTCTCAAAGCTCCCACATATCCATCAAAACAATGCAGATAATAAACTATTTCTTCTCTTTTCAATAGCCTCTTTGAAAGAGAAATTCTCGTGAATCAATTCACTTATGATTCATTTACTGTTAGAATAGAATAAATTCTTATTTTATTCAGAGGCTTACTAACAAAATATTTACTGTATAGCATTTGACAATAATTAGTGATTCACTAGAATAGAAGAAAACAAACAAAGTAAATGAAATATTACTGTACAAGAATCAACAAAAGATAAATTAGAACATAAGAATATGACCCACTATTACTAGCTAGAAAATAATTTCAATCAAAACAGTACAAACAATAACTAGTAAAGTAACTAATATAAACCAATAATAATAAAACATCGTAACTAAATAACTTTTTATCATTTCAATAAAATAAAATACACCATACAGAAAAAATAAAAAATGTTACTTGGATAATACAATCGTAAACTTGAGCTTCACATGTTCTCAGATTATTAGGGATTATATCCTAACGATTTATTAAGTTGAATCGGGATTTATAGAATACCTGACATACATTTTTACAAATTTGATTGAATAGTCTCTTTTTCTTATCATTTTTCTTGTTATTCTTCCTCCCCCTTCTTCTTCCGATCCTTTATCTCCTTATTCTTTCTTCTTTGTCGGTTTTATCTCCTATTTCTCTTGTTATTCTTCCCACCCCCCCTTCTTCCGATCCTCTAATTCCTTATTTTTCCTCTTCGTTTCATCTCTTCTTATTTCTCTTGTTATTCTTCCTTCCCTTCTTGTTCTTCTTTTTTCCACCTTCTTCCGATCCTTTATCCTTATATTTTCTTCATCATTTTCATCTCTTGTTATTCTTTCTCTTCTTATTCTTATTCTTTCCCCTTCTTCCGATCCTCTTACTCATACTCATGTTTTCTTCTTCGTCATTTTCATCTCGTTCTCCTTCTCTTTTTACCATTCTTTTTTTCTCATTTTTCCTTCGCTATCTTCTTCTTTTTCTTCTCCTGCTCCTTTTCTTCTCGTTATTCTTCATTTTCACCCTCATTTTTCTCTCTTCCTCTTTCAATCCCTCATTCTCCTACATCTCGTTCTCCTAATTCTCTTTTTACCATTCTTTTTTTTCTCATTTTTCCTTTGCTATCTTCATATTTTTCTTCTCATTTTTTCTTTACTATCTTCTTCTTTTTCTTCTCATTTTTCCTTCGCTATCTTCTTCTTTTTCTTCTCATTTTTCCTTCGCTATCTTCTTCTTTTTCTTCTCATTTTTCCTTTGCTATCTTCTTCTTTTTCTTCTCATTTTCCCTTCGCTATCTTCTTCTTTTTCTTCTCATTTTTCCTTCACTATCTTCTTCCTTTTCTTCTCCTGCTCCTTTTCTTCTCGTTATTCTTCATTTTCACCCTCATTCTCCTATTCCTCCTTCATTCCCTCATTCTCCAGCGTTTTCGTCGGCAGAGGACAGCATGAATACGTTTATATAAAAGATTTTTCTGTGTTTAATTTATTTATTATAAACATTTGTAGTCAATTAATTGAACTTTCGTTATAATTAATGTGGTGTTTGTAGCCGGTGAAAGAAGTGGGTCCGGAAAAGGAGAAAGTGCACGAGCCTCCTCGCCTGCATTTGTCGGCCGAGCGACTCGACTCGCACGGCATCTATTTGCTCGACAACGGTCAAGTCATGATTGTCTACGTCGGACACAACTGCGGCACCGCTATATGTCAGGCGCTGTTCGGGGCGCCATCTTTCAGCGCTCTGCCTCACGAATCGGTGAGCTATTCTCTTTCCTCTTAAAAGAAGATTGTTTCCTCTTATTCTAACAATCTTCTTATTTTAAATCTTATTTTTCTCTTAGTATATTTCGAGACAGAGCTATGTAGTGATGAGCGTTGATTCAACGAACTAGTTGAATTAACTGTTTATTGGTTATTAACGATTCAACTGTTTTGTCTCCTCAACTAAACCAGTTGATGCTTCAACTACATTTCCATATCAACGATCAACGTGCTCAACGCACTCATTTCCAACACAACTGGAAGTATTCTTTAAATCCAAGTGTGAATAGCAAACTAGTTGATCAACGTTCAAAATAAAAGTAAATCACATGCAGTAGCGAAATAGGAGTAGGAGTAACTGTGTGAGTGAGAAATGCAATAACATTGCACTGCTGTCTCGAAGACAATTTTTGTATCCGGTTACAAAAAACGAACGCCTTATGTATGCAATATAAATCGCGTAAAAATAGAGATAGAAAAATTCTGATTTCACATTTGAATCCAGCGCCCTCAAATTGATGAAATGCTTTGCGAAGACTCAAAATAATCAAAACTTGGCAAGTTCTTTATTATTTCTAGAATGTATATGTTTTTCAACTTTTTGTTCAATAAAAATCAACTTCCTTTATTTTAATTATTTTTGCGTAATCGTGAATCATTTTATTAACTTTAGGGCGCTGAATTCAAATCTGCAATTTAAATTTCTCTATCTCTATTTTTACGCGATTTAGATTGCATATGGCGTTCTTTTTTTTGTAACCGGACACACTCTTTCTTATCTTTTTTGCACATGTTAAAAACGATTATCGGGAGACAGTAGGAACGTAGCCTACACAGCTCTTTATTCTTCCATGAAAACGTATATTCTTCGTTAAATTCAACATTCAACTAGTTGACAATTTCTACTAGTTTATCAACTTGTTAACGTTTATTCAAAACTAGTTGCGTTTCGTTGACGAGAAAACCGACTATGAAGATTGGTTGCGCATTAGACCCAGCAACGGAATGCTAGCTATCGTGCAACGAACTCTACAGGATGATACGGAAGGCATAAAGTGCGTTCAGACGTTCAAACATTCCCTTGAAATCATCAGCTCAATACAAACAAAACCAAAGCACACAAATGCGTACCCTACATATGTTGTTTGGACACTCATTTCTCGCCTCATAAAAGTAGTTATTCAGCAGTGCAACAGCCATCCTCAGTCCTGAATGGGTAATATTAAATATAAGAAAACTTTCGTCTCCAATCCTTGTAGGATTACAAGTATTGGAAACGCAAGTTTTCTTATAATGCACAGAAGTAGATACTATTATACTATATATATTACACGATATACTAGTAGCGGCCAGGGTTTATTTATTTATTCATTTAACTAGCATACAATAAACGTGAATGCAACAGGCTATTGTCCAAAACTGTTTTTCACAAAATTTTAAAGTAGGATCCAAATCTTAGGTTAGGTCTCTGTTTCACTTGAAATTTCACCTTGATGCACAATAATTCACAAGTCTTTTGCAGTTGAAGAGTATTAATTTTTTTTGGATGGATGGATCCACTCATTTTGAAACTGACTGACTTTATTTTTTAATTGAGTGAACATAATCAAGGAAACAATTTAAATAAGAAATTATGAAAATAGGATGAAGATTCGTTTAAAAAATGCATATAATTTTATAATTCAACTTATGTTTTTTTTTTCAGTTTGATCTTCCCGAATTGGACACGGCGGAATCGGATCGTTTGTTTGCCTTCATTCACCATTTGTGCTCAGAGAAGGCATACGTTCCGTGCATACAAGTCATTAGGTAATCTAATTTTAATTATGATCACTCTATTTAGTAATTTTTGCTAATTCCTTTAATAACAAAGTTGTCTCATGTGGATTTTTTTTTTTGAGGGTGAAGCCCACATAGGTCTGAGACCTGTGCGTGGGTAATGAGTTGGATGATGGTGATTTGTTTGATATTAAGTTATGAGTTCCTTCCTGTGAGTTAAACCTTCCTTTAGATTATTACATGAAATACAACATACATAAATTAATTACTGTATGCAGTAACTTAATTTATGTTACTGCAGTTGATTAAGTAAACTATTAATCTTTGAGTATATGAATCGAAATATTCCATATCGTGTTCCAGTTGGAACTTCAGTTCTCGTTTTAGAATTTAAAAGTTTTCGGTATTTTTCTATTGTCGTCACAACCCTAGAAGGACTAATGCTGTATTCAAATTCCTTGATTGCCACAATTTAAGGCTGTGCGCTAGGCACCGTGACTCTGACGAAGTCTCGAGTCCCGACTCAAGGCAACAAACAAACGAGTCTACAATCGAGTCGAATCGAGTTTGGTCCGGTTTTGAATCACTCTGGTGGATTTGTACGTAACTAGCTTTCCATAGCCCTGGAACGTTGCCAGATCTCTCGGCTCCCGTCTGCTCCGCTCTTCGCCTGGTCTGACTAGGCCTTCTTGGGAGGGAGGCAGAGTCGTTCTACTACATAGAATCTAGTAAAGCAAATATAGTTTACAAGCCTCAGCCACAGATATTCTAATACCTGAGCTTTCATTCACAAAAGTAATCCGATATGTCTGACGGCTAGAGAGCCTGGACAGTTTTTGCCCTCTGTTCACTTAGGGTGGCATGAGTAGTTTGGTACATTGTTTTGTGCCGTGTTCCATTTTTAACCTAATATTGTACAGAATTCGACAATAATAAAACTAATAATTGATTAATGACATTATTGTAAGGAGTTTTCTGTTGTGTTAATAATGGCAAGGCAAAGCATAAGTTGGGTCATGTCTTTCAATATTTTGTTTTTTATTTTTCTATTCACCCAGGGTTACTCCTAATTCAATCGGTTACATGCTAAACGCGCACAACTGAAATTCCATGGAATTCTGTGCAAAACGCGCACAAGTTTTATTGAAGGGTCAAGAAAGGGCCTCGGCTACCTGAAAATCGGAAGTAGATTCGGAAGTATTATTAATCACTTTTAGATCATTACAGTGATCAATCAAATCATAAGTAACAACAAACTGTATACTTTGAATGGAAATTGTAACATTATTTTTTAAACAATATCAAATTATGATTTGATTGTGTGGAGTTTCATCCACATTAATATTATTATAATATTATATTCAGTAATATTATCAATATCATTGAGAAGCTAAAATGATCTTTGTAATCAAAACATTACAGATTTTCATTGAATGAATCATCACAAGATCAACAACAAGTGGTATTTTGAGCTACAGAGAAATTAAAAATCTCAAGATCATCCACCAATATCTTAGATTTTGGAAAAATTGATTAAATTTGGAAAAATATCTAATATACAGGAAAATAAAATTGACTATTATAATATGGAGAAGGCTTTTTTACAGACAACCATTTATTACCTCATATTCAAAACATATATAATATTTCCATAATATTCTTGTAATTTTCTAAGCCAATTCTTGGAAATACCAATATATAATAAAAATATATAAATATAATAAACCTTTATTGCAGCAACTCCTGAGGTCGTCAGAAGCATTGCAAATTGTCATATTTCATATCAAAATAATTTTGTCTCATACAACATTGCTAGAACGTTAAAACAGATAAAAATACAAAATCACATTCAAAATTAGCCTACCTATCTATAGCAGTGTGTCATTTAAAGCTGTCTATAAATTGTCTACAAAGTCTTTGCCCTTTCATAAAAATCCTCAAACCTATATAATAAATAATAATGGATTATTCATTAAAAAAAATTTCAGTCTATGCTTAAAAATAGGATATGGCAGATTATGACCCACTATTCGATTATGGTGGGGGGGGGGGGGGGGGGTTACTATTCCTTACTTGAAAACCCCCAACATTTAATGTGGACAATGCAACATTAGAAATATTTTTCCTACAACTGCTTGTAAAATAGTTCTTTACGTACTGAAAACTAATTGTAAAATGCCTCTTTACTGCTCCGCAAGCGGTAAAGTACTTTATGCTCGCCAGCTGTTTTCTTTACGCTTCTATTTTGATTTTGATGCCTTCTCATTGGTGGATCACGGAATCCATGAAATTCACATAACCTCAACAATGGCGAACGCTAACCAAATCCGCGCATGGTTTGTGATGTTACAAACTACAAGCTTTTATTGTGTTGGAATCCAGAACTGCAGTTTTAGGAGAAATATTGTATGCTTCTTTATCGCTCTCGCAATAGTTTCTCGCCAATGTTTTAGCTCGAGCGATAAAGTCGCGCTTCACGCTCTTAATAAAAAAAAAACTATTCGCTCATTAGTCAGTTAATATTAGCTGACTATATAGCCAATTTTTTGTTAACCGATTTATTTTGAAAATTTATTATCTTTGCTTATTAAATTTAATTGTGTTGTAAGTATAACGTATAAGTATCAGTGGCGGATTAATGCATTTTTATGGGGAGGGGTGACATACTGAAAAAATACTGGTGGTCCGGGGGGGGGGGGGGGGGTTGATATGGAATAACAATTTTGGAAATTTAGTAGCCTTTTACCGCATTTTACACCATTCTAGCACTTAAAATGGAGAAGAAATATATTTTTTCTGTTTAAGAACAATCAAATTTCCCCTAACTAGAGTATGGTAGTTTATTTCTGTATATTCATCTGAAATGAATAGAAATTGTTGTATATGTCTTGAACAAAAATTGCTTTGCTAGCTTAACTTTTTATCAAAATTTACAAAGAAATGAACAGAGTCTAAGCAATTTATTCATGATCGTGATGATTTTCAGACCTATATATTATATTTAAATTACTCTCAACATTCTCTCATGCTTCATAATACCAGTTCTTCAAAAAATACGTACTAGGTCAAATACAAACAGAGATGTATATGCCCCTACCTATTCTATAAGAGATTAATCTTATTCAGAAGTATTTCACTTTATATAAGATTTCCTTCATTCTCTATCATTTGTTAATTCTTCATTGAATTATAATTATATAGATAACAACAGTTAAAGATAAAGTACAGGTAATATAGAAAATAAGACAAGTGGGATGTCATGTTATATTCCGTCTGTCATAGATGTGGCGGGACAATTAAAATTTTACCGTGTGCGTGTCGCATGTGTTTATTTTTTAAAATGTGCAAGCCCTCGGAGGGGGCGGTCGACCCCTCCGCCCCCCCCCTTGATTAAGTATAACGTTGTAAGTATAAGTATTACAGTTCCACGACAGTTTTTATTGAAAGTATCTTTGTTATCTATCAAAAAAGTATTATAATATAATTCCATTCACAATGTAAGCTCTCCAATAATGTAATCATATTTTATGATTAAGATGCAGTATATGGAACAATCGCAAGAATTTCCTATGAAGAAAAATTTGTTTCCTTTGTTTGACACAAGAGCCCACTCAAATTTTGTTCACTCTTTTGATGGAAAAAAATTGGTACAAAGCTGGAAGTTTTTTTAATCCACTCTAGGTATTCTAAGTTTGCAAAAGTTGAAATTGAAGAATACGGAATTCTACTTCGATTGATGTATATCAATATATCCGTTCAATTGTTCATTCACAATCAATTTTCAAAAATCAGGTATTCCTGGGCGCTCTATGTAAGGGTGACCGATTGGATTGGCCAGCAAAAAAGACTTGGTTCTCTGCTGTAAAAATCATTTTCCGTTTGTTCGGAACCCACCTAAAACTGTAGGTCCAACTCATCAATCACCATTATCCAATTCATTACCCACTCACAGGTATCAGACCTATGTGGGCTTCATCCTAATTATTAAATTTTTATTTTTATTATTGAATAATTATTCATTGATAATTTTTGTGTTAAATAATAGGGTATAACACAATTATAATATTGATTATAATAATATACTCAATTGTAATATTTATACATATTTTTTTAGTATTTCATCTCATAATTTGTAGTAAATTTCTGTTTGTAGAGCAACTTCTTCAATTACAGTTCTACTACAGTTTTCATTGGAAGCCTCTTTATATATTATCTATCATAGAAGTCCTACAAAATCCCATTCACTATGTAAATTATCCAATAAACTATAATGTAATCAAAAGAGTAAGGTACAATATATGGAACAATCGCAAAAAGAATAATTCGTTTCCTTCCTTCCAAAACAATTTGGCATATGTTTATTTGATAGAAAAAGAATGAGGGAGAAAGAGAGTGAGAGAGCGGAAAGGAATGTGATAGTGCTACTGGAGACATGTCATTCAAAGCAATTATTTTCGATCGCATAATAATTATTCAAGACTGTAAACAAGATGCACCCGGCAGACAGAGCGAGTGCTGGTGTTGCGCGTGAGGGAGCATTGATAAGGGCCAGTAACGAACGAATATGGTTCAAACCGGCAACATAGCAAGTCCTTGCATATGTGTGAGTGAACGTGCTTGCACATTTGCATGAGGAAGTTGACTCTGTAAAACTGAAGAGAATCCAAGAAAACTTTGGGGCAACTTAGCTACCCAACGATTTAATTTGGATTTACAATAATCTCTCTATTACTAGAAGGGATATCAGAGATTTCAATGACATATTTTGTATTTCAATCGGAAATCTAGTTTTTCTGTAATTAAGGTTTCAAAAAAATGATTTTTTTTTTAAAATGAAAATGTTGAAAAATTAAATACCTCATTACAAAAACAATACTTTGTTCTATTGATCCTGAAAATTACACTTTTCTATTCACAACCGTTCATGATACTGGTTGCCCCCAAAAATTAACTTTAAGTGCTCATATCTCAGAAAATAATTGATGAATTTTTTTTTTATTTATTGCAAAAGACTACATTTCAGTAGCCTAATAATCTCCAGTCGAAGAGACTTTGAAAAAAAAATATGACCAAAACCCTATTGCACAGCCTTAAAAAAAAATACAAACAGAAATTGATATAACTAATTTTTTTTTTGGAGGATGAAGCCCACATAGGTCTGAGACCTGTGCGTGGGTAATGAGTTGGATGATGGTGATTGATGAGTTGGACCTACAGTTTTAGGTGGGTTCCGAACCACCGGGAAGTGATTTTTCAGCAGAGAACAATGTATTTTTTGCTGGCCAATCTAATCGGTCACCGTTTCGAACAGGACCTACGAGAACGCAGCTTATCTATCTAATTTATTAGAGTAATTACAGAATAGAAATGTTTCCTTTAAAATATTTGGCACCAACCAGCAGAAGGATAAACCTTGTGCGCTGGTGGGAGTAATACAGTTGAAACCTTATGAAAAAATATTTCCCTTACAAGCCAACCTCTCGTATCAAGCAAAAAGAGAGAGAAAAAATGAAACAAAAAAGTAAACTATTAATCTTTGAGTATATGAATCGAAGTATTCCATATTGTGTTCCAGTTGGAACTTCAGTTCTTGTTTTATAATTTAAAAGTTTTCGGTATTTTTTTATTGGCGTCACAACCCTAGTAGGACTAAAGCCTACTAGATTGATGTCTGTTTCATGTGATACTGAAGTGATAGCCGAGTGCCGTAGCAGGTATCTGTTCAATCAGAGATAAGCTACGAAAATTCTGGGGCATCTTTTAACGGTGGCCGATTGGATTGGCCAGCAAAAAAGACTGTTCTCTGCTGTAAAATTACGTCCCGGTGGTTCGGAACCCACCGAAAACTGTTGGTCCAGCTCATCAATCACCATCATCCAACTCATTACCCACACACAGGTCACAGACCTATGTGGGCTTCCCTTCATCCTCCGAAAAAAAAGTAAAATTACTGTAAATGATCTTCAGCTATGATGGAAGTAACACAGGATTAGCATGTTGATCTCAACTAAATAAGCTGGTGTTCAAACTGAATGGTTGGTGCAGAACAGTTCTGAGCAGTATCAAGTTGTACAGCTGTACTGTTCAGTCTAATAAAACGATTTGCCGTTTTTCCTGACATGGGTTGCATGAGTTGCATCAGATTCTGATAAGTCGAAAGGTTTGTTCTAGAAAAAACTAAACATGTAGAAAAAAAGTTATAGATTCAGAGTAATATTGCATAATATTTTGTTAAAATTTGATTTAGGCACGATTTTTTTCTTCTATTCACATTTGTGTTGATGATTATTCCGGATAAAATATGTATTTATTTATCTATTTATTACGAAACACAATCAAGTAAAGATACAACAGGCACAGCCCACTACTGCTTTCTTTACAAATTTTCAATTGAAAAATCCAAATTTCAGGTTACGTTTAAGTTCAACTAGAATTTTCACTTTGAAGTACAATTCATGATTCTTTCCAAAACTTGAATATTAATTTAGATGTTCACTTTGAAAACGAAGCACTAAAACTGTTCAATAACCCAAAGAAAGTGAATATAATTTTGAATTTTGTTCGAGATTTTAGAGCCGAGAATGTATAAATTGATCATTGTGTTAATTACAATATTCTTTCTGTTACAGAGATGACAGTCACCATAGAATGAAGTTTCTCGAGCAGTTAGTTGAAGATAAGAACGAAGCCGGCACTTCGTATTACGAATTTTTACAGAGAATCAAACAGCTCGGCAAATGAGTGTTTTACGATTGTTATCGAATGAAGAGTCGAACTCTATTATTAGTGAGTCAGGCCACTCAAAGTCACATCACATTCGAATTTCAGGTCAGACTAACTAAACTGTTGATGATGAACAATAATTTAGTATTGTTTTGACTGTTTGTAAGCAGATGAATGAGATAGAACCTTGTGAAATGTGAACATAAGTGAAATGAATATTGTTATAGTGATGAATCAATATACTTCAGACTCGAGCACTGAATACAGTAAGCTACTATCATCTTTTCTTTGGCTATTTATTCCAATTCACATTATTTTTACAATTTCCTGAAAGTGAACTTTGGAATCATTTTATTATAAACGTTAAATGACCCGTATATCTTTCTTCTTTCTTCAGAAATGTCATCGAATCAAAATAGAGTGAAGAATTCTTTTTACTGTCATAAGGTATCTTGTGCTCCAATAAATATATAATTATGATTATTGTCTATTCAGAATACTGTTTTTTTATTCGTATGAATTTAGCATGAAATAGATAATTATTTGAGCTGAATGCACTTGGAATGCAACATCGTATTCATTGGAGAAATATTTTAAATTATAATTATTATAAAAATTATTTATTTTATTTACCTAGTTTGAAGGTAATAAATATAAAAAATCCCAATTAAGGAAAAATCTATTATAAGGCGTGGCCTCCTGCATTAGTTTCATGTTTTTTTTTTTTTTTTTGCAAAGGAAAGTTTGGTTCTGTATAGTAGCATTAAAAGTTCTTAAAAAAAAACAGATTCAGAACGCTGGGTTCGAGTACCAATTAAGGAGAGAGATTGAAATTCAGACACATCTTAGGCATCCCAATGTATTGAAGATGTTTGGCTACTTCTATGATGAATTTCGAGTGTATTTGATCTTGGAGTATGCTCGACAAGGCGAACTGTTGAAACTAATGCAGGCCACGCCTTATAATAGATTTCCTTATAATAGACAAAAAGCTCTGGGAATACAATAAGCAGAAATTGGGATTTTCTTCTTCTTCTTCTTCTTCTACCAGAAGAAGAAAATCCCAATTTCTGTTGGGATTTTCTTCTTCTTCTTCTTCTACCAGAAGAAGAAAATCCCAATTTCTGCTGATTGTATTCCCAGAGCTTTTTGTCTATTGTAAGGAAATCTATATCCGGAAATCTATTATAAGGCGTGGCCTGCATTAGTTTTAATAGTTCGCCTTGTCGAGCATACTCCAAGATCAAATATACTCGAGATTCATCATAGAAGTAGCCAAACATTTTCAATACATTGGGATGCCTAAGATGTGTGGATTTCAATATCTCTCCTTAACTGGTACTCGAACCCAGCGTTCTGAATCTGTTTTTTTTTAAGAACCTTTAATGCTACTATATATTGATTTTTTTTTCACGAGCAACATAGACAGAACCAAACTTTCCTTTGCCTAAAAAAAGGCCCATATCAAAATCTTTAATGGTCCATTTCTTCATGCTGTTGGGTTTATAGTCTTGAAAATCTTTTTCTGGCTCATTTTGTTGAACAGCATCACTGGTTGCTTTTGAATCACTACTTTCAGACTTTTCTGGTAATATTACATTCTCCATGCTGTTGGGTTTATTGTCTTGCATATCTTTTTCTGGCTCATTCTGTTGAACATGCCTCCCCCACCTCCTCCGATGCTATCCAGCGCCACATTTGGCACAGCTACTTCTCAGAAAAGGGAGAATGTAATATTACCAGAAAAGTCTGAAAGTAGTGATTCAAAAGCAACCAGTGATGCTCACTGGTTGCTTTTGAACATAATACTTTCAGACTTTTCTGGTAATATTACATTCTCCCTTTTCTGAGAAGTAGCTGTGCCAAATGTGGCGCTGGATAGCATCGGAGGAGGTGGGGGAGGCATCAGAGCTCTGTCTGATAATTTGGCCTGTGGCTGTTGTTTGGCCGTAACCGTTGCATTAGCACAGGCTTGGAATGAATTTTAATTATTGGTCACATTTTGCAATTAACAAAATGATATACTGTAATTTATAAAGAACAAAACGCATTCCAACTGAACTGAAATAATTATTTATTCTCTTTTGCAGTTCCGATTTTATCACCAGTTGTATACTCGTGTTTTAGTTTTGATCAATGTGCATGAGAATTCAAATAGGCGTAGTTTATAATATGATTTATTATAATACTTGTTTTGCATGTATTGAGTTTGTTTTGCGACAGAAGTAAAAGAGTTTACAGAAAAATATTACTATTTTATTCTATATTTTTTTGATTGCATTTGTAAAATATTCTATGAATTTACGCAAAATTATTATAGAAATTGACTAAATCGTTTAGAAAATGTACTATTTATACAGCAAACCTTTGCTTGTTTGTTTTAAATTGTTGGAATTATGTTTTAATAAACTGTATCCTACTTTGTTGAAATATATTTGAAGTAATTATAGTGAAAACTGTTGTTACATGTATATTTATTATAATGTGTTTGTTTTGCATAGAGTTGTGTATAAAATAATAGTATAGGCGAAGGTGTCTATTCTGTACAGAAATGAAACGGCTTGAGATTCTAAGTGGCACCTTTAATTATGATGTAAAGATAGGCTGTGCTTGTCTTGAAGAGAGAATGTATCATTCATTATTATTTATCGGTGAATAAAGTATGAAATAATTTTATAACCAATCATTAATCTTGTTATGTTCTATATTTACTTTAAAATATAATTGCGTACCGTTGTAGTCATCCTGAGCTACTCATTCGGCTGGATGTATTTACAGTAGAAACAATTAGTCTGGGCGCGTGTCTCTGGTCTCACTACTAGCCGTCCTGTAAAAGTTGACTAGTTGACCTTGAAGACATCTGCAGCGTCGCACGGGCCACATGTTTTTAGAAATGAGCGATAAACACTCCCCTCGCCATGGCTGACTACCAAACGGCCGTGCGCCCAGACTAATTGTTTCTACTGTACTAGAAATAAGATGATAACTTGATCAATGTTCACTATCGACCTACGGTCGATTCACACGTCAGTTACGGCTCGTCACAGTCACAGTTCCGTCTCAGTTCAGTCACTTGACGGGTCGGCGTCGGACGAGTGTAGACAGTGTAACCGAAAAGAATATTTTATGACTGTGTCGAGACGGATAGCTCGGAACTGAGACGCGCTGTGACTGATGTGTGCGAATCGGCCTTTACAATTCTCCGATTTTGTCTGCATGCAGTTTTCTTCAAGTCTTGAATTGAACCACTAGAAACCTGGCTGTAACGGAACGACATATAGAAAGACAAATTGCCTGTAAAAGCTTGCACAGTGGAGTATCTAGGATAATCACCATTGCAAAATTTAACACATACTGTGAAATGTTGTATGACAGATTGGAAAAGTGTGAATTCCAGAGTTTGTAGAAACTTCACTGTACAAGCATCCTTATCTGCGTTTCAAGATAGAAGTTTGAAATAGATAAAAATAATATTATCTAATATTGGTAAGAAAGTACCTATGTAATGCAATAAATAGTAAAAAATTACATTATGTCTCGTTTGTTTTCTAGACTAATGAACGGTAGGTAATATTACTAGAATACTGCTTAGAAAACAGACAATCAGCTGGACGTTGCGAGTTTGCGCAACCGGCCAAATGTCTTTAGGGTTGAATACTCTGGGCGTGTCAAGTTGTAAAAAGGAAGCAAGTAGCTACAGTACAGGCCAATCGAGCTTCCCACACCAAATGCTTGACTCCTGAGATTTTATACTAAGTTACTAAAAGCCTCCATTAATCTCACCTTTGTTAGGTGAGCTCGGTCGGCCTGCACGGTTGCTACTCACAGTATTTTTAGCTAGGTGCTAAACTAATGCAATCGATCATATATTTATGGTGACTGAATAAAGTATGACGGGAAGGCCACTGTGTGTCAAGTTTTTATGATAAATTTAACGACTTGCAGTCAATTTTAATAGAGAATAAATAAATATTTACTCCCGTAGGTTGAAACATTTTCGAATCGTGACGGTTCATTTTGAACAGCAACCTGGATCATCAGTGTTCTCTTTGTTGTCGGTTTTGGTTAGAAGACAACGAAGAGAACACCGATGATCCAGGTTGCTGTTGAAAATGAATTGTTAAGATTCGAAAACTTTTCAGCCTACTTGAGTAAATATTTATTTATTATCTATTAAAATGAATTGACTGAAAGTCGTTAAATTTATCATATAAATTTAATATTAACAAAGCAGATCGGTATGGATCAAGAAATTCAAGAATTTAAATTCGGCAAGACAAGCCACTGAAGTATGCTTTTTTGATGTAGTGAACATGTTAAACGTTTGAATAGTTTGATGTTTTTTGAACTCTATATTTCAAGATTCTATAACTTTCCATTTGTGAATAATGCGCATACGGACACATAACTTTACGGAAGAACCGAGGGCAGCTCCAGCTAAAACGTTGTCGACCCTTTTTTGAGATTTTCCCCTTCACAAGTAGTTTCGATTCTAAGTAATTCTTATTTGATTAGAATGGTAGATTTATAATTAATTTGACAACGATTTACCGATCTATAAGCCTGATAATCACAACTTTGATTCACAGCGACCAAGAGCTCAAGGGCGGTCCCAGAGGGAATCATGCCATGACCCCCCCAAAATCGTAACTTCACAATGACCCTAGTTTGAACAGCCTTTGATCTTAAGAGACAATAATTCTGTGATGTTTTCCATGACGAAATACTTAATGAACAATCTAATATTAAAACTGACACTGTATTTCACTTTTAAATAATGTTTTACTCACATATATTGGAGATGCTTGAGGAATGCATTTCACTTCTGAAAAGAAGCTTCGTCAGCCTGCCGCCAGGGGTCATGCTCTGTTTGGGTTAGGATGAGCAGCCATTATGTATTTGAAAATTGCGTTTGATTTGAATTGTGTTTGGTCGTTGAGTAAGTTTGTTCTATCTTGTTTATGGTGTTTGAATATTAAAACCTGCAGACCAAAACAGATTTGTCACACTCACATATCTCAACAAAAAATCACACAAAATAGCTTACATCTTCCAAAAATCCGGATTTAACACAGCATTCAGAACAACAAACAACCTGAAACACCAGATCCAACAAAAACCAGCTCACCTAACAAACAGCACAATTCACAAATTCAACAAACCAGGCATATATAAGCTTAAATGCAACACATGCCCCAAGTACTACATAGGACAAACAGGCAGATCATTCAACATAAGATATAAAGAGCACATCAAAGCACTACATTCCAACTCTGACTCAACATTTGCAGATCACTTAATCAACACTGGGCACTCACACAATAACATCCAAACTGACTTGGAAATTCTACACACATTCCAAAAAAGCCACAAACTAAATACACTGGAACAATATGAAATATTCAAACACCATAAACAAGATAGAACAAACTTACTCAACGACCAAACACAATTCAAATCAAACGCAATTTTCAAATACATAATGGCTGCTCATCCTAACCCAAACAGAGCATGACCCCTGGCGGCAGGCTGACGAAGCTTCTTTTCAGAAGTGAAATGCATTCCTCAAGCATCTCCAATATATGTGAGTAAAACATTATTTAAAAGTGAAATACAGTGTCAGTTTTAATATTAGATTGAGACAATAATTATTGTTGTCCGTATTGTCAGTATTTGTTATGAACTGGGTAAAATCGTTAAAAAATTATTATGCGAAATAATCTATTTACAGTACTGCATTTTGCTTCTACCAAAACGTCTGTCTTTGCAATTCAGTAAGCACTGTCAGTAAAGAAACGTGTACGCCGACGAAATCTATTGGCTCTTGGCATGGCCAGCAAAAATCTGTTGAACGAAAAGATTTCGATCATTTTGTGATATTGCGATTATCGCTTATCGGTAGTGTTTCAGGATAAATGTTATCAAATATTTTAAATGTTTCCATGTGATATTCTGTGTAGTTAAAAACTCGTCTTCTCTACTCTTCACTCAGTTTAGAAAAGTGGACTTTCATTTCATCTTTAACTTCTGACGGCTGGACTGGAGATTTCAGCCACTCAGGAAACGGTTGTTCAGTGATTGGAGAATTTCGGCTGATTATTTGCGACGATTGGTCATTACTTATATTTCCAGTAAAAAGCACAGTATGAGCCCATGCGCGGCAGATTCAGAGTTGCTTAAAATTTTAAGTATTTGAATTTTGAAATTTTCGAGATGTCAGTATTTTTCCACGTAAATTCATCGTAAGTACAAGAGTACAATATGGGTTCCATGTACCTATGTCACCATTTTGTGTTCCTTGTAATTGTGTCAGTTTGTATTAGTGAGTACACCATTAGTCTAAACTTAGTTCAGCAGCATCAAATTAATGTTGATAACGTTCTCAAATAATTATTTTGTACACTAATTTACTTTTATCTGCCTTGTGTGAATTAGTTTGGCTCATTCTGGTTCTTGATATAACCTCAAATTTATCGGAACTTTTAATCATATTGTACCGTACGGCTGTGGTGCACTATATGGGCTTCTGTCAATAACTTGTTGTCAATTGAATAACTTGGACGTTTACGATTATGTAACACGGGAGAGGTTACATACTATGATTATGCTCATAATATCTAGTCGAATAAAGACATAATTCACTTAATCGCATCATTTTTAAGAGAAGCCCATATACTGCACTCCATGGGAGTGCAGTAGGCCTATATGGGCTTCTGTCAATAAAGTGTCTAAATTGAATAACTTGGACGATTATGATTATGTGAACAGTATTAGTATTATTCACTTGATTGATGTCGTTTAATGGTAATAATAACAATAACAATATCGTGTGACCTGGCTGGCTCAGGTCTGGTGTCAGAGTTATCAGGTCGCACCTGAATAAGTTCAGGGCCTCTGACGTGACTTAACGACTGTTTTTTAGGCAGCCGGGACCGACAGCTTAACGTGTCCTCCGAAACACGGGTAAATTAGCTTGATGTATGTTTTTTATGCATCAAAATAATAAAGGTATAAGGTGGTTCAGTCACATCTAGCCAGGTTAGGTTAGGTTTGGTTATGGGCTTCTCTTAAAAATAACGTAAATTTTTTTCTATCATATTCATCTGAAAATGATCTAAATCGTAGTGAGTAACCTCTCCCGTGTTTACATAATCATGAAACGTACAAATTATTCAATTAATTCATTTTATTGACAGAAGCCCATATAGTGCACTTTCTCCGTACCGTACTCAGATGCTTTTCTTTACAGGAATGTCTACCTAAACTAAAATTTGTTTAGTTGTAGTGAACTGGCTTGTTGTATTTGGCTGTAAATAAAACAAAGGGCACAGTTCGATATCCCATCCAGTGAAATAATCGCACGAGTTTCGATACCAGATGGAAGTATCGATACTGCTTTGCTTATCAACACATCTGTTCTGTATCATCCGAATGATACAAAACAGTTGATAACGTGTTATGTTGCGTTTTAACTACACATTTACACTTCGAGGACGATTTGCAGTCGTCAATTGACTGCAAGTTGTTAAATTTACAACAAAAAGATAATATTAACAACGCAGATCGTCATGGAACAAGAAATCCAAAAATTTTAAACAGTTTTTCTTTCAAAAATTGTCTGTGCAGACATCAGGCAAAGCCCACCAAGCCTAACAAATATAATATGGTTAGCAATATGCTTGTGTATTTTGCAGGAGGACACCATTTGTATGACTGTAGTTTTGTCTGAGGTGGTTCAGTCATGACCATATAAATCAACACATGTGTGACATTTCGCGCATGCGCAGAAGCATAGTCTGAGTGAATGGAACAAAGTGGAATGGAACTGCATAACCAAACCTTTCCTAACCTGGCTAGATGTGACTGAAGCACCTCTGTAAATTTGTCATTGAAATGCAACGTACCATTTTATTGGGAGGACACCATTTGTACGATTGTCGTTTTGACTGACCTAGTAAACAGAGGTGGTTCAGTCACATCCAGCCAGGTTAGGAAAGGTTTGGTTATGCAGTTCCATTCCAGTTTCCATTCCACTTCATTCCATTCACGCAGACTACGCTTCTGCGCATGCACGAAATGTTCGCACATGTGTAGATTTAAAAGGTTGTGTTCAGTCACATCTAGCCAGGTTAGGTTAGGTTAACTAGCAGTACGTCAATCAAACTGTTAGGTCGTCCTACAGGATACCACCCATATTTTGCATATTCAACCCAACCTCACCTAACCCAAAATAGCCTAACCAAACCAAAGCCTAACCTCATAAACCTAATCAGCCAAAGCCAACCTAACTTACCCATAACTAACCAAAGCCAACCTAACCTAGCTTGAACTTTACAATACCTCTAACTAACCAAAGCCAATCTAACCTAGCCTAACCCAACCTAACCTAGCCTAGCTGGGTTAGGATGCCTTTGGTTAAGCTAGGTTGTGTTGGCTGAGTTTGGTAATTCAACCTTACTCCACCTACTTTAACTCAACCTTAACAAACTTGTTCTGTTTCATGAAATGTAATTTAATTTTATTAACATCAAATTATCACTTCAATTTTCATCTGTTATTAGGCGTTTATGCTCAAAATGATTATGATGTTTGTGGTGAGCATGGAAAATACTTTAAAATGATACTATAGAAAGTTGAAATATTGGTAAGCTCTTATTTGGCACTTTTATCATTATTTTGTTATAAGGATTAATGATGATGGGCTAGGATATGTTTAAATTTAAAAACAAAACTGGATTTTATTACTAATTATATAAAATGCATTAATTTTCTATAATAAACTCATGCTACTGAACGATAGTTTTGTAATAGGATAGAAACAGACGAAAGCTGAGAAAGGTACAGAATGATACGGAAGAAAGCAAAAGAACGATACGGAGCAGTTCTGTCAATAGGTATTGGCACATACCCATGTTAAATATATACCTTAGTTAAATATATACATATATGTATTACTTTGTATAAATAGAATGAAATTATAACTTAACCTAAACCTACAACACTACCGATCCAGTTGCAAATGAACATATCACATTTCAGCCTACGTGAGTAAATATTTATTTATTCTCTATTAAAATTTAATTAAATGTTTCATTTTTGTATTTATAATATTAAAGTAAACAATAATAAACTACATTTTGTTTACAATACGATTCCAGACATCAATTCATGCGTTAAAATGCAGTTTTATACAGACACTTTGATACGCAAAACATTTCTGTAACACAATTCCAATCGATAGTAAGAAGTATCGATATCGACACTTCCATCAGGTATCGAAACTCATGCGATTATTTTACTGGATGGGATGTCGAACTGTGCCCAAAAGTAAGATTTCATTTGCCAAAACTATTGAGTTTTATATTTATTATCTGGGTTACAGTTCGATATCCCATCCAGTGAAATAATCGCACGAGTTTCGATACCGAATGGAAGCATCGATAAGTTACTGTCTTGCTTATCAACACACCTTTTCTGTATCAACCGAATGATACAAAACAGCTGATAACGTGTTACGTTGCGTTTCAACGATATTATCTAGTATCGAAACTCGTGCGACTATTTTACGGGCTTGGATATCGAACTGCAGCCATTGTCTGTCAAAAGAACTTGAGCTCTGGTGCGAATAGAACGCAGTCTGTCGATCATTTTTTTGGTTTGTTACTTTTAATTGTCTGCTAAGTTTTATACAACAATAGTTCAAAAGATTTTTGTCTAATTGTTGAAGTTTTGGGTTACACATTTTAACCAAGTTGTATTTGCGTTATATCAAGGCGATTAGCTCTCAGAGGTGCACTGGCTTAGTAGGATGAAGTGTTGGATATAAATATGTTTCTGTAGACATAGGTTAGTTCACTCGCATTGAGTGGAGTACTCTGTTTCTTCATTTTATGCTCACTTTCGTAGCATTTGGTCTTCTATTTTCATAAATGGATATTATTTTTTGCTCATTACAGTGACAATGAGGTTGAAGGATCAGCCTCAGTGTCGAATGGAGGAGAAAACTCAGAAAATCAGAAGATGGGCCAAATGTCTGAGGCTCATCAACAGCTGGCAGTATTCTGGCCGAAGGTCACTGAAGAGATACGCAAAATCGGGCAAGTTCGTGTAAGTATTACATACTTTTGTGGAATGTATTCTACCTTGAAACAGTTCATACAAATCACTTCATTCGGATTTGTTTTTGGAATTTCGAAATATCTGGGTTAGCGAGTAATAATATTCAAATTGTTCAGGATTTTCTGAAAACAACGAATGTGCTCCAAACGTTCATGATAGAGAGTACCTGCACTGGGAGCATCCAAATATTCGGTGATAATCACCAGTTTAAAAAATCAGGCACATACTACTGTATGTAATTCTGATATATACGGTGCTCCAATCATCCATACACTATTCCACAACATGTATTTGATTTTGCGATGGTAATTATTATCGTATTTTGGATGTTCTACTGTGCTAGCACACTTGAATAAAAACGAATGAAAAACTTATTTTTCTTTTGTTACTTCTCAAGGTCAAAATTACATGGTTCCAGTTTGAGTAATAAGTAACTTGTAAGATCTACAATAATTGATGGATATTATTATTCAGTGCTCTAGGTCAACCAAGTAGCACTTATAGCACACATTAATAATGAAAACTTATTAGGTATTGTGGCATACGAAGTGTCATTAATAAATAATGGTAGTCATTGGCTGATCCTGGTACAGTCAATGACACTCAGTCATTATTTATTCTTGGATTTCTTGTTCCATAACGATCTGCGTGGTCAATATTAACTTTTTGTTGTAAATTTAACGACTTGCAGTCGGTTTTATATGTCGTTGAATTTACAACAAAAAGTTAACATTATTTATGACGTTTGGCGAACGCTTCGTGTGCAGACTGCCTTATTCATACAAAAATTTTACTTTACATGAATAAAGCTTATCCAATTTTAATCCTCTACAATCAATCACGGTCTGTTCGGTTTTCTTACTGCTAGAATTTGTTTTGATCTTTATTTCTACCTATATTTTCCTTTTGAGGACCCAACATAACCTTATTGTAACCTCGCTATTGTCCGTCCACCCGGCTAGGCGATATATTTATTTATCTATTCATTACAAAAGCACTCAAGCAAAGTTCTAATATATGCTATTGAAACTTTGTTTATAGCTTCCTCTTATTCTAAGTAAAATCTCTTATTGATTTTGAACTTTTGTGGTAAAAATAAATGTGATGAAATGTAAATCGACATTTAGGTTAGCATTAGGCTAGTTCAATTCAACTGTAAATCATCTAATATTCCGGTTGATACATCTTGAATTCTTTATTTTCATCGTTTATTGTTTGCTAAATCAAATTTTAGTCACTTAACTCGAAGAAGTATTGTCATAAATGACCCGAAATTTAAACCTACCGCAGGCAACACATACCCTGATTTTTTACAAATGCACAGGTGAATTTCAACTACATTTTATGAGTGTAAAATTAATTAATGTACTGCCTTTATGTGCAAGAACGGTTGCTTTCAGTAAATTCAAAATTACTGCACAGGAGTGGTTGAAGTCTGAACGACTACTCACTGCAGGAATGTATACATAGCATAGACATGAACAGCCTTACTTTTGCTTGAAATAATTATAAAACGTTATTTTATACATGTTATTATGGAGTTTGCGCATAAGTACGTAAAAAATAGCGATAATGCATATCTCAATACTATGCATCAGCCTGCTCTTCAACATCTTGGTTTCAGAGCAGGCAGATGCATAGAGCTTTGGCATTATCGTCATCTTAACGTATCTATTGTACTTAATGACAATAAAGACTTTCTAGCTTTCTATTGATGGTAAATCGCGAGAATTGCATCGGCTGACAAGTGGGCGGTTACTTGTGAAGGGAGAAACAAACGGCGCTGCCAATCTACTACTGTTCAATTTAGACTTCATGTATTCCATAGGCTACAGTATTCCATATCAAGACTTCATAACTATACGCATGCGCACTGGAGTCTATTTCCTTTACACTACTTGTCAATCGATGCCATTCTTGTGGTGCGCCAACTATATCATGCATCTAGCAAGTAAAGAACATGATGGTATGAAGATCAACATAAATATATGCGTATGTTATGGGGAGGTTGTAACAATTGTCTTTTGGTAAAACTTCAAACCTAGGCTATACCCAACTAATATGATTTTTGTTGATTTTAATGATATGACAATTAGACATTTGTAGGTAATGAATGTAGTAAAAATATATAATAATCAAACACAAGTCAACTTTTCTTGCACTAATAACGTAATCAACAGACATAGCTTGAGACCCACTTCAAATGATTATCAGATATATGACATCAACATAGAATCAATCAGGAGACAGTTAATTTACATAAGTACGAAAATAAACAAAATCCCTCTTAATTACATTAACAACAACATAATTACACAAAAATATGATATCATCGTTTGGATTAAGAGCAATTGTTATAAATTAATTTGAAACAGGCTTTTCTGATTGATTGCTTGCTTGCTGAGATTTCCATTGGACTTGATGGCTGACCACTCCCTCAAAAGAAATTAATAACGCTACTCGTCCTTTTCCTTCCTCTTCCCTTACCCTTCCCCTTCCCAATAACCTATCCTTGTACATGGGTAACCATAGTTGGAAAGGTTTTACACGTCACACTCCACTTAGCCCTATATCTTTTGAATTATTCGTTGTTACTTTATTTTGATTTATAATATATTTTTGTTCAATATTTATTGTATTTTTGTGTTGTTTAAATAAATTGAAAAAATGTATTGTAATCGGTAAGGAGCTTGACTCTCGACAAGCAATCACTTGTTCGAATCTCGACAGCAGCAACTTCAACCAAAAAATTTTTTTCGAATTTTTCGTCGTTTTATAATTATTTCTATGTTGGGTCCTTCGATACTCCGTTAAATTGGTTTATTTATCCACTTATCTTATTCCTGTCCTGTCTTGGACCGATCTCACTAGGCGTCAAATCCACAAGAAAGTAGAAACAAATCTGTATAAAAAACACTTCCTGTATTTGTTTAGCTGGATGTGAAAACTCAAGCTCTACCTCTAGCGCGAATCAAACGCATCATGAAACTGGACGATGATGTAAAAATGATATCAGCTGAAGCGCCCATGCTTTTCTCGAAGGCGGCCGAGCTCTTCATTCACGAACTGACGTTGCGTGCGTGGGTGCACACCGAGGATAACAAGCGTCGCACTCTGCAGCGCAATGACATCGCTATGGCCGTCACCAAGTACGATCAGTTCGACTTTCTCATCGACATTGTGCCCCGGGACGAGGTGAAACCGCCGCCGAGACATTCGGGGTCTGGTGGTAGTGGTGGTGGGGAAAGCACCAGAACTTCGATGAACCCTGATCAGGTGGGTGGACTTTATCTATTAGTATTCACATTGATGTTAATCCAGTCTTATATTCTTAACATAACAACGTTGTCCCAAATGCTGAGAAATTCACATAAGTTATTGTTTGGTTACATTTTTCAGGTGAAAATTGTTTCCTGGATTTCTTGTTCCATAACGATCTGCTTTGTTAATATCAACTTTTTATATTAAATTCAAAGACTTGCAGTCAATTTTAAATAAAAATTAAATAAAAATAAATAATATTTTCACTCACTTTTCGAGTCAAACGTTTTCGAGTCATGGAGACTCATCATCAAAGAAGTCCTTGATCAGCATGTCACTTTTTTGGTTAGAAAATTTATTGTGATTTTTGTAGAATGTGATCGAAAAGTTTGTGATTTAAAATTTGATTGTTCATTGATGATGTTTCGTTTATTATGTGTGGTGTGTTTGTGTATTTCAAATTGTTCTAAGGAGAGGGTGAGAGCGAGATATTTATTTTTATCACATCTTACGTTGCCAGGTTTAGTAAGACCTATGGCAAACACTAATAAATAGAAACAAAAAGATAAATTAGTTAAGTTCTAAGGTATTAAGTTCGTTTACTTTAGATTTTATATGTGGAATGTATAGGTTGGTAGTGATGTCTGTAAAAGTGCGTCCAATTTGAATGATATGGTCGGCAAAAGTTGATTCGGCTTTTGTATTCAAGGCTTGTAAATGCACCCAAAATCACACTGAACAAACACGATCTCCCTAGGATCAACAAACTGAACTGCTCTGATTGTAATAATTTTACACAGGACAAACAACGTTACATTTACAAACCTTAAATACAAAAACCGAATCAACTTCTGCTGACTATATCTTCTAATCAACACGAGAAAAATATTACTGATTTATTCCCACTTGGTTCTTTCTACTGTTTATTTATGTTATTCATGTATTTATAGAAGTTTGTTGTACCTATAGATTATTGACTGTATCCTATATGAGGTGAACACAATTCCATGCTTTGAACATCACTCAAGCGATGTTTTCGGTTGCTTAGTTGTCCAATTTCACATTAGAAAATGTTACAGTTATTGCTTCTGTAAAATCATTTGTCATCTTCAATAAATATAATCATGCTACAGTATAACTTAATTCTCGGCTGCAGTTCGATATCCCATCCAGTGAAATAGTCGCAGGAGTTTCGATACTTGACAATATCGATACTAGATACCATCGATTTGCAATTGTGTGTCAAATGGCTAGTGTATCAAAGTTTCGATACAGTATCAATACTTCCATCCGGTATCGAAACTTTTGTGATTATTTCACTGGATGGGATATCGAGCTGCAACCCTACTAATAGCCTACTCTGTAAGACAAAAAATCTATAAAACCAGCAATGAGGATGAATAAATTATTCTGGTCTTTGAATTAGTCTCATGTTTATATCCTATTGTTATTTTGAATATGTTACTAATTGGGAACTTTTTTTTAATGTCAGATCCACTACTACTTTCAACTGGCTCAACAACATCAGGCAGCACTCCAGCAGAATACCAACACTAACACTCCACAGCAGCAAACCATACAAGTGGTGCAGCCTAGTACAGGACAGTTGCAAGCTGTTACAGTTCATAGTCAACCTGAACAGGTATCAGTAGAATATAGTAAATTATTGTCAATACTCTATAGTGAATGAAAAGTACTATAATAATTTATTTATAATTACTCTTGGTAATGTAAATTACTTTATATTAAGTACGTTCAATTTCCAGATCATTTGTGAATAGCTTATCCAATGTAAAATTCGTAGAACTGGTGTTGATATTGTGAAATCTTTCCATAATTGAAACAAAACAGAGGTTGTCAAATTTCTCTAAACTTTAATAATTTCAGTCACAGGACCATGGTTTCGTGTTTTACCAACACATCTTCGGCTGTACTGAAGAAGCAGGATGCCTCTTAATAACAAATTTGGTATCCTAAAGCTACTTGATGGTTGGGAAAGCAAAACATATTTATATGGGTAAATATAACTTAAGGCTATTTACAAATAAGTAAATAATAATTATAATTATTTTATTATATATTTCATTATAATAATAATTAAATAAAATATTAAATAATAATTTGTAAATAGCCTTAAGTTAGATTTACCCATATAAATATGTTTTGCTTTCCCAACTATCAAGTAGCTTTAGGATACCAAATTTGTTATTAAGAGGCATTCTGCTTCTTCAATACAGCCGAAGATGTGTTGGTAAAACACGAAACCATGGTCCTGTGACTGAAATTATTAAAGTTTAGTGAAATTTGACATCCTCTGTTTTGTTTCAATTATCCAATGTAATTTTCAATTAAAAATGACTATAAAAAAAGGTTCTAGTTGCACCAAGACTTAGGCCATCCTCAAATCTCGATGTTGCAAATTGACGCTACCTTTAGCCTACTCAAGTATCGGTGATTTGAGTTGCCTGGACGTTCAAGACTTTTTATTCTTCACTACAAAACGATTTCAATCTAGATTGTACTGAGGATGGCCTTAAGGCCGTATTTATGAACGTACTTTAAGACTTTCTTGCCTTAAGGGAGACTTGAAAGGTCTGCCTTTGTGCTTTTTAATGAATGGTTTTCAAATATCTCTTGATTCAAGGTAGCCTCAAGGTCGCTTCCTAAATACAGGCCTAAGTAATAATGAGTAACAGACTTCTACCCTGTTCATATGTGTATGAAGCTACTTTATTTGTGAAAAGATTATTCTATTAGTTGAATAAATAAGGCAATGTTATGGTCGGCTGATTGATGCCATTATGCAAGGGCGTCGAATATTTTCCAAACAATACCATAGGGACGGAACAATATTTAGTTCCTACTTGTACACTAGTAACATTTTATGTTCTCAAACTTCAAAATTAATGCAGTTGATATTATTCAAATATTGATATAATTTGAAAGATGGGGATTGGGTATGGTTATATTAGGGTATTGCCACTTCAAAGACACTTTTTCAGTATTAAAGGAACACCTTCAATTACGGAGTCCGTTGTTGTTATTATTGTTTGAATAAGTAGGGTAATTATAATAATAGTATGTTTTGCATTGATGTGGATACCCTTACACATACAGTTCTACTTTGCCGTTCGAGTCATGGTATGGAAGACATTGGAAACCTACTTTTTAAATTGATTCCGGAACACTGTGCTGGGAAATAGGATGTCCAGTATTCACTTGGGGAATGAGTAAGTCAGCACTTTAGGATACTGATTCAACTGCCTCTTACAATTAAAAAGAAAGTATTTTAATACTTGATGAGGGAAAATGAAAAAACTGTTTTAGGCAATCTTGCTGGCATTTGATTTCTAGGTGGTTCAAATCCATGTGAAATTGTAAGTACACCATGCTTTTCACAACATGTTTCAAACGGTGAGGTGGAACTACCCAATGGCCTCCTCACCATTAAAAGCCGTACAATATTATTTTGAAATTTGAGAATAAATGTTCTTACTTGCATAGTGAGCATGTGATGGTTCAATTGACTAATTTTAAACTATCTTATTTCTAGCAACAGACAACGACTCAGACTGTAGCACAGCCGCAAGTGATACAGATCCAAGGTGCCACTGCCTCTGAGGCGGCTGCTTCGCCCAATATCCAAATTCTGCAGCAAGTTGTGACCCCAAATGGCGAAGTCCAGCAGATTCCGGTTTGTTATTCTGAATTATTTAACTAGTATTGCTAAAGACGATTAGTAACATAAATTGTTAATATTTCTCTGTTGATAGAATGTAGAACTCAATATTATTTGTCGAATGCATTTACTAGATCTCTTATCCCTAATTGCAATTTCCAATTATTATTGAACATTTTCTATTTTTGTAATGAATAAATCATATTTTTAATGTAGTTGAAGATCCATCTTGTTTCCACTAATATTCGTTGAATGTCTTCTTGCACTCAGGTTGAGTCACTGTTCCCTTTGTTCTTCCTGGTATTTTTCTTCCATGAATTTACATGGAATATAATATATAATAAAATTTGATATTTAAAAAAAAATAATATAATTAATATAATATAATACAATATAATTTAATATATAGCCTAGTAAAACTTGAAAAAAAAACATTTACTTTTAAGTGGAAATTGTGCCTCACGTTGTGGCGTGACGGCCGTTTCACTCTGTTGTTGAAAGCATCGTCAGACGACCCACATTACACTCAGAAACGGCCGTCACGCCATAACGTGATTCACAATTCCTACTTAAAAGTGGGTTTAAAGTTTTTTTTAAACATATTTTTAAGCTTGTAAACAGGGGGTTTTTTCAAGATGGTTTAAAATGTTGAAATTTTGCTAAATTTCTAATACAATAGTGGTGCATTTCAAGAACTTGAAATTTTGTCCCAAACTTGTATTCAACTTGGTACAATTTTAAGTAAAATAATATGACTCAAACTCAAATATGTAGCTTGGCAACTCATTCTTGGCACTTGTATAAGTTTGTATCGCACAAATTTGCGTTTGTCTGCTTTTTATTAAAACTACTACTCTACTGTATGTTTTGGAGGACACATCAAGCCTGTCTGTCCTGGCTGCCTAAAACAAACTTATTCAGGTGCGACCTGATGACAGGCATGACAGCAGACCTGAGCCAGCCAGGTTACACGATACCATTATTTTATTTTTCGTCATACTCATGCATATTCACCACTTTACCGAGCATTGAATCTAGTCGGTAAACGTCTGTTTACAGAAAGAACAGCTGATTTTAATTATCGCATCCTTTTTCAGTGCGTTAATGGATATTACCATATTCCAACTGATTCAGGATTTGGAAAAACAGCTGATCTCAGAAGAATTTTTAGTATTTTACTACTCTGATGGATTTTGAGGTTATGTTTGATGATGCTTCTTGTACTTGCTCGAAGTTTTTTTTTTATATTTTAGACTAGTATGACGATAAATATTGTATGTAACTCGTCCGGGAAGATGTTTACCATACTCGTATGATAATACCGCACTCGACTTCGTCTCGTGCGTTAACTTATCATACTTGTATGGTAAACTCCATTTCCCGCACTTGTAACGTATTATACTATAATCTATGCTGTATAATCGGTCAAGAGAATGACTAGTTCCCAGTATAGCCGCTTGGAGCCCTGTGTTACCAGGAATGCGTATTGGGCAAACAGCATTGTGTGCTTCTGCGCACTGCCAAAAATTACTTGACATACTATACAAACGTAATTCACTTCTGATTTCCCGCTATTATTTAAATATCTTTTTCAATAATTTTTTATATTGTGATTTTTAATTTTTTGTTTACAGTTGCAGTTGAATGCCCATCAAATGCAAATGATTCGAATGCAGTTGCAAGGGAATAGTTCACAGCCAATCATATTGCAAACTGCAGCCCCAGCTCAAACCCAACTTATCCAGGTCAGTTAATGAAATTCAAATTATTATTCTCCAGTTTTTTGCCAATGATAATTTATTTTTCCTACAGTGACCCAAAAAAGTGCCTATTTTTGCACTAACTGTAGCACGTAAAATAGTCTATTCCTGCACCAGTGCGGGAAAGTAAATTCCAGTGCGGGAATAGCTATTTGTGTAACTAGAGTGCAAAATAGCGTTTTTCTGCATCGAGAGAAACAGTTTTTTCGAGTGCAGAAACAATACTTTGCACTCGTATTACACATTAAATTTTTCCTACAGTAATGTATAAAGTAATTTAAAGAGAACAAAACAGGACATACATAACCTGACAATTCCTCACATAACCTATCTTCGAATCAAATCGATTTCATCAACAACAACTACAACAACTATTTCACAGCTGAAGCAGAGTAACCACCCTATTTTTGAATGCAGAATAGGGAACCTGCGTATTACATGCTCACTTTTTTCTGTTGTTAGGTTGCAAATTTGGAGTGCGGAAAAGTACTTTCCCACACTGATGCAGGAATAGACTAATTTGCGTGCTACAGTTAGTGCAAAAATAGGCACTTTTTCGGGTCACTGTAGGAAAAGTACTTTTCTGCACTCCAGATTTGCAACCTAACAACACAAAATAGTGAGCATGTAATATGCAGGTTCCCTATTTTGCATTCAAAAATAGGTTAGCTACTCTGCTTCAGCTACGAATTATAGTCAGCAGTAGTTGTTGTTGAAATCGATTTGATTCGAAGATAGGTTAAGTGAGGAATTGTCAGGTTATGTTTGTCCTGTTTTGTTTTGTTTAAATTTATACATTACTGTAGGAAAAATTTAATGTGTAATTCGAGCGCAAAGTATTGTTTCTGCACTCGAGAAACTTTTTTCACTCGCCTTTGGCTCATGAAAAAACTGTTTCTCTCGATGCAGAAAAACGCTATTTTGCACTCTAGTTACACAAATAGTATTTCATGTATAGTATTTTTAATAGTATTAATACTTTTAATAGTAATTACTAATAGTAATAGTTTAATAGTATTTTTGTGTATTATACACAAATTTCAATTTAATTCTCAAGTAAAAATAGTATTAGTTGATGACTAACTCCCGAACTGCAACTTGGATGTTTCAAAATTCTGTATGATATACAATAAACTAGCAGTAATATTTTGTTAGCACAGTTGAACCTCTATATAGTGATAGCCGAGTACCGTAGCAGGTATCTGTTCAATCAGAGATGAGCTACGAAACTCCTGGGCGCTCTTTGTAAGGGTGACCGAATGAATTGGCCAGCAAAAAAGATTGTTCTCTGCTGTAAAATCACTTCCCGGTGGTTCGGAACCCACCTAAAACTGTAGATCCAACTCATCAATCACCATCATTCAATTCATTACCCACGCACAGGTCTCAGACCTATGTGGGCTTCATCCTCCAAAAAATAACGAAATCGAATATCGTTGTAAAGAGGCATTCATTAAAGAGATGTCATTTTTCTAAGTTTGCAATGTCAATGGCCAACATATAAATTCTTCACATAGAGGATTTCGTTATTCGGAAGCTCGTTATGTATAGGTTTGACTGCATTTGAATTATGTCGTTGAATTTGAAAATTTGAAATTTGAGTTCCAGCTGTAAGGCTCGTATTTTTGAACGACCTTGAGGCTTCTTTATCTCAAGGGAAACTTAAAAAGTCCTTCCGCTATATGCTTTTCAATTCTCCTTTGATTTGAGGAATTTCATAAATACTGACCTAATATCTGGGCTTTTGCAATGCTCAATGTAACACTATATAGACAAAGTGCCACAAACGCACTAATCAATTGATAGCCGAGTGCCGTAGCAGGTATCTGTTCAATCAGAGATGAGCTACGAAACACCTGGGCGCTCGTTGTAAGGGTGACCGATTGGATTGGCCAGCAAAAAAAGACTGTTCTCTACTGTAAAATCACTTCCGGTGGTTCGGAACCCACCTAAAACTGTAGGTCCAACTCTTCAATCACCATCATCCAATTCATTCATTACCCACGCACAGGTTTTAGATCTATTAGGGCTTCATCCTCCGAAAAAAAACTAGAGAATTCATTAAAATTTATTTTATCTAAGTCGTTTATAAAAGTTGATAATAAGTTGTATAATTTTAATTTTAATAATTACTGTCTGCTTATTTGGCCAGCAAAAAAGACTGTTCTCTACTGTAAAATCACTTCCAGTGATTCGGAACCTACCTAAAACTGTAGGTCCAACTCGTCAATCACCATCATCCAATTCATTCATTACCCACGCACAGGTTTCGGACCTATTTGGGCTTCATCCTCCGAAAAAAACTAGAGAATTCATTAAAATTTATTTTATTAAAGTTGATTTTATCAAAGCCTATTTTACTACAGTCAAAACAACGCGGCCCTGATTGGAACTTCTATTTTGGTTAATTAAACTTTTAAACTTTCCTTTTTCCATGAAAGAGGAATTAGGTTTCTATCTTTTGTATTTTGCAAGAAATAAATTATTTGAATAGCCGTATATTATAATACACATGATTTCTAGCATTCTGATACTCATTCCAAAAAATGGTTTATAATTCGAATTTTAAATCATGTTTTCAGGTTGCTCAACCAAACACAAATCAAGGAACAGTGTTTCTATCGCAAGCGGCTACCACTAACAATTCAGGCACTACTGGAGATTGAAGGAGCCCACTGTGTCTAGTTTAATGGGCTGAATAGATTTGCAGCAGACCAATTGTAAGAGTGATTCTTAATCGTGTTACAATGGATCAGATATGTGTCTTGAATACTTATTTTATGAATGTCATTTGTAAATATTCCCACTAGTTGAATAAGTATTTTTTGTGATAGCGTATTTTGCAATCAGTGTACAGTTTTAGTGCTAGTTGCAGTGTATGTAATTTTTATTAATAGATGAAGTTTGCAACATTTTGTGTTCGTCTCTTTCTAAAAGAGGAATTATATAGATTAAAATTTATAGATTGAGAATTATATATTGATTAAGGTACATACCACGTTCTGCTGATGGAGAACCCTGGGAAGAAAAAGAGTTGATTCTCTTGTTTTTTTTTTTTTAGATTTCCTCATCAGCTACTTACTAGCTACATGAGCCAAAAATACATGAACGGTTCTTCAAAAAAAATATAAACGTTCTACCTTTTTCAGTTTCTACATTCTAATTTTCAACCACTGAAAACTTACTTGTTTTCTCTGTTATTTTTGAACTTGACAATTAATTGTTGACTTTTTTGGTGACTTTAACGACTTGCAGTCAATTTTTAATTAATAATAAGTAATATTATACTCACTCTCTAGGCCGAACGTTTTCGAGTTATGGAAACTCATCTTCAAGGCCATAACTCGTAAACGTTCGGCCTAGAGAGTGAGTATAATATTACTTATTATTAATTAAAAATTGACTGCAAGTCGTTAAATTCACCAAAAAAGTTAATATTAACAACGCAGTTCGTCATGGAACAAGAAATCCAGGAATTTGACAATTGTCTAATCTTCAAGTCTTCTTCCGCAGAGCATGGTATAAAACCGTGATCATAAGTGATAATTTACAATAAATTGAAAGAATATAGTAAAATTCTAATCTCAATGGCTGGTGTCCTTAAGCTAGCTATATTTTCTATCTTGTGCTCTTTGGTTATTATATAATAGTTATTCCTATTTTGAATAATGGATAAGACTTGATATTGCCACATCCGCATTTGTAATAAATAAATCAAGTACTATAGTTTCGGCAGTCATACCATTCTTAATCTGAATCGAAATAAAATTCAGAGCAGCTACTTTGAATGGACTAATATTAGTGGCTAATAAAGTGGTAGCCTTTGTTAGGCTATCCCTCGCTACTTTGCAGCTCTGTGATTGGCTGGGACATCACAGAGTTTGGCCAATTACAGAGCTCCTGGTCAACCTATTAGAGGCTCGCATTGTAGCTAATGCTATTAGTCCTTGGTAAAGTACTGTAGATAAGAAGCTGCTCTGTATTGTAGTTCAAAATTGAGAGTGACATGACTACCGAAACTATTGTAATTCGTTTATTTGTAATAGATGATGTGGTTGTAAGAATAACAAGCAGTATCTAATATGGATATCTACCACAATATCACCATCACTAATACAAAGTGTATATCCATTATAAAAGTTCAAAATCATCCTAATTATAATGTCTTTCAGCCGTTTGATATTTTGTGTTGAAGAATCATTGATATTGGGTCAAGAAATGCATCTTACTTCGAAATTTACACCTGCAAATCAATTATTCTTTCACCTCACAAATGCTCTCAAGTCAACAATCAATCAATCAATGTGGATCATCAATTTTATTCGTGAAACTATATACAGTAACAATTTCTACAATCATTGCTCGATTTCTTATTTTCAGTTTAGTATCCATGAACCAGTTTTGAATCGAGCAAGATATGAAAACCCTATGAAACAAGCAATGAAAACTATGAAAATGATCAAGAATAATGGTATTTAATGCAGGCTTAGACTCTTAGAATGTTGAATAGAAACATTGGTAAGTTAAAAACTCCTATCAAACCGGGTGTAGTTAGTGCAGTAGAGGGTTAGTCATTCTATGTTGCTTTAAAAAATAATTACGTTATTAAATACTGTATTTATGTATGTAGTTAAACTTTTTCATTATATCTGAAAAAGAAGTTGAGAAAGTTGATAATTATACTGATAATAGGAAGTTACCTCATCCAAAAGAATACTCAGTAAAGTTCCACTTTAAAAATTGAACAACTGTCCCACAACTCATTACCACATAGGGTAATGTAATAGTATTATTACGTTGCAAGTGCGGGAAATGGTGTTTACCATAAGAGTATGATAAGTGAGGGTTTTCTCATATGAGTATGGTAAACATCTTCCCAGATGAGTTACATACGATATTTTTCGTCATACTAGTCTAAAATAAAAAAAAGATGAACTTTGAGCTAGTACAACAAACATCATCTAACATAACCTCAAAATCCATCACAGCAGTAAAATACTAAAAATACTTCTGTGATCAGCTATTTTTCCAAATTTTCAATCAGCTGGAATGCAGTAAAATCTATTACCGCACTGAAAAAGGATGCGGTAATGAAAATTACATGTTCTTTCTGTAAACAGACGTTTACCTGCTCTATTCAATGCCCGGTAAAGTGGTGAATATGTACGAGTAGCCTATGACGAAAATATAATTTTAAGCCTGGCTCCACTTTCAATGGTATATAAATATGGTGTTAAAATCATATTGAAAATACTGTTTAGTTGATAAAAGTATGCCTCAATAAGTACGAAATATATTTGCTAGTTGAAATTTAAATTATTAGTCGATGAAAGCTGAAATTTTATTCTGTACTGAAAACGTACCTTGCACCCATCCTAGCTACTGTGTTGCAAATCCCGGGTGTTGAACAGGGTCTCTATATTTTCCTTTGTCAAATCAAATGATTATCAGAGAGTTTAAGCAAATCCGCGTTAACAATAACACTAATCTGAACATTCCATGCATCTGCCTGCTCTATACCGTCTTACTTTTAGAGCAGGCAGGTGTTCAGGTTAGCATTAGCGTTATTTTGCCCAAACTCTATTGATCAGAAAATTCTCCCTAAATGGAATACGTTGAACAAAAGACTCGTTCAAGAAATTATGGATTTTTCTTAGTAGGCCTTCATTGTTTGTGAGAAAAGCCTTTTTTATGTTCTTCTGTCTTTTATAATTTGTCTTCAGATATTCTTCTGTCCACTTGGTCTTTAAGTATATTGTTCCATTTTGATTGTTCAGTATATTTCCTTTTTTTTCACCTAGTGTCTGAATAAGTTCCTCTCACTCCATATGATTAATATGATGATATTTTTTGGTCAAATCAACGATATACATGTCCTGGAGAGGAAACACATATGGAAGGTCGAAGTATGCCTTTGTCCGTGTACTACTAAGTATAATTACCAGTCATGATCTCCCCACAAATGAGTCATACGCTTACTAATATTAACATTATTATTATAATGGTTCTTTTGTCTGTGGTTGGATTATACTAAGAATCACTAGCATTAGGAACTGGTTTTAATAATAATAATGCTTTTATTTGAATTTTCGATGACGAACAAAAGCCTCTCTAAATATAGAGGTACTACTTGAGGTTAACGATGACAACGCTGGTTATTAATGCGGCTGAAACCTGTGACGTGTTACAAGCTACAAAGGACAAACTCAGGATCATACCAGTCAGGATCTCCCCACAAATGAGTCCGTATACTACTGAGCATAATTACCAGTCAGGATCTCCCCATAAATGAGTGTATACTAATAAGTATAATTACCAGTCATGATCTCCCCACAAATGAGTCATACGCTTACTAATATTAACATTATTATTATAATGGTTCTTTTGTCTGTGGTTGGATTATACTAAGAATCACTAGCATTAGGAACTGGTTTTAATAATAATAATGCTTTTATTTGAATTTTCGATGACGAACAAAAGCCTCTCTAAATATAGAGGTACTACTTGAGGTTGACAATGACAACACTGGTTATTAATGCGGCTAAAATCTGTGACGTGTTACAAGCTACGAAGGATAAACTATCTGATTGTTTTTTATTAAAATATTGAACATACAGTTTTGAGAGTATGTTCAAGGCCTTTTATTTAGACTTATGCTGTGGAGTTTCAGACATCTATCAGCAAGAAAAATGAATGAATATTAGTTGAAACTTTGAAACATTCGTCCATCATATTTGAAGAAAAGGAATTTCAAAACAACAAGCTTGAAATATCAATTTATTAATAACTTTAATAACCTAACTAGTATAATAATAATAATAATATTTTATTATTTACAAAGTGCAAGTTTGATAGTCTTTAGGCATACATCTTCAACAACTTACTCCACTTAGTTTACTTTATTTACAATTTGATCCATTTCCAACAGCAAGTCCTATCTTTTCTCCAGACTTTTGAACTTGACTTCAAGCCTTTTCGAATAGGCATCAAGTTTGTAAGCCGCTTGCTCCAGTTTAGTTACACTGTCGTCAATCTGATCTATTTGATCCAAGAACGGCTTCAGAGTTTTATCTGAAAATAATCGAAGGCACCAGATTAGTGATAATAGAGAGACAGTTATATGATGTTGAAGATCCATCTTGTTATTATAATAAAAATTTTAAAAACAAGTGGAAATTATGACTCACGTTGTGACGTGACAGCCGTTTCACTCTGATGTTAAGAGCATCGTCAGAGTGTACTGTGGGTCGTCTGACGATTCTCTTAACATCAGGGTGAAACGGCCGTCACGTCATAACGTGAATCATAATTTACACAAGTGTTTTTTAAGAAATTTATATGATGAGAAACGATGATGTAGCTAAAGTATGTAGCTTAGAGAAAATTATGATGATAAATTCATTAGGAAATGAAGCCTGTGATGGATCAAAGTACTCATTCAATTTTTGAAGGTCTATGAAATAATTATTTCCCTGTTGTATCTATCTTATTAGTTCTCCAATAGAGTAGGTTATTGCAGGGCTAGTAGAAATAATACGATTGCTAATCTATTAAAAAATGAGAGAAAATATGGCATTACCTGTGGAGAAAGAAAGATGGTATAGAATGATTGTTCGAAATAAATAATAATAGATTCTGGCCCGATTACTGAACATCTTAAATAATAATGATGATTGAAAGTAGATTAGATAAATAGGCGAATTAATTTTAATAGTGAATAAATTATTCATGGGAGGCTCGCGAATTGTAGTCATAACATGGCTACGAAACTCCTGGGCGCTCTTTGTAAGGGTGACCGATTGGATTGGCCAGCAAAAATGACTTCTCTGCTGTAAAATCACTTCCAGGTGGTTCGGAACCCACCTAAATCTGTAGGCCAAACTCATTAATCACCATCATCCAATTCATTACCCACGCACAGGTCTCAGACCTATGTGGGCTTCATCCTCCCAAAAGAAATAATGTAAGTTTCTATAATTTACGTAGAACAATCTGAATATACTACGGTATTTTTCCTTGACTGCACGCAGATTGCAGTGGAAACAATTCCATTATGGTTTTACTCAGGGAAGTAATAGCCGTGAGCCTGATGAGCCAGATAGATGAAAAAGCCAGAAAAAAAGACACTGTTCTCTGCTGTAAAACCACTTCCCGGTGGTTCGGAATCCATCTAAAGCTGTAGGTCCAGCTCATCAATCACCATCATCCAACTCATTGTCCACGCACAGGTCTCTGACCTATGTGGGCTTCATCCTCTTAAAAAACTCAATTTCTTCTTTTAGTTTTTTACTTATAAAGCCTGTCATTGATCAAAGCACTCATCAGTTTTTGAAGGTCTATGAAATTATTTCCCTGTTGTATTGATCTTATTAGTTCTACAGTAGAGTAGGTTATTGCAGGTCTAGTAGAAATAATATAAATATATTATGGATTTATTGAAAATAATATTAATATATTTGATTTAGAAAAAAACAGCATATTGTTCTTCGTGGCTGCGCTTACATTTTTCATTCAGTTCCGACATTGACCGTGCTACATTGCCAGCTATTTGTCTCATGTCTGAGTATTTGGTAATGGTTGCTTGGTTCATGGCTTCAAGAAGTTTGTAGTCCTCCTGAAAAAGCGTTGGTTTCTTGGTTAGGAAAATGAGATTGCAGTGCATTATATTATTCTTGTCTCAATTATAATTCTCTTTAAATTGCTAAATAATAAATAGCTTGTGCCTATTGTAATGTATTGTTACGGATTCTGTCACTAAAATAATGCTGTAACGTTAACTATACTCAGACATAAACTACTCTTTTGACTTAGTAGAGGAACTACACAAAGTGAAAGCATTTTTAGTTTACTCAAATTGAGAAATGACTTGTATGGTTTTGAGGTATGAGCTATGTGCAAAGTGGTTCATCTATATCCTGAGATCTGTTCTGTTGAAGACAATAATTTATTATTTCCATATCAATTCATGCACGATTTAGAGTAGACAGTCCATTTGGGTTCTTATGATCGTATATAGGCTATTGCAGCAGCTATGCAAAAGAAGCCCTTGCGTACGATTATGGCGGTCAGCAGCGTTAATATGCGAATGCTATATGTGGTATGTCAGTGAATGCTACCTTTGTAAACTGTGAGAACCCCACTCCATTGTCAATTTTACGTTGTTAAGTTTCCATATTTTTGCAATCATATAAACCATCTAGAAGTGTTTTTAAATACCAAGCTGATCATATTTCCATCTTGAACTACGGTGTCAACTAGCAATACAAATGGCACTGAAGTTTGTTCACATGTACTCACAATTGTAGTACGCAAATTTCAATTCTGGTTGATTCTAAGAAACAATTTCTGACCCCAAATCGGAATTTCATTCCTACAAGCACAATAATTATATTTCGGCCTACCTGTGTGGTAGTGAGCTCCCCAAACAGGTAGTCTCCTGTTTTCTGAAACATTGTTGTAGCAAGGCGACTGAGGTTGGGGTCATGTGGATCGAGAGCCTCAAAACTACTCGTGCTTGTAGATAGTGTCGGTCCTGTGAAAAAACAAAATGTTCTAGACGTTTGTTTATTACAAAACCTCAACCGATAATTGGACACAATCAGGTGGATTGCCAGGTGAGGTGTGGAAGGTAAGGAAGTGGAGAGGAAGGCACTGAGTGATGATATGAAATATATATAAGGAGGTAAAAAGGGTTTCCACCTGTTGTCTCCAGCAATAAACTATTTATTAAAAAAGCTTTAGTGGTTTGGGCATGTCACCAGGAAGCAGGAAAGAAGAGTGGCCAAGGAAGGTGAGGATACAAGAAGATAAGGGAAGCAGAGGAGAGGTAGGCAGGAAATGAATTGGGAGGCTTGACAAGAGGGAAATTAAAAAATGGCTGAACGAAATACTTCGAGGCTGGGATCCATACCCTGAAATGGTTGAATGGAAAAGTGAAATATGGAATTTCTATGCCAATTGTGGCCATTTCTTTGCTATGAATTAAAATTATTTTAGTCAAATTTTGGTTTGGTTACACTGACTAATTCACCACATCGTAGGGGTGATTCATGTTCTCATGTCCGTGTTTGGGCTTAATGTTGTTCATTTTTATCCTAGTTTAAGTAAACAAAATACCAATGAATCAGCATACCGTAAATCTACTTGCCTCATCAATAACTTGGACTGTGCCTAAGAAATTATACAATATACATTTTTAAGCTTGTTGATTTTTCATTTAATCGATCATTCAGAAAGAGCATTACTGTTACCTCAGTTAGAATATAGAACAAATCATTAATACAAATTACAAAAATAGTCTTCAACAAAGCGTTACATAAATCTGCAAATCCCAAACCTTTCTTTGGAGAGTCTGTAACACCATCTGAACATTCTTCTGCCATTTTTAGAATTTGAATTGAGCATATAACTATACTATTTCACCAATGAATTTCAGATAATTATAATTATATTTATTATGGTTATAGTTTTATCATCATTTTGTGAAAACTAGCTACGGTTTGAGGTTAGGTGTGTGATGTCATCAACAAAACACGACGAGTTCGATAACTAATATTGATTGTTGTGTGGGAGTAAAGTATAAAACAGAAAACACTAAAATAGTTGGTTATTGTTGGAGTCTTCGTTGTTTTAATACTATCTAGAGTAGAATTCGATGAAAACGAAATGAGAATTTGTTTTTATATTCCTGAAATATTTTTATTTTACTCGTTTTTACTAAACTGCCTCATTCCATTCGACTAGTCGATCTTCAAAGTCGACAAAAGTCATCGATAGATGAGTAAACGATATATCGACTCTGAATCATCTGTAAAAAGATATGCGCAGAGCACAATATTTGAATAGTGCGCACGAAGCCATCAACTGGTAAAGTTAGAGGACGAAATTTAAAAATAGCTCCGTGGAAAGTTTTATCTTCATCTAGGCGCGCTTCCCAGACAGTCTCAAGCGTTCTTTACGACAACTACTAATTGAAAGGATTTTTTTTAAAGTTCTCTTCCTGGAATAAGTGCTCTCCTTATTCGCGAGTGTTAAGAAAACTATTAAGTTCGAACAGAGTGAAAGAAAACAAAGAATGGCTTCTCTGATCAACGTAAGGCTGAATAGGGGTGATGCCTCGCCCTGGGGCTTCAGACTTCAAGGTGGAAAGGACTTTGGAACGCCTCTGGTTATTCAAAAGGTAGGCCTATGTGATGAAAAATTTATACATTCACTTTGCTCAAAAACATTTATGACTTACTTTCGCTGGATTTTTTTTCAAAATTTGCCGCTTTCCATAACGCAGTCCAACGTACTTCTTTTAAACTCGATACCAAGTGTTGCTATTAATAGATATAACCTAGTGCTTTTCTTCATACTGCCAGCTCGGAATGGATGCCACTAGAAATAGATCCAACAAGAGAAGCCAATTGTATAAAAAACAAACATCTCATCTCAGCTTTCAAATCTAGACGAATTGCCTATTACAACATTCTCCACTCCCTCCGATCACTTCCTACTCATTTTATAAGTATAATAAATATCTAGCAAAGATTTCTCTCGAAAAAATACCAATACTGAATAATAATAGAAGCTAACAAAAAATTGTACAAAAAAGGTATTTTGATCGCTTTTGTAGTAGTAGGGTATTGAAACAAAACTTTCAGTAGTCTAGTGAATTTATTATTTTCAATATTCTTTCAAGGGGAAACTTTCATTAAAACTTGTGTGACCTTTAAGTCAATTTCAAACAATTCAGCTAAACTTATCATTTGATAAAGCTCAAAAAATATCTAGTGCAGTTATATTCTTCTTAATTTTTTCAAAATTTGATTCTAAAAAATTATAAGTTGTGTGAGTATTTTTGAATAGGTGCGCCTATGCTTCAATTCTTAGTATTTTTTTTAATTTCAAAGAGTTTGACTCACAACAGAAAAATAATAATTGAATTATTTTGTTTCCTCTTCACACAAGTGGGATGTTGTAACGTCCTCCTCTTGACTTCTGAAATCGATTGTGGTTTTAGTGGCAATTTATTTTATTATTAAAGCTGAGTTGTAGGCTGACAGGATGTTTCTAATCTATTCTAAACCACTGATTTTTTAGAGTAGTTTTTATCAACAATTTTTGCATCAATCTTTCTGTAGCGAGCCAATGATGAGATAAACTTAGCCTATAGAAAGGCGTTCAGTAAACAAGAATGTTGAACTTTACACAGAGCTTTTGCAAAAAGTTCTTAATTCTTTCATAAAAACAAATGAAACGTATTAGAACTTGGGTTGTAGCCTGCAATACCCTTTTCTGTGTATCGTAATTATCCCTATGGGAGACCTGTTATTGTTTGAAAGATCTATATCATATCGTACGAAATATTTGAAATTAGAATAATGTAGTGAAACAAAGGATTACTGATTTAAATACAATTATTGCCTATAGTCATAGCCTATGCTGAAACAGCGCCTTCCAGGTGACCAGATAGGCCTACCGGTTATCTAATTCTAGGCCTAGCTAGTGCGTTAGCTCTTGTATTATTGTAGCCTATAATAATAATAATAATAATAATATTGTAGCCTATAGACTGCTAGCATATAAGGCTTGTTAACTAGACTATTTAAAACAATTTTATTTATTCATGCATTGCAGAGGTAGCGCTATGTTCTGTTTCCTCCTGAAATGACAGATATGGACATTAACATTTTTTTTAGAAGGAATTTAAACTATAATACGATGACTGATTTATAACCTCATGACTAATACAGTTTTAATTACCACAATATTTCGGAAACTCATTTACGAGATTAGATTTAAAGCATAAACAGTATGAATAGCTAGCACAGAATACGTGAAACGTATAATAATAAACGAGCTCCGTAGTATATTATAGAACTATTAGTTCTGCATAAAATAGACTGAACTAATGGACTATTAACAAAGCTGTATTGAGTTGATAAATGGATGATAATGGGGGAACTCTGACACACCATCACTATAAAGTATCATAACGTGTGCTATTGGCTCTGCTCATGCGCATTTAATTAATTTCGCTCATGTTGTGCTTTTCTACGCTTGCGTAGAATTATTAGTGTAACGTTTTGATATCATGATGGAAGGCGGAAATACCCCGATAAATTGACTTGCCTCAACACTCATAGCTGAAGAATATTTAAAAATTGAATTTAATATTAGTGATTTTATGCCCCGAAACTGAAACGCATTAGATGAGCAAACATCTCCAGTGTTAGGCGATTAGCAAACTAGGCATTTGTAGTAGGCTATAGCCATGTGAAATTTCCAATACAATTAGCAAAGTAGCTTATTCTAAATTGCTGATTCCGTAGATAAAAGCCGACAGATGAATCTATTGTGAATTTTCACTAAATTACTTCCTCTTTTTATGCAAACGGTTTCTCCATTAGGATAACTTGATCTATAAAGTAGATTCTATTATTTGTCTCAAGGTATAGGGATACCATTCAAAATGCAATCACTCTATTACATTACTAAAGGCCAAAGTGTAATAGCCATTTTGTGGATCCTGTGAGGGTTCGGAACCCACCTAAAACTGCATTCGGTGTGTGTTCGGAACCCACCTAAAACTGCATTCTTTGTGAATTCGGAACCCACCTAAAACTGCATTCTGTGTGGGTTCGGAACACACCTAAAACTGTAGGTTCAGCTCATCACTCACTATCAGGGGTTAAGGGTTAAGTGTAAGAGAGGACCTGCGAGTCCTAACTTCGCCCAAATAAATACATTTTATCTATCTATCATTCAACATGCACAGGTCTCAGACCTATGTGGGCTTCATCCTCCAAAACAAAGTTCTTCACATGGAAGCAATAGAGATTAACAAAATCATCACCATAGCTGGTGAATATTTTTAAATTTTGCACTAGTTTTTGTCCATCACCCTTATATAGAAGGTACTGTATTTAGCTTCCCAAATTACTACAGAACAATATAAATTGAACGTCCAGAACAGAATTGTCCATCGTCCAATAAGAAGTAACTGATTAGTCAGCTTCCCAAAATGCTATTGAATATTGTTGCTACAGATATTAAGGTATAGATTCTACAGATAGTAATATTTGTAATACTATAGGTATTAAGTAAGTGCTACATATATTGAGTTGTTGTAGAAATTAGGCGGGCCGCTTAGCGCAGTTGGTTGGGGCGTCGCAACTTCAGCTTGCTGTCGTTTCAACGGTCGTGGGTTCGAATCCCGATCCTCCGTCTGGCATCTATGTGTAATCATGAAATGAAAATGAAATTTATTCATAACACTGACATACAAATCACAATGATACATAATGGACAAAAATGATACAACAACTGACAATAATGCAATTAAATCAAATTATCAAAAAGAATGCAATAGATGAGCAATGAATAAATTCAATTCACCATTATTCCCCACCATTGCATATTGTATAAATCAACTTCATAATAAATTATGTAGCATATAATTATGTATTACCTCAGTGTTATGATTGAAGGTACTCCTTTAGCAGATAGCTGAGATGGAGTTACATACGCTAGAAATTAAACTATAAAATGACATATGCAAGAGATAAATGCCTCAATAGAAAATTTTGAATAATTATATTGTCTAACATGTATCAATTAAATGAAAGGAGTATGAAGAACTAAAAAACGTACCAACTTGAAGACTAGTCACAATAAAAGACATCAGATCAACAAGAAATTAATAGAAAAAAAAATTAATAATAGAAAACTATAGAATCAATAACAAGTTGAATAAAAGAAGGAAGTTGAACTGTATTATTGAACATTCAACAAAAGTTCATTCACCTCATTACCCACGCACAAGTCTCGGACTCATGTGGGCATCATCAGCAATAAAAAAATTTATAAATGCTATAAAAAATACTACTGAATAATCCAGAATGGGCATATTTAACTACTATGTAGAAGTTTTACCGAGCACAATAAATAGGCTACCTCTTGAAAGCTTCAAAAGCATGAGTTCTTTTGAGAACGAAATTTTGAATTTGGTTGTACAGCAGCTCTTTGTTAAAAACAGTTCTTTGATTAAAATAACAAATTCGATTACACGAAAACCCAATTCTACTGATAGCTTTCAATAAAATATACAATAAACTAACTCTTTAATCTCGCATCAAGACCATTTAAACTGGCAACCAAGTCCAGAACGTTCATCTACAGAGACTTCAAACCTGAATTCAATAATAGAGAAAATGCTTGGGATTATATTATAATCATGAACAGTAAAATAAATTGGACGGGGCTCAGCACTGTAAAATATTATCCACGAGCCCTTTGTTGTTGAATGGAGTAGCTGTTGAGCTAATCCAAGCCTGTTTTGCTTTCGACAAAGGCCTATGAAACGATTTGTAGCCTAGCCTAAATTATTCGATAAAATATTTTGTTACGTTAGAAAAAATAAACCGACTTTGATAACTTTATCAATAGGTGAGGCTTCCGGTAAACTCAACTACAAAGTGGATACGTTATCAGTTATGTATTGATTTATGCTTCCTACCGTTCCTATAGGCTTCTGACTTTCTAAATTTTTAGTCTTATAACAGTAAACAAGGTAAAATATCACTGTACTGTTGCCTATAGCATAAAAAGGTACAGTAGGCATTGCTGATAGACTCAGGGGAGATTCAGGAGATGGTAGGCCTAGTAATATTATTTCTTTGTTAACGGTGACCAGCAAAAAAGACTGTTCTCTGCCGTAAAATCCATTCCCGGTGGCTCGGAGCCCACCTAAAACTGTAGATCCAACTCATAAATCATCATTATCCAATTCATTACCCACGCACAGATCTCAGACCTATGTGGGCTTAATCCTCCGAAAATAACTACACTATACATGACGTTATAATGTATATGTTATTGACAGATTTACTGATAAATTGACACAATTTTTTAGGAAACTGTCAGTTTATTGAAAATGACTAATTTTATGTTAATTTTTAATATGTATACCCTACAGAACCTATAAGAGAATGTAGGAATTTTTACATCACTGAGAGCACATACAACCAAAAGTTGTTTCTAGTTGTTTCTGTAATCTGTGCTGAGAGCCTTATTACACTGAGTCACTTTAGTCAACTTCGCGCACGACTTTTAAGGCTAATTTACACCAGTCGGTTAAATTTGTTTTAAAAAATCAGCTGTTTCTGCACCAACGGTTCTAAACGCGTGTATGACTTCGTATACGTTGAAATTGTTGAGCTCGGTCAAACGCTCTGCTGGCGCGACGGCGACTAAGGTGGCTCTGTGTAATAAGGCTCTTCAAAACCCGAGCTTGTACCCAGGAAAAAGGGGTCAGCAAGTAATGTCATCCTTCCCAAAGTTTGGAAAATATTTTTGCAATAAGGTTAATACGAGGTAGTTTTATGAACAGTCCCGTTCACAAGCTTCATTATTATTGAACCATATTTCTGACCTTATCAGTCATAGTTTGTTAGTTACAGTTACATTAGTTAGATTAAATTAACTTTCTTTGTAGTGGTGAAGGTGATATTGTGGAAGATATCCATAATGACGAAGTTGTCACAACCACATTTATAAAAAATAGTTAGATACAGTAAAACCTGTCTAAGACGGACCCCTTGTAAGACGGAAACCTGCTGAAACGGAATGTTTCATCCGGTCCCTAGGAATTTTGTACAGTATGATCTAAACCTGTATAACCCGGAAACCTCCCAAAACGGAATTTTTTTCAGTCCAGTGGACTTCCGCCTTACACAGGTTTTACTGTACTAGTATTGGTTGTTACACCATTATCAATCTCAAACAACCGAAACTAGTATCTCACTATTTTTCATAAATGTGGTTCTGACAACTTCATCTTATTATTCATTATAGATTACATTAGATTAGTTAGTTACCTACATTTGAAGCTCGGAAAATATCTGGCCTGGTTGAGTTTTTATTCATTATAGATTACATTAGTTTAATGAATGATAAGACGAAATTGTCACAACCACATTCATTAAAACTGACAGTTTGATTGAGATTGATAATGGTGTAACAACCGAAACTAGTTTTAATAAATGTGGTTGTGACAATTTCGTCTCATTATTCATTATGGATACCTTCCACCATCACAATATCACCTTCGCCACTACAAAGAAAGTACATTATTTTAGTTAGTTACCTACATTTTTTGAAGCTCGCAAAATATCTGGTCTAGTTGATTTATTGGCAAAAATCAATGAATAAATTATTTCTATATTATATAACGAATAGGAAAATTAAATAGGCGATGAAACAAAAGACAGGGAGACAAATTTTAATGCAAAACTACTTCTAAAAAATATTTAGCAAAATATTGGAATTATTAGGACAGGCTACAATGTTTCTCGTTATATAAAAACCTAGAGCTCAAGAAATTATTTCAGTATCAAACTGAAATTAGATCTGGTACCGGAAGCATCTTAGATAGAATTCAACCCTTGTTTTCATTGTTATCTTGATAAAACCATCCGAAATGCGTGCGTATTGATTGGGTGAGTGGAAAATCTATCCCAGCCTACTGTCAACAAACTATCTAATCCAGAACTGAGCAAAACAAGATTTTTCCTCTAAAACCCGTCTTTTGGTTGCTGAAAGGAAGTTTTACGCCAAGCTTATCCCTTTAATAACTGTGGACGTCGTCTTATATACAAGTCATCGATTTTGCCCGTATTCAAGCTGGTGACTGGTGACTTCAGCCATCAAAGCGATAGGTCATATTCCCAGAGCTGGAGCAGGGTTGTCACTGTGATGATGGTGATGAGGGAGTAGGATTAGGAGGAGAAAACGTAGGAGAAGGGGGAGGAAGAGGTTGAAGAAGGGGGAAGAGGTGTTGTTGGTGAAGAGGGTATTGGTCAATCTTGTAGGAAACGAAACGACCGTCACTTTTGCAATCCTCTTTATTTTCTCTCCTACGTTTCTCATCATTTTACTTCTCTGTAGCTGTTCATGCCAGTTCTCCCTTATATTGACTCTAGAACGTTATTCATCAGGTTGAGCTTATTGACTTCGCCGCATTATGAAATTGAGAAACAGAATGTTGAAGAAAGGGATGAAAAAAGGGTGGAAAAGAAAGAAGGAGGAAATGGAAACGTCGATAGTTTTGTTGAGAGGTGTTCCAATCATCCCGACTCAGGAGGAAATAGAAGAAAGCTTATATTTCTCAATTCATGATGAAACTCATAACATTGCTATCAAGCAGACGGTTTGGGGTTTGTGTGTTGGTTCGAGAAGGTCGGAGAGTATGAGATTGTTGGAAAAGCTAAGTAGTGGCACTAAATAGTGTGAAATAAGGAAAGAGTATTAGTGAGAAGAAGTAATACTTGCCAGGGACTTCTTATAAGCAAACACATTTTTGATTTTGTCTGAGGATGGCAAAGATTTGATCGTACGAATTATATCTATAACACATATAGTTAAAGTAAATGTTGTCAGGAACTTTTCATTATACAGTAAAACCTGTGTAAGGCGGAACTCCACCGGACTGAAAAAAAATTTCCGTTTTGGCAGGTTTCCGGGTTGGACAGGGTGATTATACTGTACAAAATTCCTAGGGACCGGATGAAACATTCCGTACAAACATTTGCAGTTTTGTCAAAAGATAATTCCTAGAATGAGATAGAAATGATTTTGAATAGAGACAGTAGAAACCCAAATCGTTTAACGATATTGCTAATAACCTGGGTTGGGATCAATCAATCATACATTACAAATAATATAATTATTTTATAATATTCATATTTATTATTATATAAATAATATGTATAAAAATACTAGCAAATAATGTTTCCTCCATATCTATCTGTACTGACCTTTTTTTAGAATTTGATAAATTATTTGTTATAATAGTATTGTAATTACTCTGTTGATTAGACTCCACGTCGGCGTACAAGTTTCACTTTTGCCGGTGTTTAGCACAAAGTTGTAATAATTTTAGCTTCATCTGGTGTATGAATGTATCTGATATATTGAATTTTTGTGCAAATAGAGTATTTAATTTGATAATTAATTGTATTCAAGATTAATCATAGTTATTATCATGGAAATTGAGTCAAATTAAATATTTTTCATTGACTCCATTAAACAAAATATCATAACAAAAATACAAAATAAATTTCCAAGTACACTCCTCATTTGGCGAAGCCTGTTATTTGTGTTTTTAAAAAAAAAAAAGATATATTTTATGATTGTACGAATTATATTTATACAGATAACAATAGTGAAAAGTTATGTATTCGACGTTTAGTAAATATGAATACTATTCATAGTATAAAATTGATCAAGTAATTCATCAAAAATGAACTTTTCTTGACTTTGAAATCATCTTACAGTATCAATCTAATTATAATTTTGTCTACAGTATTGAGTAACATTAATTGGACTCGTGATGTGATTTGTTAGAACTATTAAAAAGTCTGAATGAATAGCACCGAGGCCTAAAGTGCTTAGAAGATTTGGTTGTTGTAGGCTTTGTTAAGTAGGCTCAACTCAGTACGGCTTCACATCATTATTTTTCAAGTCTCGATAATTGCTCTACTGACCACACTAACTGAGGCCAATATCGAGCCGAGATTTTCAAGTCCCTTGACCTAGTAGGCTGTTGGACTTATAATGAATGAATTCACTGTAGCTTCAGTTTAAAAGAGAATGTGAACATGGAATAATAAAAAATCCAATTAAAAAGGTTGATGAAAAAAAGTTTTATTCCTAAAGTATGACACACGTAGGCCTAATTTTTAATATTTTTATTTTGTTGAATGGAATTTATTTATGACAAATAGGCTGTTTAACAGGAAATCTTGAAAAAAGAGAGTGGAAATTAGCGTTTGAACCGTTGATTATTCGCAGCACAATAATTTACTATTTTCCAAGATTAATTTTCTCATCCTATGCATCCTCTCCAAAAATTCTTTTTTAAACATTGTACATAAAAAATAATAAGCTTATGTTTTTTATTGGTGGGGAGTCCCTTACAGTTAGTTCTACCTCGCCCTTTGAGCCATGTTATGGAAAACATAGTGAACCATTGTACATAATTGAGCCCGTCGGTCCGGGGTGCTCAAAAAACTGTCGTTGAGTCACGTCAGAGGCCCTGACTTATTCAGGTGCAACCTGATAACTCTGATACCAGACCTGAGCCAGCCAGGTTAATTAATATTATTATTAAATTAATTCCAAACTTGGTATAAAACTATCTAAATTACTATTTTACTACAGAAATTACTTCAGTGAATTTCAAACTTGCTCACTATAGGAAAACTGAAGTAATCGAGGTCAGGAAACTAATAGAATGATGATTGAACAACCAGATGCACTTTGAAACTGTGCAATATTTTTTTTTCGGAGACTGAAGCCCACATAGGTCTGAGACCTGTGCGTGGGTAATGAATTGTATGATGGTGATTGATGAGTTCGACCTACGGTTTTAGGTGGGTTCCGAACCACCGGTTCAGAAAATCATGAAAATGAGTTGTAAATTCTAAAACATAATGTACATTAATAATTATTCGGTACAGACTGTTGTAAGCATGAAGAAGGGTTTATGCATTATGTTGTCAATATATTCTAAATGATTTTTTTTTGAGTGATGTTTTGACAATAAAAACTATTTCAAAATTATGAGTGATTTTTCAAATTTTCCAGTTTTATATGATTTTTAAAAATTAAAAGTAAACTTCTCACTATTCCTATTTTTGGTGTTGAGAAACGTATAAAATAATTGTGATCAGCTCATGAAAATTGAAATACTCGCTGGAACATCATTCATAAGGAAATACTGTATAGATTAATTTCAGAGTAGTTCACAGACGAAAGACATAGTTTTTACTAATAGATTGCTACAGTCTTTATAGTCTATTTTTTCCCTGTTTTTTCTGAGGATGAAGCCCACATAGGTCTGAGACCTGTGCGTGGGTAATGAGTTGGATGATGATGATTGATGAGTTGGACCTATAGTTTCAGGTGATTTCCTTGCTGCAGTCTTTAATGGTTGTAGACTATTTGCCAATATGCAAACAGTATTATTATAGTAGGTTATTATGCTTCTTGAATTCTATTATCATTTTCCATTTACATAGAAAGTCGAACTGGGATAACGAATGTCTGTATTAGTTGTGTCAGCTCCACATTCTGCAATAATTAAAATGTTTGCTCGAGTCTAGTTCACCAATATTGACATCCATTGCAATAGGACATATAATAGATGTTTGTTTGCTTCCACCATTTGTCGAGTTTAGCCTATTTACACAGAATCATACATTATCGATTTATGATGTTGAAGATCCATGTTGTTCTCTCTAATATATAATAAAAACTTGAAAAACACTTACGTGGAAATTGTGACTCACGTTATGGCGTGACGGCCGTTTCACTCTGATGTTAAGAGTTAAGATGCATCGTCAGACCACCCACAGTACACAGTACACAGAGTGCACTTGAAAGTGTTTTTTAAGTTTTTATTAGATCCTTATTGCTTATTTAGGTATTTTAAGCTTCTATGAATGAATGAAGCGAAATATTTATCTCAAGGGAGACTTGAATGTTCCTTTACCCGAAAAAATCTTGATAAAAGGTTAGAAGAAGAGCTTTTCTCCTTCTAACGTTTTATCAAGACTTCCTCGAGTTAAGGAACATTGAAGGTAGGCTCATAAAGACGGACCTTAGATTCGTACATAGTTTCTTATTTGGAACTCAACAATGTAATCAGATTACTTTGGAAGAAGTGATAGGGGAAGTACAGGGAGTAGATTACTGGGGAAGTGATAGCTGAGTACCATAGCAGGTATCTGTTCAATCAGTGATAAGCTACGAAACTCCTGGGCCATCTTTGTAAGAGTGACTGATTGGATTGGCCAGCAAAAAATACTCTGTTCTCTGTTGTAAAATCACTTCCTAGTGGTTCGGAACCCACCTAACACTGTAGGTCCAACTCATCAATCACCATCATCTAATTCATTACCCACGCACAGGTCTCAGACCTATGTGGGCTTATCCTAAAAAAATCATTTTCAGGTGATTGATAATTACAAATTCAAGTGTATGAATTTATTCAATGACTGTAATGGAATATTACTATAATGACTACAATGGTGTTCAATCGGATACAGATAAGCTGCGTTCTCCTGGTTCCACTTTGTAACGGTGACCGATTAGATTGGCCAGCAAAAAAGACTGTTCTCTGTTGTAAAATCACTTCCTGGTGGTTTGGAACCCACCTAACACTGTAGGTCCAACTCATCAATCACCATCATCCAATTCATTACCCACGCACAGGTCTCAAACTTATGTGGGCTTCATCTTCCGGAAAAAAATAACGAGATTGTACCCCACTTTGCACGAAGGCTCAGTATTTAACACACAATATATACCAGCTTGATTAAAAGCTAATCTTGCAACCGATATTGGTTGAAAATGTTGAACGATGTAATTGAGATCGATCAACAAGAGTAATTGCTGAAGCTTGTCGAATTTTCCTTGTCTTGGCTTGAAACTGGGCCATAGGTACAGTTCTCCTTTCTCACTCTGGTCTCTCTCAATCTCACACTTTCTCTCTCTTGCACCCTAAATTGTCTCTCTCACCCACTCTCTTGCTCACTCTCCACCCCTGGCCACTTACACACTCACGCACATCCTGTCATCCCTCTCTCTCACAGTTATCTGAATATAGCTCTTTCTCTCTCTCGCACCTTAAATTTTGTCAATTTATCTACTCTTACTTTCCCTTTCCAAAGGGTAAGTGAGAGATTTTCCTGTTAAACCTTCTCGTAAAGGGTTCTAGCAACCTTTGCCCCCCTCTCACCCTTCCCATCTACTTTTATGGTAAAGGGGGGGGGGGACTTGTAGTGCGTAGGTGCGGTGCAGAAGAAGGTAGAAGGTAAACCTTGGATTGATGATAGATCAAAAGCGTAATTTGAAGCGTTACCTGCCTTGAATTGCCTGCCAATGAACACAGACCCAATTACGTGCTCCTTCTTGATACAGGAATGATCTAGTCTTGGGAATTCCTCATCAGTTGCAAAACGATCCCCAAATACCTGCTAGAAAATTGTCAGAGGTGAAGTACTTCATTAAACGTGTTTACATCTATATTAATATTATATTTCAGATTTATCATTCAAATTATGCAGTATTTTTTATTTAGCGCGCCATGTTTGACTTTTGATTACCAAAGTTTTAAAGAAGAAACCTCCTTTGACTCCCTGTTTAACGAGTTATACATGTCATGTGCCGGCTTAAATGATATTATGGTTATGACATATGGCATAAGATGGTTATAAATACATTTTAATGGGTGCTATAAGCAAAATAAGTAGGCTATACATGTATTGGACTACTTGTTAGACAATGATATAACTAATTTCAAAATATGAATCACAGTTATATCACAAAGAATAGGCTGTGCACAGTATACCTTCTTATTTTGAATGTAGGAAAAACAATTTTTCAAAAATACTCAATTTTGAAATATATATATGGAGTCTTAAATTTAAAAAATTCTTTTTGTGTTTCTTTTTACGATAAGACCACTTGAGATTTTTTAATAAATATATGATTCTTTATTAACTAGATAATTTTCAATTGATCATTTAAGAATTTTAAATTTATTAATTGTTAATTTTTCAATAAATATCTATTCTCTAATATTAAAACTGACACTGTATTTCACTTTTAAATAATGTTTTACTCACATATATTTGAGATGCTTGAGGAATGCATTTCACTTCTGAAAAGAAGCTTCGTCAGCCTGCTTTTATTATTATATAATATATTTATAATAATTATATCTTAGTTAGAAGATATCTTAGAATAAAAAAATATCTTAATTATATAATATATTTAAATATTACTCATAACCTAAATAATATTCCAATGTCTAGAAGACATCTAACCAACATCACTCATCATTCAAGTAAAAAATTAAAGAAATATTGTATCATTGTATCTGTTTAATAAAGTACAAATAGTACAGAAATAAAAACGTTAATGTGTCAAGACTGAACATTCGTAAACGTTTTAAATAGGTGGAATTCCACTTGAGAAAGAGTATCATCTTCTCTAAGATATGGCTTTCCATAGTGAGTGCAAAGATATAGTATATAGGCACTGTGTTGAAAATTCATTTCGTTTTGTTGTACATAGAATTATTGGATTGCAATGACAAATCATTGGATATAAGGTCTACCCTTTGAAGTTGTATGTGTTGAAGTTATTAGTTTGAGAATTTGTTTTATTTTCTCATGGACTAATTTAATTGTACTCATACGTTTTGTGGAAACATATACCTTAGTCTTGAGAAACCCCTTACTTGTTTTGCTTTGATCTTCCTTTCTCGCTTACATTTCTTGTTTCTTCTATTTTAGGCTGATTTTTTTTTATTTATCATGTTTTAATTTGTCATTTTCTGTGTGGCAATAGCTCTTATTATCATCAATAAGATCTTTATTCTAATATATCTTAGATCTTCATCTGTCTTGAATCCACTGGACGTCACTGCCTGTCCACTTCCGATATACTACATCCAAATTATTTCAACTCGAGTCTACGCACAGGCCATAGTTGCCCATGTAGGCTCATTCCATTACATCACTTTATTATGTTTAAAAGCCATTGTTATTTTAAAGTTTTTTTCTGTGCTATTGTAATTTCTTTTATTGATTTGTGGAATAAAGCGATTTTTGATTTGATTGTGTGATGTCAAGTGAACTTTTGTGGTAAATTAACAATATATATCAGTAGATTTTGCACCTTTTAAGTTCTACACAAGTTCTTTCAACTAGCTTTTGCTATACTTTTTATTTCCCCCATAATTGTTAATTTTCTATAAAAAAGATTACGACTTATCATCAATACTGCAAAATTCTTTTTGTTAGAACACCATTCATGAAGATACCTTGCGTCAGACTTAGCCAAAACATTGTAGTCCTCGAAACCTTTGTTGTAAAAAAGCCTGTCAAAGAAAGTAGTCCACCATCTTATCTTATCCAGGCCTGGAGATAATGCAGCTGAAATGAAGAAGCCCTACTTCCGCTTTTCTTATCAGTGTGTCACTATTGTTAAGGTCACTTTCACTCACTCGCTGTAACATTAACGTTACGATTGCGTCACTTTTTCTTACTCGTAAAAAGGACAATAGATGTACAAATTTGTTTAACAAACGATGTTTGTAGCGTAGTATTAAGAATTCAAGGACATGTGCTTGCATCTTAATGTTACTTTGTTTTTAAATATTTTGTCTTGTTCTATTGCTAACAACATTCCAATCTGCTGGATTTTCCCATTTAGGCCAAATATTCCCAAACTATGTGCTGCATTTTGGATTAAGTATGCCACGTGATTTAAAATAAAAATGATAGAAATTTGCCTTGTTCAAATAAAAAATGTTGTGCTGATCTACTCAATCTTACTAGGCCTAATAATTATTCATTTAATAATAAATTATATTTTCTATAATTAATTTATTATTCATGATTATTTACCAATTTTACGAATAATAATAATAATAATAATAATAATAATAATAATAATAATAATTATAATAATAATAATAATAATAATTAATTGACAAACAAAACCAAACCACATTTTTAATAGACATATAGGCATACCAAACACACACAACATAAAAAAATACAGTGATGAGAAATTGCTCAAATATCTGCCTCTGGCAGAGGAAATAAAAGACTTGTGGAGGCAAGAGAGAGTGACAATTATGCCTTTGATAATATCAGCTACAGGTGTAATACCAAAAGAGCTGCCTGAGAGGATGAAAAAGTTGAGACTGACTGTGTGGGTGCAAAATTTAATGCAGAAAGCTGTCATATTGTGCACAGCATCAATAGTAAGGGGCTTCCTAAATATTCCGAAATAGAAAGGGTGTCATTTTGCTAAATTTTGCCAATGTCACCCTTTTACCCAGTAAAATGGAGATATATGTCATTCAAAATAATAATAATAATAAAAATAATAAATTAATAATAAAAATAATTATGTAGAATAATAATATTTTTATTATTATAAGCGGTGTGGTATCAATGATTTTAAATAAAAATTCCTGAACATTCCCATATAAATTAATCATATTCCGATTTTGATTAGAAACTCACATCAAATGTGATGGAAAAGCAAAATAATAATATTAATGAAGATAATAAAAAAATTTAAGTTATAAGGGTGGCTTTTGGTTGAATTATGATTGTTTAATATAGCATATTTTATTCTGGTTTGATTTTGATCGATCTCTCTTTGATTTATTATCGTCAATCATATCGATTAATTTGGACCTCAATGGACATTGATTTCTCCCGAGGTCTTTCTTAAAAAATCAAATCAAATATCAATTTATTCCCCAAAAAATACAGCAGGTAATGAATCACACATAGAAAGATAATTAGGAATCCCCCTACAGACTATACGTCTGTGTGTAGGGGTGAGTCTCGCAATGTAGCGTAGTACTATTACGGTATACTAATACTAAGTACGGTACAGCAATTGGTGGTAATTGATTATAGAAATGTAATTCGTCGACTGCAGTGCGTGTGTCCCCGGCAATTTCCCAGGCATTCAAAAAAATAAGGAAAGAGAAAAATAAAATATGCAATTAGCAGGCAGGCTCAACAAGATAACAAAAGTGGTCCAACTTGGGTTCATCACCGCACATATCGAGATCGGAGCAATTCATCGGCTGCTTCCCAGCCAATTCGGTACAGCCACCTGTCCACCCTCTTCCTGAAAACCGCCAAACCGTATGCCTCAGCTTCCTCAATCTCACCAGGCACATTTCTATATAAAACATGGGCCAGGTATGAGGAATTTGTTAGTTCTGAGCCATGTGTTAGCTGAGGTATTTCATAGCTGTAATTAGCTCTCGTGTAGGGTAGATATGATTTCTCCAAAGATCTCTGTTTTGTATTATTTTTTTTAATGTGAATTAATAAAGATTTCATGAAAAGCTGTCTAACATTGGTTGACAGCATAATCAGCATTGGTTGACATAAGGCATAGTCAGGTTCGTTTTACCAAGATGTTCAGATCTTATTTTGAAATTCTGTACTCTCCTATTCTTCACTCACCCTGTATTTCGGACTCCTAAAATGTAGTATTTTTTCTTATAGATTACTATAATAGCCGGGAAGTGATAGCCGTGAGCCGTAGCTGGTATCTGTTCAATCAGATAGACATAAGCTGCCTTCTTCTAGGCACTCTTTGTAAGAGTGACCGATTAGATTGGCCAGCAAGAAAGACACGTTCTCTGCTGTAAAATCACTTCCTGGTGGTTCGAAACGCACCTAAAACTGTAGGTCCAACTCATCTATCACCATCATCCAACTCATTACCCACACACAGGTCTCAGACCTATGTGGGTTTCATCCTAAAAAAAAACATTTTCAGTTGATTGATAATTACAAATTCAAGTTTATGAATTTATTCAATGACTATAATGGAACATGATGAATAATGTCAGTCTCTTATTCATTTATAAAATAATTGAACCTATTTTTAAATAATTGTCACAAAAAAACTGATCTAGTTGGCTCCAATTGTAACAGCTTATGAGTCAGTGTTCTAATTGACAAAAGTATTTTTAATTTGACTTCATTGATTTTGCGGTCAGTTATTGTGTCACACTGGGGGAATTTCTGGAAATTATATTAATTTATTATTATTAATAGGAGGTGAAGATTATTCCTTATTGAACAAAGTAGGTGATGATGAATCACAAAGATGATGATCACAAAGATGGTGATGATTCCCATAGTATGTAGAACTAGGTGATACAGATTGTTAGGCACAATTGTGCCAATTGTCAATTTTTTATGAATTAATAAGGCACTGGACTTTTCTTATTATTTGTCCTTCTCAATTTCACTTACATTCCATCTCCTGTTTCTCAATGCATCCACCTCTGTACCATTCATTCCTCTCCCTCCCTTGCAGCCTATTTACTCTATCCTCCCCTATCCCCACTGTTTATGTTTGTATTGTTTCGTCTCTCTTTATGCAAAGCAAATGGGTTATGTGTGAACAGTAAACACACATTGAACGTAGCCTCAGCACGGTGCATTGTTTTCAATTCAATGAGCATTCATGACATAGTTGTTTTATTTGCCGATTGCCGCTACAATTGAAATACGTTCAATAACACCGAATGCCATTAAAGTTTGCCGTGGAATAGCACACCTCTGTCTGTAGTAGCTAATAGAAAGTTTGCTCAAAACTACGTTAAATATAACGATGCACTCTATGCAGTTGTCTGCTCTGTAGCTTAATGATTTTAAAGCAGACCGATGCAATGAGAGTTAGGTTAGCGTTATCGTCATTGTCAACGTAGTTTTTTTTGAGGATGAAGCCCACGTAGGTCTGAGACCTGTGCATGGGTAATGAGTTGGATGATGGTGATTGATGAGTTGGACCTACAGTTTTAGGTGGGTTCCGAACCACCGCGAAGTGATTTTACAGCAGAGTACAGTGTCTTTTTTGATTACCAATTCAATCGGTCACCGTTACAAACAGGACCTACGTGAACGCAGCTTATCTATCTGATTGAACAGATACCTGCTACGGCTCGCGGCTATCACTTCCCAGTTTGCGCAAACCATATTTATTTCATTATTCTTGGGTATTTTGTGAATTCAAGCTGCAATATAACTTTTAATTACAATCGAGGAGTGTGTTCTTCCTCCTATTTTCTATTGAAATTTTCTCTGTACTTTTAATCACAAGGAAAATTACATTTTTGAAAACTATGAGTGACAAAAATCCGTTGTATAAATGCAGCTGTTTTAAATTAATTGAGAGATACTGATAGTGTCAAACTACTTTTCTTCTTGACGTGCCCATCCTTGACGACTGCTGACAATCATAGCAGTCTTTAGTTTATTCCTGGAGTTCTTGTTCCATGACGAACTGCGTTGTTAATATTAACTTTTCAAGTGAGTTCAACGACTTCCAGTCAAATTTTTATTAAGAACAAGTAGTATTTTACTTACTCTGAAGGCCGTACGTTTTCTCTTTGAGATCCATTTTCAAATGCCTCTTGAAAATGGATCTCCAAGATTCGAAAACGTTCGGCCTACAGAGTAAGTAATAATACTACTTATTCTTAATAAAAATTTGACTGCAAGTCGTTGAATTCGCTTGAAAAGTTAAGTTTAACAACGCAGTTCGTCATCGAACAAGAAATCCAGGAATAAAATAAAGACTACTATGATCGTCAGCAGTATGAACTAAGTTCTCAGATTTTTTAGCCCAGACATTCTTATTTTTCTTCTTTTTCCTATTCATTGCTTCCCCAATATCTTTTCTAGGTTGACTTGTGCCTGTTGGAGGGCATATCTGAATTAAACTGCCCTAGTAGAGTCCAATTTTTAGAGCGTGCGTTCGATGAAACGGGTTAGCCTAAATAAGCGTTTTCAGTCCACTGTTGTGGAAGCTATTTGTTACCCAATGAATATGTTAATCACGTGTTATTTTGAAGGAAGATCTCAAAATTTGTTTTTCTTCATTCAAATGTTCACTTTTCTACTTTCGGATTGATGAGTAATGGTCGAATTTTAAGGTTATAGAGCCTTAAAAAGCCACAAATTACAATTGACCATATATGAATTTACAATTTAAAATCGTTCTGTGATGTTTTCCATGACGAAATACTTAATGAACAATCTAATATAAAAAATGACACTGTATTTCACTCTTATATAATGTTGCAAAAGCAAACAAAGCATTTATTTACGCACTTGTTCTACGTAGATCGTTCCATTCATGGTCGGACGTGACTTGAAACCCAATCTGCGTTCTCTTGTTATTCACATGTCTTTGTCACTCTTATTCTTCAAGTGTGCAACTCTCTCACTCAATTCAATTTCTCGAGATTTCTTCAGTCTTCTTGAACAATCGAGATCATATTCTGTAACCTTCTACGACATCCTTGATTCATCTAGAATCTGCTACTTCTTGGAATTATACAACTATGACAGCTATATAAAGAAGTCCACGTGAACAAGCTAGTTAGTTTACAAACCTGCGTGACAGATTGTGTTACAGGTCTCGTGAGAGAGACAATCCAGTGCCAGTGGAATAAACAGTGCTTGATTCCACTGTCAAGTGCAGAGACAAGTGTTTACTGTTTGTACAGCTTACTAATAGTTTAAAGACGTTGTGTAAAGTGATACTATTTAGGACTGTCAAATAACGAATTGGACTGTGTTTTGTAAGTGATTAGTTGCTCTTTTTATCATTTCTTCCTACATTATTGTACAGTTTATTGGACTCTAGTTTCTTTTTTTATTGATCAGCCTGTAATTAATTATTCATTAATTCTTGTAAATAATTACTAAAATAATAAGCATTAGCTTGTCATTTGTTGATCTGTTTTTATATATTAATTGAACTTACAATTAGTGTGTGTAAATAGACTAATTTGTGTAAATGAAATGCAAGTGTGAACTTTAGTGTTGCCAGCCTTATTTTAGACATTAGAACCCGTAACAATAATGTCTTACATATATTGGAGTAAACTTCTGAAAAGGCTGGCGAAAATTATTTTCAGAAGTGAAATGCATTCCTCAAACATCTCCGATAAATGTGAGTAAAACATTATATAAGAGTGAAATACAGTGGCAATTTTAATATTATATTGTTAAAATCGTTCTTTCAACTTGAGAAATGGCATTCGATACAATGTAAAACAAATAGCACGTATTCTTGTTATTTGTTTCTTAATGGTGTCAAGCTTTATGTAGGAGATATACAGGCTTATCTTACTAGAATTTCGAATTTCAGATATGAATCATTGATGACAAAAGAGACATTATTGTTGGTCATAATTGTTATTTTAATATTGGTATTCTTTTATTGGTTATTATCATTGTTGTTTGAAATGCACTGAAGTAAGTAAACTCTTTATGTCCGCTGCTCAGTAAAACATGAAAAAAACTTCTTATTCTATGTTTGCGCCCCACATTTCGCGTTTCTTTCTTTGTTTTGGTGACATCAATGAATTTGGAAAATTAATACTTTTTATTCAAATGTTCTCTTTTCCAAACATCTAATAAAATAAATTATATCACCTAATATAAGTAGGCTACAATGGCTGATAGAGTGAAAAATTCAAATCTGATGAATAATTCATCTACTAGTTGGATCTAGTGATCATGCTACCTAATAAAATACCATTCTGCATATTATGCAAATGAATAAATTTTGATGAGTATAGTAGAAGATGTCTTTGTATTGATGTAATGATTATATTTTTGTTTTACCCATGATGATTTAAAAAAGTACAGTATGTATAATTTTTATGAGGCAATTTTTAATATTAATTTTATGAGAATTCTTAATAAATAAAATGAAAAAATTAAAAAAAAAATTGTTGATTGTCACGTTAAGCTGCAGCTATCGAGCTAGGTTCGTACAGCATGAGACACGTCAATTCACTTAAACTAAACTAATTCATCAAGCGTTCGTTCATCTATAAAACCATTTATTAGAAAACAGATACATTTTACTCAACATTTTGTCTCCGAAAAAGCCATAACATTCAGCCAGAGAGTAAGGACAGGCATAAAGAAGCAACTTAGTGAGTTCCTTCACGAATTTGTCTTGACCGTTTCTTTTAAAACTTTGGGCAAACAATTTAAAATATTTATACCCGAATATTGTGGCGCCTTCTCGATCAAAGTCTTGTGAGTATGATTTCATAATATTTAGATAATGTTAAATGTTTTATGTATTGTTCAAATGAATTCAATAAAGAATTTGAAAATTTGAAGTCAGTATGCCGAAGTGTTGATTCTCCAATAGTGGGTTTATTGTGGATCACAGTTTTAATTATCGATATTAGTCTGAAAGTACCATCACCTCAAATTTCCAAGTCCCTTTCATACTGTAAATTTTTATATTTTTTGAATAAATGTTGATATCTACTTATTTTTTCAGGTGAGGAAAAATCCGAGCTCTCCTACATGAAAGTGTGAATTTACTCCTTATTATTTGAGGTATGCCACAGCTATTGAATAATATGAATATTTATTCGTTACATATAAATTCCCTGAAGACTTGTTTAATAGAAAACAAGCTTCCATTGTCTCAGAATTCCATGATGAGTTGGTGAGTTCTGTTTCCCTGATATGGACAATATCATCATTTCCTTACAATTCACTGACTACATTATTTTTAAATTTTCATAGCCATAGTTGCATCTTGTTGGTTAGATCAAGACCAAGACGCTCTCTTACAAAATTAAAAATGACATTACTGAGTAGACTACTTTCACATGCGCCGAGTCACATGCCGCTGGAGTTTTTTACAGTTGGCGCAAATTATCTGTGCGCGTGGACTCAAGAGCCGGGAAACAGGCGGGCGGGGTGGAGGCGGTGCAGTATGCTTGCTTTTCGAATAACATTGCCTACAGATTCAGTCAGCGTCAGCATCTCTCTCGCTCTCCTTGCAACTCTACTACAATCGATGTTTTTATCCCGACTGTAGCAGCAAGAGCAAGCTTCCACGCGCACAGGTATTTTGCACCATCTGTACATGTCCCCTTGTTGCGGCTGTATGTGACAAACTAAAAACTAATTTAAACTACTGAGTTTTGAACTAGCTATGTCCAATTTGACATCTTGTTTGTGAGATCTAGCCCATATACTTACAAAATCATTGCTAAAATTCTTTTACTTTAAGTAATAAATAAATATTTTTATTTCCATTTAAAACTAAATCTAAACGAATGCATATAAGACTATATGACTAAAACTACCAAATATTACATTTATATAAACATTTTTTGCATGGGAATTAACCTACTCTACTATGGCATGCCATGTTCTAGAGCAGGTTTGCAATTTAAATTTTTCAGGATTCAGTGTTTGAATATCAGGTTAGTGAGCTCACATATTATTCAAAATTATGGTTTGTCTTCCTTTGTTTAATATCCAGTGATGTACTTCGATTTTGAATTTCTTGCTGTGTGGTATTTCCTGTATGTTTCTTGGAAGCAGATTGTAAAGTTTTGGTGCTAAGTGATTGTAGTGTCTCTGGTATAAAGCCTTCCTAGCCAAATTTGCAATAAGAAGGTGCTTATTTCTTGTGTAGTGACTGTGGTTCCTGTGTTGAAAATGTGCTGTGTATTCTGTAGATTATTTCTTTAGAATATATCTTTCTTGCATCCATCACACCGAATTCGCTGAAAATTTGATCTGATGGATAACGCAGTGTTTTTTTTAATATCAACATTACCCTAAAATTCACAACGCTTGCTGACTCCAATCAAAGTGATAGGCATAGATTGGCCTCTCTGCTGTGGTAGAGCCCTAATAAGCTCTTTGTACCTCTTTGTCGAGCTTCAGCTTGTTTGTCTAATGCAACACTTGTTACATTTACCTTGTTAAGCAGTAGCGTACCTTTTATAAGCGACAAACTGCTTGAAACCCCTCGACAAAGGACATGCGGCTTGATTACAACCACATCAATGGAATAAACATGTGCTGATCACCCACATGAAAACAATCACAGGTATCAGAGTACTCTGATGGAAGCTAACAGGAAATTTATTTGAACAAAGTGAAGTTTTTTGTAACGAAGTTCAACCTTGTCTGATCGTTTACACAATATGCAAAACAATGATATACTTTTTGATATCAATTTAATATTCAACTAGACCTGGCTATTTTCTCGTTACAACATTTTAGTTAGTTAGTTTATTTGCCTCACGCCTCTCACATGTCTTTCCGAGAGAAATAAAATTTTTAAACTCATTCTACAGTAGTTTAGCGTTTCAGTGAAGTAGAAAATAAAAAATACGGCAGGCATACCAGAAGGTATTTGTAGCTGTAACACTTGAGCAAAAATGTCTATGAAGATCGCAATTTTGATAAATTGAATTTACGAACTTCTCTTATTCATTTATTCAAATAATTACATTCACATTACAGAAAACCACATTTATTTATGAAACGAATTTATATAATAACACTTTAACAAAGTTCAAACAATTTAGGGAATCTGTATGGGAATATTAAAATTTTGACTGACTACTGTATTGTAAGGTTTTCAAAATCTGTATTATAAAAATTTCTCCCACTTAACGTTTGTGTACCTAAAAGATAAATATACTAAAATATACATAGCGCAGAAACAAAACCCACATCAAACTGCAAACAATAATCACTACTAAGAAGTAGAGCGTCAGTTCTAATATTCGATTAAAATACAGCCTTTATTTATTATAAATCATTAGGGAAGTGATAGCCGAGTGCCGTAGCAGGTATTTGTTCAGACAGATAAGATGAGCTACTCCTGGGTGCTCTTTGTAAGGATGACCGATTGGATTGGCCAGCAAAAAAGACACTATTCTCTGCTGTGAAATCACTTCCCGGTGGTTCGGAACCCACCTAAAACTGTAGGTCCAACTCATCAATCACCATCATCCAATTCATTACCCACGCACAGGTCTCAGACCTATGTGGGCTTCATCCTCCGGAAAAAAAATCTTGTGTCGCCTACTTATAATTAGCTCACAAAAGTCATAGTCACTAAAATTAATAGTTTCAACAAGAATACAAGAATTTTATTTGCCATTAAATACAAAACACTGTACAATAGGCTTCGTCAAGAAGAATATAAACAATTATAGTATTATATAATTTGATAAACTTAAAACTATACTGTCCAGCTAGATAGATCACAATCAAGGTATTCTCTTAAATCATAAAATGCTTTATCTTTCAGCCGTTCTGATATCTCGGCCCTATACCTTTCAATTGTCAACTTTTTTATGGCTGAAGGAAGCTTATTGAACAAAATAAATTGTTGGTATCTATGGCTTCTAAACGACTTGTGAAGCCTAATATATGGTATAGCCAGGAGAGAATTGTTTCTTGTGTTGTGGTTGTGATGCTCCTCCTGCCTGTGAAAAATAGCTTCGTTTTGTTTAACGTGTATGAGGTTGCAGAAAATATACAGAGATGGCAGAGTCATTATCCTCAGATTTACAAAAGCCTGTCTACATGTTTCATTATTTTTTAACCCTACAATGCTTCTAATAGCCTTTTTCTGCCAAATAAAAACTTTCTTGAAGCCGCTACAGTTTCCCCACAGGCGTAACCCATAGCATAAATGTGAATGGAACAGCCCAAAGTAGGCAGATATCAAGACTTTAGTGCTCACACACAACTTCAATCTCTTTAGAACAAATAAGGTTCGCGATAACTTTTTACACAGAAATTCTAGGTGACTATTCCAACACAGCTTGCTGTCTAACATGATACCCAGCAATTTTACAGAATTTGGATAACTTTGAGCATCATCACAAGAACTGCTCCTTAACGAGAATATTATATTTTCGCTCTTGCTCTCATTGAGAGCCAATTGATTGGCACTATACCACTGCTTTGAATTTTCCAATGAAACCTTGAGCTTATTAATAACATTATTTTCATTTTTATCAGTGTGAAGGGCAGTTGTATCATCGGCATACAACACTGTGAAACCAGGAACATTATAACTGTAATCATTTATGTAGACAATAAACAGGAATGGGCCCAGAACTGACCCTTGAGGGACACCTGCTGTAGTAAATTTTGGAGCTGAGAAATTATTGCTGACTTTTACAATTTGACTTCTATCTTTCAAGTAGCTCTTGATTAAGTTTACCTCAGAACCCTTGATACCATAAAATTCTAATTTTTTGCACAAAATCGAGTGTGATACTGTGTCGAATGCTCTACTTAGATCTATTAGGCTACTATCAACTACTAGTCTGCTCTCAAAGCCTTCAAGTATGAAGTCTACAATCCTTTCCACAGCCATAATTGTTGAGCAGTTGGTTCTGAAACCAAATTGATTTTCATAGACTAAGTTGTGTAAGGTAAAATACTCATTAAGTTGTATCATTATACAGGTCTCGATTATTTTGCTGATGATCGGTACAATGGCCACTGGTCTAAAATTCTCTGGGAGATCTTTGTTACCTTTCTTATGAATAGGACTAACTATCAACTGCTTTAGACATTCAGGAAATTCACCAGATCTCAAAATCATATTGATTAACATTGTCAATGGTATTAATATGGATTCAATTATATTTTTCATTGAATGATTTGAAAATCCAAAGACATCCTCACTACGTGATGAACTAAAACGTTTTACAATGGATCTGACCATGTCAGAGTCTACTACCTTCCAGGAAAACCCTGATGCAGCCACATTCACCATGCTATCAATGTTTGCTTTTTTTAGATAATCGTCAAATGTAATAGAAGAGTTCAACAAATTCAACTGTCACTTTGGAACAGATTAATGTGAAGCACTGCTAAGAAATGAAATCTTTAATATTTAAATAGCTTGGAGCAGTTTCTTCCAGCCTAATGTGTTTATTAAAAATATCGTTTCACTGAAGCATAACGGGCGGCAGTGTGATGACTCTGTGGTCATTCAACCCGAACTAATATAGGCACGCTGAGCTTGTTTTCAATGTAGTAGAATTTTAATGATAACATTATTTTCGAGGCGAAAGTAATTGTTGACAATAATTAACCCGTTTGAAGGATTTTCTATGGTCACGCAAATATTTAAAACCTAGAGTTTTGAGTTTGAGAAAGCCGCTCCATTTGCTTTGTCAACAGCTGGGTGTTGTGTTGTTCCTATTTGACAAATTATTTGATCTGTGAAATGAAAAGCCCAAATAATAATAATAATAATAATAATAATAATAATAGTAATAATAATAAAAGTAATAATATAATAATAATAATAATAATAATTAGTAATTAATAATTAATCATTAATCATAATAATAACAAAAAAATGCTATCTTCTATCGTCGAAACTACTAGCGCCCCAGGTAACAAGAAAATGAAATAATGTATTCATGGAGCATAATAAATACTGCACAGTATTTAATTATTTAAAACAATCTATTATGAATTTCTACCGGAGAAGAAATAGTAGAAAATGTTGAAGGAGAAAGGGTAGGAGAAAAAAAGAAAAGAAAAAAGGAGAAATGTAAGATAAAAGAGTAGAAGAATAGGGAGGACATGTTGAAGAAGAAGAAGGGGGAGAGGAAAAGGAGGAAAAAGTTGAGAAAAAGTGTAAAGTGATAGCGGTGAGCCGTAGCAGGTATCAGTTCAATCTGATAAAGATAAGCTGCGTTCTCCTGGGCATTCTTTGTAAGGGTGAACAATTAGATAGGCCAGCAAAACAGACACTGTTCTCTGCTGAAAAATCACTTCCCGGTAGCTCGGAACCCACCTAAAACTGTAGGTCCAACTCATCAATCACCATCATCCAACTCATTACCCACACATAGGTCTCAGACCTATGTGGGCTTCATCTTAAATATATATATCTGGCAATAGGAGAAGAAAATAGAGAAAAAGGAGAAGAAAAAGGAGACAAAAGAGAAGAAATAGAAGACGGGGAAGGAGAAGAAGATGAAGAAGCCGAAGGAAAAAAGAGAAGACTTAGGAGAGAAAAGGAGTAGAAGGAGGAGAGAAAAAGAGAAGAAGTGAGAAGGAGAAGAAAATAGAGAAAAAGGAGAAGAAAGGGGAAATAAAAGAGAAAAAATATAAGACTGAGAAGGAGAAGAAGAAAAAGAAGAAGCAGAAGGAAAAAAGAGAAGACCTGGTAGAAAATAGAGAAAAAGGAGAAGAAAGAGGAGATAAAAGAGAAAAAATGTTATACGGAGATGGAGAAGTAGAAGAAGAAAAATAAGAAGCAGAAGAAAAAAAGAAGACATAGGAGAGAAAAGAGAAGAAGGAGGAGGGAAAAAGAGAAGAATTGGAGGACAAGTGAGGAGGAGTAGAAAATAGAGAAAAAGTAGAAGAAAGAGGAGATAAAAGAGAAAAAATATTATACGAAGATGGAGAAGAAAAATAAGAAGCAGAAGGAAAAAAGAGAAGACGTAAGAGAGAAAAAGAGAAGGAGGAAGGAAAAAGAGATTATGAAAGAGAAGAAAAGATAAAAGAGTAAGACAAGAAGGAGAAAAAGAAAAATAGAGGAAGGAGAAGAATTGGAAGAATCTCCAAATTCATTGTAGATTCTATATAATTCAATTGAATCAGGCAACCTGCTAGTTGCTCAATAATTTAAGTTAAAAGCATTCAAAATCACCAATCTCTCATATAAATGTTATTGGCCAATAGAAAAGGAAGTATTATATCAATATTCAATGTGCTTGGCAATTGACCAATAAAATGTGATTCCAGAGAACGTATCTGGCTGTGGCATGGGGCAATTAATACAACATGGGACTGCTAAATCCAAAGTGTCTTCGACCAAATTTCTTTTCCTCTGCGATAGATTTGAGCCTTGGCAGCGGACGGTGTTTGCCAGTGCATTAATTCATGTCGGAATGACTCATTCAAATAAATTTAAAATAGCATCCGTGTAATGTGATGCCCTCAACCCAACAACTAGTAATATCTATTGAATCACTTTGTAAAATCACTTCCCGGTGGTTCGGAACCCACCCAAAACTGTAGGTCCAACTCGTCATCACCATCATCCAATTCATTACCCACGCACAGGTTTCAGACCTATGTGGGCTTCATCCTTCGAAAAAAATCATAAGATATTATATTATTTGAAAAGCTGAGAGTGAATGCATTTGAAAAACTCAAAAAACTTGGAAAATTGAAGGAATCTCTATAAATTAACAAAATATTAGGACAGGTGGTTGATTTTGGTTGGAAAAATTTCATAAATTATCTTAATATTTTTTATTGCGGATGATGCCCACATGAGTCTGAAGTTTTGTGCGTGGGTATTGAGGTGAATGGGTGAATTCTTTATTCTTTATTGTCACAACTTTACAACACAATAAATTAAAGGTTACAAATTAACATGAAGGAAATGAAAGAAACCTAACTAACCAGAAATGAAAAACTAAAATGTTGGTGGATGAGATTCGAACCCAAGGCATCAGGAAACGAAGCCAGTCAGAGCCAGATCTTATCACTGACAAGCGCTCCAACTAACTGCGCCACCTAATGTAAAAATTATTTCCTAAAGAATAGTAGTAGAATAGTAAATTTCATCATCTTTATTCTGGTGGCCATAGAATGAAAAGAATTGAAGTATTATGGGTGATTCGAAAAAATAATTATAATAATCATACGCTTGAAATAAATAGAATTAATAAAGTCCGCTTACCAAAATGATGTGCTCTATGGTCTTATCAATGCTAAGTTCCTCAATTGGTATGCTATAGTCTCTTCCCACTCTTTTCTAATTATTCTCTCTAATGTTGACCATAAAAACGCAGACTAAAACTAGTATGCAGCAGTGTGAGTCATTTGATTACTGTTTGACACTCAAGTAGTAAATTTTTCGGGCGTGTAGTAATGTGCAGTGATTCTCTCCCAAGTGATCAATCCGATCATGTCTATTTTTAAACGCTATTTAAACCAGCAACTCAATTATACAGTACAATCTTTTAAGCAGGCTGCGGAACAAGCATTTGACCCCAATTTGACCTTGACTTAAGTACGCTTAATAACAATGTGGTTTTCTTCTTTCGATTTTTATTTCCTTATTTTCTTTATTAATGTAGGTTTCTTCATTGTTGAAAATTCATTGGCTATTTTTATTGCCGCTAAAGACATTGAGAATCTGTGATCGGTTGAAGCTAAGTACAGTACACACTAGCAGGCCTAGACCACGTTGCGCGATTTGTCTGTAGACGAGTCATGGAGTCAAGAGGAGAAGTGTCTAGTCTATGGACGGACGGTCTACGGTATAAAATCAACGTTTTTTCTCCTCTAGCATCCACGCTACACTAGACTAGAATTCTTCTATCTTCTATCTCCATTTCAGTTCTCACTGTACGAAGTACATAGGGGGAGAGCATTATGCGTAGGCTCTGTCCGTAAGCATAAAACTTCAGAGCAAAACTACACGAGGTACAGGTACCAAATTTTCAGGAGGTAGTAGGCACCTCATAAGAAGAAAAAATAAATTAAAATTAATTTCGTCGGTCACCCCTGACCTGAGCTGAGGGGGTCACCCTTTCCACCCTATATTGGAGTTATATGGACGTTTGTGAAGTTGTTTTAATCCCATGGCATATGTTGCCATGGGAATATAAAATAAACAGTCAAGTGCTGAGGTTAGGTTGGGGAAAAGTGGACTTTTGAGGAGTTAAACGATTGGGTGTGGTTTTAAATTTATTACTGATGGAAAGAGTAGGTGAAAACGATTGGTTTGTTATGCTATTTGTCAGGAAGGTATTTATGGAAGAGTTGTAAGAACGTTTGTAAAGTTGTATTTTTTTTTTGAGGATGAAGCCCACATAGGTCTGAGACCTGTGCGTGGGTAATGAGTTGGATGATGGTGATTGATGAGTTGGACCTACAATTTTAGGTGGGTTCCTAACCACCGGGAAGTGATTTTACAGCAGAGAACAGTGTCTTTTTTGCTGGCCAATCTAATCAGTCACCGTTACAAACAGGTCCTACGAGAACGCAGGTTATCTCTCTGATTGAACAGATACCTGCTACGGCTCACGGCTATCACTTCCCTAATCCTATAGCATGTGTTGCTATGGGAATGTAAAATAAACAGTCCAGCTAGGCTACTAGTTTTGGTGAAAATTGTGAGATTTTGTTTTTGAGATGGATCAAGGAATTGACTCACCGATTAGCTCTCACTGTACGGGTTCATATATATATATATCAAATTTTGCGTCCTTCTTTTCACACCTCGTTATCTATTACAATAAGGTCGGTACAGTGAGAGCGTCCCCTTTGAATTTACCATAAGGTAGATTCATTCCGCATTTTTTATATAAAAAAAAGTAGATAAAATGAGTCAGGCAACTAGCCATAATTTTTATTTTTTTCGTTATTTTATTATATTTTAGTGTTTATGTTTCATCGATTCTTTACTGTGTTGCATAATTCAATTAAATTCAGTTTCAATATCCTCGACGCGTGCTGACTGTTTAATCATATTAGATCAGACACAGGCACTTGTCCACTTGTTGTAAAGGTGACCGTTTTGTTTGCTCAGCGAAAAAGAATCTGTTCTCTGCTGTAAAATCACTTCCTGGTAATTCAGCGCCCACATAAAATTACGTATAATATATAGGTTTCACAACTCATTCAACTCATTACCCACACACAGGTCGAATGTATGTTCCTTTATGTATGGTCAACTTAAGGGACTCTTGAAATGTAATGTATTTATATGGGCATTGCAAGAATACATCGAGTCAAGGGACACTGAAGGAACGTCCATAAGTACAGCTCTGAAGGAACGTTCATAAATACAGCCGTAAGACTTATATTAGGTTTTAAAAATCCTTGGAAAAGTTCTATTTTATCTTAACAACACAATACATATCATTTTTTTATATAAACAAAAAATACAATTTTTCACCGAGATCGTACATGCCTGCTGACAAAGATTGTCTAAGTAGACAATCTGAATCACGTGTAGGCCTGTATTTTTCCAATATTTTTGAGACATGTTTACTAGTGTCTACTTAGCCTACAACTAACTTTTACGACACGATTAATAAAGCACATTGTGGGTTGCATCTATTGTTATTGATGGTTCCAATAACTTTTTAACGATAAGTCATAAAGATGAGTTGGAACTTTTCGTTGCCTTTTATGATGTTCGGGGTGGTTCCTAGTGACTGCCTTGGGGTGCATTCCTGCTGTGGGCCGAGCAATGGCACTACTGTATCGAACTTTATCGTTCTCGGCTAGAAATCGGTCGTGGGGGATATGGCCTGACCATATTTGGCTAAAAGTACTGTACCAAGCACCGAGCAGTCACCAGCACAGCGCCAGTGTTTCATTGCCGTCTAAAATAAAGAGATTGACTTTCAAGTAAAAATAAACACACATTTTGTGCAAATTTGTTGCCTCAGCCAATAGTATCATTCTGTGTTTATATTGAGCTACTTAATTGAGTATAATTGTGTATTTATTAAGCTACTCTGTGCTTTTGTTTTAGTTTGTTTGGGACTGATAATGACTGATAACAACCTAAACTAGTTTCTCACGGTTGTCAATAAGTGTGTTTGAGACAACTTCAAGTCTTATTATTCATTATAGGTAGTGTTGACTTGGTATTAGAATAAAATAATTATTCATTCCAGTCCAATTTGAACCTTATCATCGACAAGTACAAATTCGATCGGAATAAAGTAAAAATTTCGACGATGTTGAAGATCCATCTTGTTTCCACTAATATGTATTATAAACTTAAAAAACACTTTTGAATGGAAATTGACTCACGTTATGGTACATAAACAGTACAGAGTGTACAGAGTGTACTGTGGGTCGTCCGATGATGCTCTAGACAACAGAGCGAAACGGCCGTCACGCCATAACGTGAGTCAATTTCCATTCAAAAGTGTTTTTTAAGTTTATAATAAAAATTTCGGTTGTTATCACTAGTACCTGTCATTTCTATTAAAATTTATTAGAAGAAAGGTAACTATGGAGGGATTTGATTGATTGCTTTTATTATAATGGAAGGGATGAATGATAGTTTGATTTTTAGTAGATTGAAAACTACACTACAGGAAAAGTACGTGGGAAGAATTTTGTGGATTCTAAATTCTAAGATCTTCTTTACCACTTGAAGTTCCTTGGTGCTGTTTTATAAACATACTGTAAACTTTAATCAGTATCATTTGTATAAACTGTACGGGTACGCCTCCCCTCAATCATGCTCTTCAAGTACAGTCTCCGGCTGTGTTCATGAGTCATTACAAGTACTTAATTAGTTATGTTGTATACACTATATAGGAAAGTTTATTGCGTATTGAGTATGTGTCCACTAAATTCCTAAATAAAATGAAATATTATCTTTGATGTCCATTTGATTTTCATGAATTCAGCTAAATTTATTATTGAGCATTCAAAAACTGGTTTAATTTATTGTATTTGATGGTTATTTTACTGACTTAGTGTATTCCAATACTATAAATTCAGAAATGATGAGCCTTGTTGATCAAAGTCTGGCAGAAATATTATTATTTGAAAATATGAACGAAATCCGTTATTTTTATGTCTAACATTGTCATAAAAATTATACAGCGATATCAATTGTATAAAACTCTCACAGATAACTCATCCATCACTTTTTATTGAAACTGAGTAGGAATAATATTTTTGCAATATCAATGAATAGGAAGATCGTGCTCTATATAGAGATAAATGACTCATGGGAATATCAATAAAAGATTATGCGATTTTTACATTATTCCTAATGATTCGATGATAGCCTTCAATAATTGATAATTATTATTGTTGAGTCATTCGACTGTGGTCTATGAAGATAGAACTTTCAATGTCAACTGTCAAATCGAATGAAGCTTTGTTTCAAAGTAGAGCAATGACAAAGCGCTTAAGTAGGCCTAGATGTTGAGAATCTTTTATTGAAACTTAATTTTAATCAGTGAAAATGCATTCAATAGTTTCGGATTCGTGACTTTGCATAAGTCAGCAATGTTTGGTCAATGCCTATGTTGCTTTAAGAAACTCTGTAATGTGGTTGAAGTACTGACTGTTTAGGATGATAAAAATTTATGATACTTTTTACACTAAATCCTCATAGTTATTTTTCGGCTACTTTCATCTGAAGGGTATTTTGGCCTAGTTATCATAATGCCCTCACATTATCTCTATAGCCTACTATAGAACGTAACAACATATCTGATGAAGTTTATCCACTTCCAACTTGAAAAAACGTGTTCTATGCTCATTTATATGTAATTTGTTGAGTAGGTTAATAATTATTGTAGTAAAAGACCTCACTTGCAATATCTTTAATTGATTTTTAAGCTAAATTCACTCATAATTTGATCAAATTACAACTTGATAAACGGCACTTGAACAAAATCCCTAATTTATAGGTATAAAAAAGTGTATAGGAGTAAATTTATAGGTATAGTATTGGTAGAGGTTGACAACTTCCGCCATCTTTATGCAATAGTTATGACAGACTTGATGCAAATCGATGGACTTTGTGGATTATTCAAAGAATATATTGGAAAAGGTTAACACTTAAAATTGAACACTTTTGTCTACAGCTTCTTAATTTCAATATTATTTTCTACTTTATGTAGGTGTCCTTACTATACAGATGTCAGCTGTTCCATAACTTTTGTAAATTCATATCAAGACTCTTGAATTTACATGAATTAAGTCAATAAGACGCATACCTTATTTAAAAAACACTTTTGTAACTGATGCATAAGATTTGATCTTGAAAAACATTTCTTATGACATGGCTCAGCAGATCAAGTCTTTAGAGGTTTGGAAAAATATTTAAAAACCTGGAAAACTCGAAATTTTTAGACTAAATAATTCAAAATTCTCTAATCATTTCGTATTCTTTGTTTTTATTGACTTTCATGTACAATTTTTTCAAAAATAAGTGGTTAATATTTTTTCTTAGTGAAAATTTATAGTGCAACTGTGGCTTCTAGACATAACCTTTGTTCAATTTTTATTGAAATTTAGAAGAGGAAATTTAGAGCATATTTGGGCTGTAAAGCATGTTGTTTCCTTTTCATTCTACTGCAATATGATGATGTATATAAATGATACATAAATAAATAAAACTTCAAATTGAAATTACAGCTGCATTGATTTAGAACAGTTTCAACATGTATTTAGTTAGATAACTGAGTTTTTGAATGTTTTCTTCAACAAACAAATCTAATGATGCTTAAAAACCGGTCCAGTTGAATTAAGCACTCATTTTCAATTATCCAGAGCTGCATGAGCTTACAGCATGAATCCACATTTTATCATAGTTTTTTTCACAGGTATTTTCCTTCTTCCTACATGCGTAATAGTATAATACTATGCGTAATAGCATGTTTAAAAACACTGGTCAAGGATGAATCTGTCGAAGGCGTAACGATTACATACAGAGTGTTTTTTAAGTACTAATTGATTCATCATAATAATCACAGTCATTTCTATCATGACACTCTGTATTCTTCCGCTTTTTGAATGATCGGCCTCTTTTTCACTCATCTTGATCCGCTTGAGATCGAATTCACAGCTTGCGTTCTCTTTCACTTCCAGTGAATAATGAGTCAGCATATTCTCTGGAAATTCTGGATGGAAATCATCGTCACAGAGATAAAGTGACTGTTCTAAATAACGTAACCTTGCCTTCCAGATGATTGTTGACTGATTTGGACTTTTTTAGCTGTAATCGAAGTGCTTCCTGTACCTACACAAGCTATCCAGGCCTGAAAGTTTTCAAAAAATGAAATTTACTTTATAATTAGAACAACAGTAGTAAAATTCCTACGATTATTTCAGGATCAAAATGGACTAAAGCGATTAAATTATAGGAAATAAAAAATGGAGTTTTCACGGTCTCCGTACAGAAATATCCAAGATCCGTCTTCTTTACCAGATCTGGAGATAACAGGTAATAATGGCAATGGCTATGTACGCAGGGGTTTTGGTCATAATTTTTTTTCGAAGCTTCTTGTATTGAATAGACTCGTATAAAGGCTTTGAAATGCTATCTGTTGCTGCAGGGAAAACAATTCTTCAATTATTTTGTGAAATGACTGTTCAAAGTTGGAATTTTTCGGTTGTTGGAGACAATAAATAATTGATCTCACCAATGAGTGATTTTAAACTTTTGATAAATTTTCCATAACTGAAATACATTTTGAGAAATGAAATGACATATTTTTTATTTCAATTTAACAAATAATGATTTTTCAAAATATTTTTTAAATTTACATTTTTTACCGATTTTAAAAAATGTATTTTGAAAAACGAATTGCTTGATTAGATAAAAAAATGTCATTCAATTCCTCAAGTTGTCTTTCACAGAAAATTTACCAAAAGTTTAAAATTACTCATAGGTGAGATCAATTGCCCCCCAAAACCGAAAAATTTCAACTTTGAATCCCAATATTTCAAAAGAATAATCGAAGAAAAAATTTTTCCCCAGCAATAGATAACATTTCAAAGCCCTGATAATATTCAATACAAGAAAGTTCGAAAAATAAAAATATAACCAAAACCCCTGCGCGCAGCTCTAAAGAAAACGGACAATAATAATTAAGCCAATTTCTTTAAAATTTTAGCATTTTATCTGTTCTAAATTTTTTTTTGAAAGTTTCAGACAAGATAACTGGCACCAACGTTTCGCGCATGTCCTTAGAAAATTCCAAGATTACCCTCTACTCCCCTTACCCCTACAAATCAACCCTTGCTATCCTTGTCTCAACCTTGTTTCCCATTAAAAATTACGTCTATGTCAGCAAGATTCGTTCAGTATTGCTGAAGGCGTAAAGGACAATAATTGAGTCAATTTCTTTAAAATTTTAGCAGAAAACATTCTTTAACATTTCAAAGCCCTGATAATATTCGATACAAGAAAGTTCGAAAAATAAAAATATCACCTAAACCCTTGCGCGCAGCCCTAAAGAAAAAGGACAATAATAATTAAGCCAATTTCTTTAAAATTTTAGCATTTTATCTGTTCTAAAATTTTTTTTTGAAAGTTTCAGACAAGATAACTGGCACCAACGTTTCGCGCATGTCCTTAGAAAATTCCAAGATTACCCTCTACTCCCCTTACCCCTACAAATCAACCCTTGCTATCCTTTTCTCAACCTTGTTTCCCATTAAAAATTACGTCTATGTCAGCAAGATTCGTTCAGTATTGCTAGAGAAATAGTAAGCAGACGCGGCTATGGTACTCAGTTCGTACGTATTGGCGAACCTTGAGCCTTGAGGCCTACATTCGGAAATGAGAACTTGAAAACGACGTTTATGTGAGTTATCGACGAAAGTCACGTCTACTAGTTAACAGAAAAATAACAGCTCAAGACAGCTGGTTGCTGTTGGCAGTGAAAGTGAGAGCATCTTCATTCACTTGAACGCGTCTCTCGTCTCTGGTCATAGAAAATTCTGCAGCGCCGTTTATAGACGTGTAGCTGTTATAAACACGCAATATAAAACGGTACGGTACAGATTTAACGGATACTGCATCCGTGTTTTCAAGGCTACACTGCTCAATCGTTGGAAAAAATGTTTGAGATCCCAGTTTATTTATTATTTTGTCGTGGGAGATGAAGAAAACATTGCAGTCTCAAGGCCTAGACCTAAAATGTTTGGGATTCCAGCCTCGATTAAATCATTAAAGAATCTGTTAAAAATAGGTATTGCCATAAAACAAATACATTGTGTAGTGATAGCCGAGTGCCGTAGCAAGTATTTATTCAATCAGAGATAAGCTATGAAACTCATTGGGCCATCTTTGTAACAGTGACCGATTGGATTGGCCAGCAAAAAAGACTCTGTTCTCTGCTGTAAAATCACTTCCCGGTGGTTCGGAACCAACCTAAAACTGTAGGTTTTTCTCATCAATCACCATCATGCAATTCATCACCCACGCACAGGTCTCAGACCTATGCTTTATCCTCAGAAAAAATACAGTGTTATGGGCAAAGGTAGGTGGTATGTAGTAACTAGGTTAAATTGGGAGCTAAACTATGAAGATTCAATTTTATTGGAGTTTCACATTTGAAGGTCAGTTCCAGAGATATGGAACTGTATAGAATGTCTGTGATCTTCACTGTGTTTTAAAAGTTAGGAATGTTGAAATGAATTGTTAAATTGTATTGTCTTATTGTTGAATATTATATTTGAAGTTGAAATAGAGATTCCTGTGTAGGCTACATAAATTATCAGAAATGATTAAGTTATGAACAAACATTTTGAATGCTATAAGAATGATCATTTAAGTAGATTGAAGTAATAATCATAATCGTATCGGGAAGTGGTAGCCGAGTGCCGTAGCAGGTATCTGTTCAATCAGAGATAAGCTGCGAAACTCCTGGGCCATATTTGAAAGGGTGACCGATTGGATTGGCCAGCAAAAAATACTCTGTTCTCTGCTGTAAAATCACTTCTCGGTGCCCCCGGGTAAAAACTACACATGTTGTGTGAGTGAAGTAATAAAAAGGACACATGAAACTTCATGAAAATTGGTTATGTAGATGATAATGTGTAATTCACGACATAATCTATCCATGCTATCCGAGATGTCTTGCACAACCAAATAATTGATTTCATCTTAAATCATTATCATCTTATCAGCCCCATTCTTCTTGTTTCCTTCTTTTATTAGAATAAGCTTATTCTTTCTACCCCTTTTCTTTCATTTGTTCAAATAGATTTCACCTTCTCTCTCCAATGTCTTCTATTGAAAACGCTGCGAATTCTATAAGAAGGTGATCTTTAAAACATTGACGACTAGTTCCCTATCCCAATTATTATTTACCAACGGAAGAACGGACCAGGTCATTACTTCTAACGACGCTGAGGCACTGAAATGAATTTGTGTTTTCCTTGGGGTCCAAAAACTCAAAAAGGTTCATTACTTTCAAACTAGTGCTGTTTAAACACCAAATTGCACTTGAAACATTGCTATTCACTGAGCACTAATAAAGTAAAAAACACTATCACATTGATCACATTAGAACATAAAAATAGAGTAACAAAAAGAGCATTTCAGGATATTAATCAATTACAATTTGGGCTGAAAATGTCAAAGTTGAATTAAATATAGATAAATTATCGTTAATTACTAAAATAGTTTAGAGCTTGGCAGTATTATAGTAATATGGCTATTTTATCCTTGTTGAAATGATAATTCTTTTCGAGGCTGCCATAGACAAATAGCACAAAGTCAATAATAATATTGTCTCCAACAGGCCTGTCTTACTCTGACAGAGTTTTATGCAGTTTCACAGGAGCTATTTCTCTATATATGTTAATCATTACAGGCAGGCTCGTTGCTAGGTCTCCGGGAGCCCCGGGGCCGAAATTAAAACCGTGGGCCCTCTTTTTTTCAATTGTATGACATCTTCAGGAAGTAAATTCGGTGCCCCCTTTTTTCAAGTGTATGGCCTTTTTCGTACAAATCTGAATCCTTTGGGAATTGGGGGCTCCTCGTTCGGGGGCCCCGGCTGCACTATAGTCTAATTGAAGAACCTGAATATGGCTATAGAACAAGTGAACAGTACATCTCAATAATAGCCTCCTCCTTGTGTCATAATTAAAACCGAAGGGCTCTATTCAAGTGGACGTGTACGTTTTTTAATTATTCAAGTTGCAAACAATATTCAATTTTAATTCGATCTCTTTTGTTTTTAAAAGATCAATTTTAGAAAAGAGAATACAAATGCCAATGACATGTTTTAATGAGTGTACTGGTGCGATTCAATTAGATCACCGGTGCAGTCTAAAAAAAGAAACATCTGTATTGTCGAAACATCATAGAGAAACTCGATTAAGTTTACAGGAAATTAGGATGTAATAAGAGAATGACAAAAGGAAAAAGCGAAACACGAGACAATGCGAGAGTCGACGAAGAAGAAGGTGAAATAATGGAATTGTCGTTGGATAACTTGAAAGCCCTTGGAATGAAGATGGCTTAAAAGAACAATGAGAGGAAGAAGTGGGGAGAAAGAATGAAGAAGAGGTGCAGTGTCAGGAAAACGTCGAAGGGAGTTGGAAAAGAAAGTTGGAATAGAGTTTAGAAAGTAAACCTGCAAACAAAGCCAGTATTCTCTTGCTCTGTCTTCAGTTTTTTGTTTCAACGGTACTGACAGAAATAAAGCTCCAAAAGTTTTTACTACAACAGTAAGATGGAGTAACCCTTTTGCGCTGGCAGAAATAGAGATAATGGATTTCCTTGTAGGAAAAATACTGAGCAGAAGTTTTCACAGATCATGATTCAGAGTGATAGATAACTTTATAAACAAGTATGCGGAATTAGCCTCGCAAAACTAACGACTAATTGAAACCGACATGCATTGCTTATCTCTTGTTCTTAAATCATCGCACAAAATAAAAACTCCACGGTGGTTAGAAAACAAATAAAACTTTCAATGAACAATATGCGAAGCTTTCAGGCTGTGGTTCGGAACCCACCTAAAAATGTAGGTCTAACTCATCAATCACCATCATCCTACTCATTACCCACGCACAGGTCTCAGACCTATGTGGGCTTCATCCTCAGAAAAAAAAAATTTCATTACTAGAAAACACAAAACTGTAAACTAGACTGATTGATTGGCTGCCTTGATTTTTCCTGTGAGGATGATTCTAGCTCATTCTAGAAAACATGAATGTTCCGAGCACAGAAAATATAACATATATTTCAACCGATATAAAGATTCAACTTGAATTAATTGCTATAATGTCTTATAACATATAAATAGAAATAGTTACTTATTATGTCTCTATTCATATAAAAAATTCAGACAATGAGTATAAAGGATTTAGATAATATTACATTTTCCTTGGTTTTCGCCGTCAAAATATTTTTGAAATGCTATGAGTCTAAGTATCTAAGCCAAAAACGGACGTAAAGATTGTAAATCTCGATGAATCCCTAATATTGAAAAATTATGAGGATTTGATATTTCAATGAGATTGTCAACCATCGTGATTTTTATATATTAAGGATCCTATTAAAATTAGTAGTGGCTATTAGCAGTGACTAATAAAGGACTTTTAGTAGGTTGATCAATTGCTCAAAATGCATAGCTTTCTAGCATGGTTTGAATAATTGCATTACCAGGGGTTGTTAGTCCAAAAAAAACCAAAACCGACACAAAATTCTGAAGGCTTCTAAGACTTTCAAAATTATTAGACTGGGGTGTTGGCTGCATTAAAAAAAATGCAGGCTATTAATAGTACTAACGTAGACTAATGAAGCACTAATGGTAGGTTAATCAATTATTGTTCAAAATGCAGAGCTTTCAAGCATGGTCTGAATAATTGCCCATTATCAGGGGTTGTTAGTGCCTAAAAACCCCAAAGCGACTCAAAATTCTAAAGAATTTAATTTATATATTTTAGTGTTTCTAAGACTTTCAAAATTATTAGACTGGGTTGTGGGCTAAATTCCTGTATTATTTCATTATTTGTGATGAATATTTTCAAGTATTTATTCACTTGTGAATTTTTATTTTTTGGAGGATAAAGCCCACATAGGTCTGAGACCTGTATGTGGGTAATGAATTGGATTAGGGTGATTGATGAGTTGGACCTACAGTTTTAGGTGGGTTCTGAACCACCGGGAATCGATTTTACAGCAGAGAACAGAGTATTTTTGCTGGCCAATCCAATCGGTCACCCTTAAAAAGATGGCCCAGGAGTTTCGTAGCTTATCTGTGATTTAACAGATACCTACTACTGCACTCGGCTATCATGCACTTCCCGATACGATTATGATTAATATTTCAATCTACTTGAATGATCATCCTTAGAGCATTAAACATTTTTGTTAAATAATAATCATTTCTGATAATTTATGTTATCACAGAAACCTCTATTTTAACTTCAAATTTTATAATTTCAAATATAATATTCAACAATAAGACAATACAATTTAACAATTCAGTTCAACATTCCTAACTTCTAAAACACAGTAAAGATCACAGACAATATCTCTGAAACTGACCTTCAAATGTGAAACTCCAATAAAATTGAAACTTCTTAGTGTAGTTTCCAATATAACCTACCTCACAACTGGAAAGTCCTTCACTTGATTCTGTCCGACTTCTCCTCAAGTGGTCCTTACTGAGTTGCTGTATGTTTTCTCGGGCCACAAGGGACCTGTCAAGTCTGGCCGAAGTTAGTTTGAAGTTTGAAGTACAAGGTGACTTTAACTCGATCTAAGTGAGTTAGTAAAGGTGTTGCATCTTCTCTTTTGACTTGCAAACGTCAATTTTCCGCTTCATTACATTACTCCATTCGCCATTCTCCATTGCGGTGCCAAAACGTTTCTTCCGTTCTGTTTCATGAGACCATTCTTGGCGCCACTTGAAACATTTCCATTAAGAAAGTCCGTTGGCTCATATTTTTATAAAATTCTTATTTTTCCTCACAAAATACATCTAATATTTTTATGATCCATGATCTCAATTTGCTCATGTTTAATCGGTGTTTATTACCTAAAAATGAGTTTGTACTTTTTATTCAACTCTTTATAGAAAACTAGCTGGCCCGACGCGCGTTGCTGCGTTCTCATAAAAAATTCTTGATTTTATTATTTGCCACCTCCCTCTAAAGTTACATTTAAATTTAAACCTTCAAGGACTTTTTGGGAAGAAGTTAGTCCTAGGGCTCTTCCAGCTGATCAGAGAGGCCTCCTTCGTTGTTTTCTTACACAGTAAGTCCTTACCTCTCAATGAACATTTCAAATTTAAACCTCCTACAACTATTAGGGTAGAAGCTAGTTTTTTGATTTTATTATTCGCCACCTCCTACTGAGACATTTCAAATTTCTAGCTGCATTGGTTAAAATTAATTACATTTCATCGTACCCAGTCATATGTTTCCTACATACTGCAAGGCTCCGACGGTAGCTTACATGGAAAGTCTTAGCGTTCCAGACAGCGTAAATAACGCCGCTAAGGGGCCTGCCATATGATTAAAAACTGTTGGCTTCTATCAGCTGTTCCTTTAAGCTGTTTGGCCGGCAAGTTCAGTAAGTTAGGTCTGTAAAATGGATTAATTAATAATAATTATTAGCCCCCCTATTAAAATTTATGGTCAGAAACCATCCCCAATATCAACACAACATATTCCCAAAGTTTCATGCCGATCTCTCAAGTAGTTTTCAAGTCTATAGGGAACATACATCCATCGAAACAGCGTGTAAAAAGATCCCAGTAAGATAGCTAGCCATGTACCCGTGCTTTGCAAAGCACGTGCTTTGTAAAAAACTTTAACCCCCTAAAAACACCCCTAAAATTGGGATTTTTGAAAAATCCCTTTTATTGCACGGTGAAATCCTATAAGAATTGTTCATACGAAATTTCAAGTTCATAGGCCTAGTAGTTTTGGCTCTGCGTTGATGAGTGAGTCAGGGTATCATCCTTTTATAGATAGAGATTGAGAGAGAACCTTTTCAAGATTGGATTAGATTAGACTAGATCCCTTCAATTATAAAATTCACAAATTTGTATTAGTGATTAAAAACAATGCTTTTTTCAAGGTTATCGGCCAAATAAATTTAATGCCCGTGAATGATGTCATTCTACTGAGATTAAACTTAAATGAGAGAATTTGGTTGCACAAAGAACAATTACAAGCGTTAACGCCGATTAGGCTAACCGGCGTAAGATATATTTAACCGCCCGTTCACCGAGAATTAAATCTCACCTACTCCCGTTAAATTACATTTTTCGGTTATGTTTATTGTACCAGAACAACTGCAAATAAGGTCATAGGTGTGAAACCCATAGGTGTTAATAATAATAATCATAAAATAAAAATAATAATCATAAAATAATAATAATAATCATAAAATAATAATAATAATAATTATTATTATTATTTTATTAAAATCTTAAAAATATTTTGTTCAATGCAAGGTATTGAAGTAATAATTTATGGATTATTATTTAATTCTACTTGTAATAACGTTTAGTAGAACTTTGTGCCGTTTGTCTTGCTATGTAGCCCATAACTCTCCACCAGAGTTGTCTGTCTTGAACTCCAACAAAAAATATCACTCCGGGATCCACAAATGAGTAGAATCATCTATCAATTCCATAATATCCCGTTGAATGATATACCATATATAGTATTAAAAATAGAATAATTCAATATTGAAAAAAATCATGAGAAAAAATTCTCAGTCCCTTGTTCATTGACCTGTGGGTTGTTGAATGATCTGTGCAACGTCTGCAGATATTATGAGCCGGCTTGTGTAAATACACGTTTGTGAGGAAAGTGCTACAGTTTCACTTCACTTCCGGTGTTCTCTCTCTCTCACTCTCTCTCTTTTGAAAAATCTTGTTCTGTCTTCTCTTCTTTTCTTACCCACCCCCCCTCTTACTCATCTTCATCATTTAAATCATGGTGTTGTTATCTTTCACTTATTGACACCTCTATAAATCTCATTCGCTTGTTTTCTAACTCTTTTTATATGGAACTAATAGGAACTTCGTCTATCCATTTAGTTTATTTAATGAAGTGCTATTTTATTACATGGATCTTTTACAGTGTAAATGTTATACAATTTATTTTCATTTAAATTTATATATTTTTTTAAATTTTCTTCAATTATAATTTATTCTAATTTTGTATTTGCGTTCAATGTGCAATGGGTCTGTAAGGCCTAGTACAGACAATAAAACAAATCAATCGAATCAATAAATTTCTCTGAACGCAAATATGATACGTTTGTTGTTTTCATGAGAACATGAAAATCGGTATATTGGGATGTAGCTATTTGACCGACAGGTATTTATAAAATGTCCAGGTGCATCCATACGTATACTTCTAAAATAAATAAGGTTAGGCCTATATACACCGTTGACGTAAAGTGAAACATACCGAATATCTGAATGTGCATATTTGAACGAAATTTTGCTAATCCTATACATACATTTTCTGGGACAGTACTCCCAATATTCATGGTAGAATAATTAAAATGAAAATTGCCATTTTCCAAGAACTGAAATAACTGAAATTGTTTGACAAACACAAAACTTTATTATTTTATGGTCCTGTGTTAGAAAACATTCAGTGTCATGTAACATGACAGTTCAATAAATTAGCAAGTTACCTTCATGTAGAATTTTCAATTATCCAATAGATATTTCCAAAAAATATGCTTTTACAGTATTTCAATTAAAGTATTCCAGGAAAGCGACATCAAAAACGACTACTAGCTGCTATCTAGGGTGGTCTATAGGGGGGGGGGGTCAAAATTTGAGATTTTCTCTGCAACTCTCGTAATTCCTAACCACCGTTTCACAGTACACTTTTGATTTTGGAGCTTCGTTACCCCCTGGGTAGGTCTGCAGCAATTTTGTAAACGAATTTAAAAAATTTATTTTTTCGGTTATAGTTTCAAGTTTTTGATTGATAATTTAAAATTGTCCTTTTACAATTATTAATTATAAGCTTGAAACTAAGTTTATTTTGTTAACTTATTATTGTTAATTCAACGACTTGCAGTCAATTTTAATTGCGAATAAATAATATTCCTACTCACTCTTGGCCGAACGTTTTCGAGTCTTGGAAAAGGCCTTGAAGATGAGTTCCCAAAACGTCTCAAAAACGTTCGGCCAAGAGTGAGTAGGAATATTATTTACTTACAATTAAAATTGACTGCAAGTCGTTAAATTTACAAAAATAAGTTAATATTAACAACACAGATCATGATGGAACAAGAAATCCAATAGTTTATTTTGTATTATTTTATTTTCTGTACTTTATTTCATATTTCTAGTTTATATATCATATTCATATTTATAAAATATTTCATGTTTAGATCAAATCAAATAAAATTGGTTTTTATTTTCCATGATAACAAGTAACAAAAATTCGAGTCATACAATAACATTGCATTTCTTGCAAACAGAAAATATTATGTACCTCTTACAGTAGAAATTGAAAAATATTCTATCATAATCATAATAATTAAATATAACTTGGATTTTAACATACTTACACAGAAACACAACGCATTGTTTTAAAAACTTAATGAATGCTCTGTGAAGCCTGTATGTGGAAGAGTCTTGACGTGAATAGGCTAACGTTGAATTGTTCTCATACTTGTGCTACTGAAATACAAGAATTAACCAAATTATAATACTGTCAAATATCTAGACATAAACTTGGACTATATACAATACTATACTCAAGCTATCTATGCATTGAATTTAATATTTCTTCTATATTCGCTCTCCCACTCTTCATATTTCCTAGATTATTTTGTATCTAAATTTCATATTTCTAATTCTTCTACAAATAATATACGGGCAATGGAGATATTCTTATGAATTGATAGTATTTTTCACCAATATAAAATAATATATATTATAAAAACTTACATCTTTTTTTTTTGGGAGGATGAAGCCCACATAGGTCCGAGACCTGTGCGTGGGTAATGAGTTGGATGATGGTGATTGATGAATTGGACCTACAGTTTTAGGTGGGTTCCGAACCACCGGGAAGTGATTTTACAGTAGAGAACAGTGTCTTTTTTGCTGGCCAATCTAATCGGTCACCGTTACGAACAGGACCTACGAGAACGCAGCTTATCTCTCTGATTGAACAGATACCTGCTACGGCTCGCGGCTATCTCCAAACTTTGTACTTTGTCTCCACGCCCGGTTTCGACGCTGAAAGCGTCATCTTCAGCGTCGAAACCGGTCGTGGAAAGTACAAGGATTGGAGATGTAAGTTTTTATAATATTTATTTATTTATTTATTTCATTTTCATCACATTACATCATTTTGCTGGGAATACTCCCATTTGATAGGTTATTTGTCAAACAAGCTCGTCCTTGTAAACAAACAAGAATTTTACAAGTAAAAGTAAAAAAGTATCCGTCAATACAAATATTTTTTTAAAAAGTCAAGTCCTTAAGATAGAACAAATGTGAGCACCATCACTCTGCTCAGATTCCAGACTTCATTGAAGTCTGCCACGGTTTAAATTATTTCAGAAATTTTTAGATCGTTAATTTATTTTTAAAAGTTAAAATTTCATATTCTTTTTTATTTTAACTATTTTATTTAAATAAGGTAGGAGGGGACAAGTAAAAATAGGTGCAAATTTTTCTATAGGAGGTTGGTTTAAAAAGGTATGAGGTGCTTTTGGTGTTTAAAATTAATAAAATTTATTGGGGGGGGGGGGGGGGGGGTGATTTTATTTAATTTGATAAACATTGGGAGTAAAATAATGTGTCAGTACGCTTTATCAATTAATTTTTTTTTATAGATTTCTTGTATAGCTTCAGATTGTCAATTTTTCCTATGGTCTCAGGTAATTTATTATGAAATCTTATTCCTGAATAGAAAGGGGTTTTCTCATATGTCGCATGCCTATGAATTGGGTACAGCAGCAAATGCTGCTTTCGTGAGGAGAAGTTATGCCTCTCTGTACAAAATTGAAATTTATGAATATTACTCTTTATGAACATTAATAACTGATATAGGCAGATGGCAGGCAGAGTAAGAATCTAAGAATTTCGAAAAAAAGGCCTGCATGAATCTCTTTGTCTTAACCCGAAAATTACTCTTATAATCTTTTTTTGTATCAAGAATACCCTATAACTGTCTGTCGAATTACCCCAGAATATATTTTCATAATGGGAATATACTGTGATGAGTGTGCTTCTATCCACAGAATGTGATAACTTGAGAATCATGTAGTATGCCCGGTTTAACTTGGAGGTGAGATTTTGTATGTGTTCCTTTCAAGTCAGACACTCGTCTATTTTAACTCCCAAGAACTTTATTGATGTAGCTGTTTTGAGTTTGCTGTCAGTTAATGGAAGAGGATTTCTAATGGCTGTCGATCTGTAACTAAATTCCACCAAATATAAGTCTTATCATAATTAAGAGAGAGTCCATTCGCTTTGGTAATATATTTAATATAATTATATTAAACTGAGGACTGAGGATGACAGTTGCACTGCTGAATAATAGAATATGTTAGTCGCTAAATGAGTGCAAATCGATACCTACCAATTCTTTTCAAGGCAAAAACAACTGATAATCTAAATGGAGCGTCCGACATTGTTGTTTGAAACGTTGTTAAGATAAGCAGCTGAACACCGAACACCGACACTGGATGCAGTCGATAACAGTGACAAGTCACCTTGCAGTTGACTTCTCGTAGAGCTTAGCGTGTGCTTAGAGCTTAGGCTTGTACTTAGAGGTGCTTAGGCTTGTCGCTAGACATAACTTAGCTGCGTGAACTTCGATCTAGTGCAGTGGATAATTGCGCGTTCACCTCTGTGTTTTTCATGGCTGTGGATTCGTGCATAAAGTGATCATTACTCAGGCTGTTGATTGATTGTTAGTGTGTGCTTAGTGCTTGTAGAGTATGGATTTAGTTTCTAAGCACGTAACGCGCTTAAATCAGCGAGTGGGTATTGATGTGAGGTTGTAAGGCCACCTCTTCCATGTGTGATTAACAGTGGATCGGTACTGTAATGATAATTTGTAATCCGTCATCAGGGTGTCCGAATGCCGCAAATATAAACTGACATATGTCCTAATTACACTGATTCGAGTGTGTTCTATGATTTTGATAATACTCTGTTCCCATGAACTAATCGCAGATGATTTAGTTGATTGAGATGTATCCTTTACTTTATAAACTGATAAAATATATTCATCTCTTTCAATTATTGCTCTAATCTTAGCTTTATTATCACTTTCCCGGTATTTCAAATACATTCATCTCTTTTAATTAATTGCCCTAATCATAGGTTTATTATAGCTCACCCGGTTTCTCGTAACCCACATTAAACTGTAACCCATGTCTACCAATTAAACCATAATTCATACGGAAGAATCTGGAGGTATTTTGGATAACTAGGAATGATATCTTGAAAAGATTTTTGTGAAATCAATTATTAATTCCAATACTATTTCCAAGCTCAACGCGATTATAACTCAATCATTAAAAGCTTCCACGTCTCTGCGTCCTAAACCACGGATAATGACACGGAAATATTGTGACAAGTAGTATATTTGAATTAAAGTTATGTATTGTGAGTGAAAAAGTGTATTAAAACAAGTGTGTTTAAATCAAAATACAATGGAAAGAACGAGGAAAGTAAGATTTGCAGATGAATCTATAGAAGACTTGAAGAATTTGCAATTGGTTGGAATGAAACTACTTTTTGAGGTGAGATAGAAAAGTCTAATTTCATAGTCTAAATTTCTTGTTTCACTTTTTCAATTTTTTTCATGAGAAAAAGCTATCTAGAAGCGTTTTTAACGAAGTTGAAACTGGGAAAAGTATTTTTATAAGCTATTACTCTTTTGGATTGGATAAATGCAAAATTAAAACAGAAAAATCGATAATTGAAAATATGAGAAAGCGATAATTTAAATTGATGAATTAATTCCGATGATCACTAGTCTACATTACGGATAGGGTGTTACCCCTTTGACTTTGACTTTATCAGTTTGATTTTAACAACTTGATGTTTTTAGCTTTATTATCTCTAGCCCGCTGGTTCAAAACACACCTAAAAGTATAGGTCCTCCATGCTCCCCGCAACTTGCCCGAACGGCGAGGTGGATCTACCCATAGGGTCTCCCTACCAATAAAAGCTATACGATTAATCGATTTTATTATTCATATAGAATAAATGTCTCTTTGAAGAGAGCATTTAGGGCCAAAAGACTTGAAATAAAAAATTAAAATTTTCTTTGCTGGGAATGTTGGAAAAATATACAATCTTTCATGCTATCTTTACTTAAGCTTATTCAGCCCAATCAAACATCGATTGCAGATGAATGAGCTGCATTTTTTTGATTGATCTGTGGAAAGGAGTAGGAAATAGAAAATGTAACAGTATGCTTCGGGAATTTTAAATGTTGGTGTTGGCAATGCTGAGTTTTTGCTGTTCAGTGATGTGAAATATTGAACGGAAAATTTTTGATGGGAGGGAATATTATGAACAAACTGAAGTAGAAAAACTACGCCAATGGGGCTGTATAACCACAATACCCTTCTGAGGATTTTGCGCCGTTTTTCTAGTCGAATTGTTCCAAACAAGTTTCGCTGCTTCCATTTTATTCACGCAAAAATACTTGACAAACTCCACAATTTCGCATCACCGTCTCTTGGGGGATTGCTTTTTAGGCTGCTGTTTTATATGCGTGACGACCAATCTGCACTTTTTAGTATCACAAAGTAATTTGTGCTGATGTTTTAGTATTATCTAAGCTTCAAATTTATTAAACTCATGGATTTACTTTTTTGAAATCAATTCAATATTCAATCTCTGAATATAGTTCCACATTTTATAGGAATTGATTAATTAATTAGTAATGTGTACTGATGCTCTAGTGTTGGTGTCTCAAATTATAAAAAAAATCATGTATTCCCTTTTTTTTAAATTAATTCAATATTTCATCTCCGAGTACCTTATTTTATAGGAATTAATTGATTTCGTAGTAATGTGTGATGATGTTCTAGCGTTGCTGGCTAAAATTGATAAAAACTAGTGAATTTTCTTTTGTTTAAATTAATTTAATATCTCTTCGCAGAGTTCCATATTTTATAGGAATTGATTGATTTCTTTATGATAGGGATAACTTGGAGAAAATGTACAGTATATTGAATAATTTAATTTCAGAAAAATGTTCAGTTTTTTTTTTAGATTACGTCTTGGGGACTCCAATTAAGAAGTGTCAAACAAGTGAGATTAACAATTATACTATCTTATACTCTAGTTACCATAATCACTATATTAATTAGTTGTGGTGAGGCTTAATTTTGATGTGAAAGGAACTCTTGTACACTATAAAAAGCTTTATCAGCGGAATATTTCTTCAATTTATCGTAATAATAAATATTTCATTGAATAATGAACAACAAAACAACATTCAAGTTGAAAGGAGAGTCTGAAAGCATTATAGTTTTCATTGTAGAATATTTGAAAATTCAATTTTACCAATTTATTTTTGACTGAAAAATAATCTTAAAAATGTTCATTTTTATTATTCAGCCTGAAAATAATGTTACTATCATTGTGACAATGTGACGATAGCGGAATAGCCTTGCACTGGACATTTTCTACTAATTTGAGGAATAGATTTATCATGTCGTTAGTGATTAGAGGATTGTACTTTTTTAACGAATAAAAAAAATGTTCTCCTTATTGGTGATAGTGATGTTGAGGTGTTGAGGTACGTATATTTATCAAGACAGGCGATACTTTTCATACTCATTGCATAAAAGGAATACATATCAGTTTATAAAACTATCTTGTAGAAAATATATACAAGATGAAATGCATATTTACGAATAAAATTATATTTACAAGTAACATCAGTGTAGAATTGTTAATTACAATTCCAACGCCTGATTTTACGTTTCACCTTGGTGACATTTAAGTAATTGCAGACCTCGGGCTACTGAAAAGTAACTGATTACCATCGCAAATCCCCAAACTAGTCCCCTGTGAGTTACTTTGTAATTGAATTTAAGCTGGTAGATAGTGGTCTGACCAGTTGCCAACATTTTGCTAATGCATAAGTAATTAGTACAGGGTAGTTAGTAGGGAGTTTCACTTTCTCTATGTTCAGGATAGGGTAGAGGATTTCTCTTGCTATAATTACAACTACGACTACCCTTTGCAAATTCATGATAAAATACTGAAACATTTAAAATAGGTATAAGAGAAGGAAGGGTTAGCAAGATTTTTCAGCATTATTTCATGCATAGTAGGCTGAGAAATTAAAAAGTAACTAAAGTTTGTAAATGTTGTTGATCATTACTACTATATTTAGTACTTTGAATTACACGCAAAACATTAAAAATAACACTAAATTGAATAATGTAAATCTTTGCCTACTAAGTAAGAATAGAAATCAAGATCATTCAGAATCTTCTGTTATTTCAGAATAGGGAAGAGGATTTCTCTTGCTATAGCCTATTCAAAACTACAACTCCCCTTTGCAAATTCATGATAAAATAATTGTACATTTAAAAAGGTATAAGAGAAGGAAGGGTCAGCAAGATTTTTCAGCATTATTCCAACTCATGCTTAATAATATGCTGAGAAATTAAAAAATAAACTGAAGTTTGTAAACGTTGTTGATCATTACTAGTCTACTATATGTAGTAATTTATATTGCACTCATTGAAAATAACACTAAATTGAATAAAGTAAAACTAACAACAGAAATCAAGATAATTCAGTATCTTCTGTTATTGAATTCTTTGGTGGCAATTCCTTGCTTGGGATGTTGGGATATGATGATATCAGCTGTATTATCACTACCCGGTTGTTCGGAACCCACCTATAAATGTAGGTCCACCATTCACAACATTATTGTATCATCATTCGCCTCATTACTCACACACAATTATCAGACTCTTGATGGAAAAATTCTACTTTGTTCACTAAATAATCATTAATATTTCAATGCTGTTTGTCAGAGGACTAAGAACGAATCGAAATCAAGGTCAATTGGAATTTTCTCTTGTTGGACTCTGGTTTACTGTCAATTTCTTGCTTGGTGAGATATAACGTTATCAGCTTTATTATAATTTAAAGTGTTTCAGAACCCACCTAAAACCACAGGCCAACCATCCATAACACCATTTTATATTTTGAGTTAAGATGTGACAATAATTCTAAGCTTTATTATTATTTACCCGGTGGTTTAGAACCCTTCTAAAACTGTAGACTCATCTCATTCATAACATAATTCTATATTTTTAGTTATCTAGAGAAATGTAAAAATTTATAGCATCAAAAAGAAATTTGAAATGAATTATGTTTTTAACATTGTAACATTCACCTCATTACCCACGCTTAAATCTAAGACTCATGAGTACTTCGTCAGCAAGAAAAAGTATTTATTCTAGTTTCCGTTACTCACCTCATTTTATGTTGAAAAATTGCATAATATTCGATCACTCTGAGATGCTCACTCTAGCAACGCATAATTGATGGATGTTGCTGACTTGCGAGTTGCATCGATGAATTTTTGCCGGCAACGAAAATTATTCGGGAAAATATGATCGGTATCAGTGGAAGGAAGGTCGGAATGTTTTCTTACAGATTTCCGGGCGTTCCTTGTCCTCCCTCTGTGGCCTGTAGTCCCCCTTCAAGAGTGGGAAACTGGCGGAGAAAGCTGTCGGGAACAGATGGTGGTTCTTTCATGAAATATTAATAAGACAGCGGCGAGTGCCTGGTTTGTATCAGTTTCTGTGATGCGAACGAAAATATTCCTGTTAATTCGACTGGGGCTCTATGAAAATAACATCTTCCTCAACAACATCCCCGTTTTGTCGTAGTTTTTTACAGTGTAGTAGTCTGTGATCGTGATCAAAAAACAATTTTCTAAAGAAAATAGAAGAGGAATCAGTGTTGAAGATAGTCAGTTTCAAAATTACTATGCATTTTGGTGTACCTTTGACTCAAGAATAATTGAATAATTAGGTAAATAATTAAAAATAATTGAATAACTACAATATTTTATGATTACTCTTTCAAAAGTAAACAACCTGTTTTTGTGATGGATCAAATCTGCGTAGAACAATTATTCTAAGCTTTACTTATACTAGGTGAGTTTACTAGCTGAAAAGTGAGGTTATAAGCCGACCCAGTTGTCCCTGCAACATTTATGTAGTGTGAATTCTCATATTAGTGTAAATTAGAGTTGTTTTATGTAAATTATTAATGTTAAATTATTTATCAGGAGTCAGATCTTTGTTGTGGGAGCTGGGTTGGCTTTTAGGGTTACAGCTGCTCACTGGCTTGAACCTGTTAGTGTAAGAAGACTTATTGCTGCTAAGTCTGACTTAACCGATCTGACTTGAGTCGATCTTTGATAAGTCACGTTCATAAATACGGGCCTTAATGTTATTTCTTTTCAATGCAGAAGTAGTAACTCCTGATTCCTGATTGGAGAATTATTGGTAGCCTGGTAGGTAGGAGTCCATTATGTGATTTTTGTCTGTTTTTTAAAATTGAGATTTTATTTAACTTTCAAAGTATTTTACCAGTTAGTTTTATGCTACAATGTTTAACGGAATGAATAAATTACAAGCTACTGGATTAATAGACAAAAGACAAACTTTTAATAAGTTCTTATAGACCTGAACGCCGAACTGTGATATAGGCAATATGAATACTACGTTATCTATGTCTATATGATGATCACAAAAAATTTTCATTAAGTTAATTGATATATGTTATCAAATAATATTATTAAACATAATATTTCAAGTAAGTACATTGTGAAAAGAAGTGCATAAATAAAGACAAAAGATAATTGAACACATAATGAAGTAAAGAAAAAATATTAAAATAGTTTTCAGAGAGCTTGTTACTCAGAAATTGTACAGAATTTGCTAAAAAATAGGACTAAGAATTTTTAAGTGAGGGAATTGTCAAGGACGAATTTGGACAGCTGGTGTACTGGTTCTTCTCATTTGACAGGGAAAGAGCTCACAGCACAAGTAGTGCATTCATCGGAGAAGCTATTCAGAAAGTTACTCTTCAAATGAAACTCCATCTGTGTTGTTAATCTCTTCAACGTCTTTAGATGGTGACAGATAATATCTCATTCATGTTAGTCTTCTCCCTGAAAGACAGAGGGCTTCTAGGATATCTCCTCTGATTATTCAAAATTGACCACAGTCACATGCTTACAAGAATGATTTTTGTTCATATGAATGGAGCTTTATGAAAAACTAGCGGTTCACCCGTGCGTTGCAACAGGATTTAAGTTATAATAGTGGTACCCAGCGAATTCCCAAGAGCCTAGCACAAACCGCATCTTCCTAACTTTCCTTAAATGTTATTTTTTGTTTGGTTAATTAGCAATTAGAAAATTTTGTTTTTTCACCAAATAAATATAATGGATGAAACAAGCTGAGCTTTAATTCTCCAGTCATATGTTTTCTATCAGCTGTTCCTTTAAGGATAGATTTCTTCTTTTAGTGTCCTTCAGCCAGGACTTTTGAACTCCCAAACTTCACAGGAACCATCTTGGGACTATTCTACATTGTGCCTAAAAATTTCATAATACTCGGTTCATCTGTTTCGGAGTTTACTGGGAACATACATACATATACAAATCGTCTTTTATATGTGTAAGAGAAGAGATATGGATAAAATCTTGAAATTTGGATATTGTCATAGAACCTAACTAAACAAACTGAATTTAAGAGTCGTCTGATAAAATTGTAAGGAGATGCAAATGGAAGTTATAATTAGGCTATTGTTATTGCATCATTGCTGATTTTATTTCCCAAAAATATCAAATTTGAGATGATCAAGATGAATTATAGAGGTAAAAATAATTACAGTTATTCATGAAATTAGAATAGAATAGAATTTAGAATAGAATTGAAATTAGAATAGAATACTGAACACAGTAATTTCAATATGGAATATTTCGAGTTCCTGAACAAAGTTCATTAATGCAAGGGCATGAAGCTTTGCTTTCGTGGAACAGGAGGAATGCTCATGGATTGCTGTTACTCTTTCACTGCTTTTCTGTCTTTATTACACTGCTTTTCATTGATATTCTTTACCCTTCAGTTATTATCAAGATTATAAATAATACAGTATTATTTTAACAGAGCAGCTCTACGCCCGTGAAGTTCAGTAACTCATCCTTTTAATATAAATTCATCCTAAATCTTAATTCTATAATTCATCTATAATTCTATCTATAATTCATCCCATTTTCTTAAGATAGCAACTGCAAAACTAAAACTCCAAAACAAAATCAAAGCATAATATGATCATTTACATTATAATGTGTCAGGTTTTAAATTTTTAGGACTGCTTATCATAAGATAATATTTACTATGATATTATCATAATATGTGTCCACTGTGAGGCCATAATATTACCTGTCTACCTCAGTGGCAATTCAATCACCTCAATTAAAAAATATGTATTTCTTTAATTACTTTGTATGATGGTGCCCCAAACACATGTTTCTTGTGATACCAAAACATAATTTTATCAATAGTTTTTTTTAGTTGTAAATGTTGTATTCTTCATTTCTTTCTTCCAATTTCTATATGCTAAGAAGACTGTATTCATTCATTGTCAGTCATGTAGACAGCTGATATTTGAAGTATTCATTGAAATCTATTTTTACATATCTTGTGCGCAGGGATTTTGGTCATAGTTTTTTCGAAGTTTCATGTATTGAATATTATTAGGGTTTTGAAATGTTTATTGCCGTGAGAAAATTATTTTGTGATATATGGGGGTTTAAATTTTTTTGGGGGCAATTGATCTCACCTATAAGTAGGCTTACCATTCGTCCGGGATTTCCCCGGACAGTCCAGGTTTCAAGCTTGCATCCGGGGAAATGCGCAGGGTTGATATTTGTCCGGGTTTCTTTCAGGTATGGGGAAGCGCTTGAACGCGTTTTGAAATGTATATATTTTCATTGTTAAGAACGTAAACCCAGTATTTTTTACTATAATTAATAAATAAATTATCACTAACATTTTTTTAAATAAAATAACATATTATGCTAACATTTTCGAGTATATTATTAATTTCAACGTTCCTGTAACCTTTGGTCAACTATAAGTCCAAATTGGCTCAAATTTCAATATTGAAATAAATATTATATCATCATCATCATTATCCCATTATCATCATTACCCGTTTACGATATCGATATCATGATATGATGCATCATATACTAATGATGCATCATAAGACTAATGTCTTATTAATTTAACTTTCCAGAATAACTCATGTCATTGCAGTAATTTATTGCAATATCGTGAATTATTCAATATTGAAATAAATACTATATCATCATCATCATCATCATCATCATCATCATCATCATCATCATCATTATCCCATTTTATCGTCATTACCCGTTTACGATATCGATATCATGATATGATGCATCGAATCACTAATGTCTTAATAATTGAACTTTTCAGAATAACTCACGACATTGCAGTAATTTATTGCAATACCGTGAATTATTCTAAAAAGCTTAATTAATATGTGAAGTTTGTAATGGAAGAAGAAATTCATCAATCAATATCTTATTCTAAAGATTTGGAATTATGACTAGAAAATGTTTATTCTTTTACTAATAAAATGATTCTTGTTACAGGTGAGTTCCTGGAACTGTTACAGTACACATGGGGAAAAATTACTTGACCGTGAGTAGTCTGCAATATCATTGCTTATATTATTTATCTTTGTCGCACATCATGAGCTTGATTTCGCATCGATGATTATCATCGATTATCGATGCTCCACTTATACGCACCCTTAAGGCCCGTTTCACACACATCTATTTCATCGCTGTGGAATCATCTACCCAGGGCAATTAAAGAACTGGATTGTGCAATATTAAAAAAAACATTTTGGTTTACACGGGTCGAGTACTTCGGGCGAGCTACTCGGCCCAGTCACTGGGCCCAGTTGTTGTTTTGTTTGAACTCGCCTCAGTACTCGACCAGATGTCCACACGCATCACATTTCAGAGCGTGACTGTTGACAGACAGCTTTAGTTTTAACGTTGTGAGTTTATATAATGGCTCGCCAAGAGTTTAAGGCCCAAGTTAGAAAGTGTTTTAAAAGAGCCTATGAGGTTATATTAGAAGAAATAGATGACGTTTTGGAAGAGGAAATTAACAAAGAACCTAGAGTATGGATTAAAGATTGGTTAAAAAGAAGAGACACTCTTGGGGCGTCCTCTCTTTTGCTACGCGAACTTGCCGTAGAAGATGTGAAAGAGTACATATCTGTGTTGAGGATGACTCCTGAAATGTTTGAGTCACTTTTAGATATGGTAACTCCTAGAATATCAAAACAAGATTCTGTTATGAGAGATGCTATCCCCTCCCAAATCAAGTTAGAAGTTACCCTCAACTTTTTGGCCACAGGCAATAGTTTTAGTTTTATTTTTTTTAGGATGAAGCCCACATAGGTCTGAGACCTGTGCGTGGGTAATGAGTTGGATGATGGTGATTAATGAGTTGGACCTACAGTTTTAGTGGGTTCCGAACCACAGTTTTCAACTGTTCTTGGTTGTAAGTTGATCTTAGGTTTTTGATTTTTTGTTTGGCTTCAGCTAATCCAAACCCTTCTTTTTTATTTATTTTTATATTGTGGAATTCGCATATTCCATAAGCATTCATTGTCTTGGTATAAACCTACAAACATCACTGTCTCCTCTTCAGTCCACTTCATTTCTAGTTTCCAGTTAAAACAGTGAACCACCAGACTAACTCTTCACCTAACCTCAAAACTGAACAGACGTTTCGCTGGGGCAAATTGTGGTGGAGGGGGTAGCTACTGGGCCGAGTAACTCGCTTCCCAACTAAACCACTCGACTCGCCCTGCAACTGACCGGTTTTTCCGACTCGCCCGCTACTCGACTCGCCGATCTGTCTACATCAAGCGAGTAGGAGGGCGAGTGTCAACTCGCATACTGACTCGCCCTCTCTACTCGACCCGTGTAAACCAGGCTTTAAGCCTGGTTTACACGGGTCGAGTAGAGTGATTTTCTTAAAAGAAAGCCAATGTACACTATCCATGAATTTTTTGAAACAAGAGACCTAGACTGGCAGAAGTGAAATGAAAATAATTATTTTTAAGACACAACAAAACTGAAAAATAACATTGTAATATTAGCATATTTATATATTATGTACCAACATATGCTTTAATAGTACTCTTTTCAAGTTACCAACCATTATAAGAATGACAACTATTACTGTTCTTGAAGAATATGTAATAAAGTATATTGACTATTGACTATCCATTCGGTAAAATCTCGAACGGTCCACATTCTAACGGTTGCGTGAAGAAATAAATGAGGCTCTTCGCACACATCGATATTATGCCGAACGGTAATGACACCGTCCGTTGCCGCGAAGCAGCCGTCCAATGTCTCGACCAGGACGGCCGCCGTTCGGTAGGCAATGGGTAGAGGTATAGAAAACTTGTGGGCATTTTCAAACACATTTGACCGTACGATAATTTGCTTTGTTTATTCAATGCATTATCTATTTGCAATGCTTTTCCTCTTCAGAGACTTCTCTGTCTCTGTCTATATAAATAAGGTAATTTTATTTTTATCTTATCTTAATCTATCCCCATAAAACCGTTCGGAATTCAAAATTTGTTCACTTTTGTCCATTCCGTTCGAGATCAACTGAACGGCTGAAATCGTTCGGCGGATATCGATGTGTGTGAAACTGTGAAACGGCTGTTAGCCGTGGCTCAAGATGCATCGGCAGATGATCCGTAACTCCTACAAGATTCTGGCTTATGTCCATAAACTGTTGGGCCTTCTCAGAAGCTACAGAAACTTCTGTTGTGATTAATTGACTGAACGGCCGATTCCAACTTGTAATAGATCCAACCAACCCTTCGCTCATAGGAGCCGTGGGCTTAAAGATAACTGAATACACAATCATATCAGCCACTCCCTCATACTTGAATGGGTGCGACTAGTTCATTAGGTCTCACTCACTCTTCCGGACCACACATACGCATTCGAGATTCGACAGACTGTGTGCTCTAATACTACAGACGTATTTTTTCCCATAACCTTGTTTAAATTCAGCTCCACCCCCTCCAATATGTAATTTGTTTATCGAGTGCCTGTATAATATAAAGGAATTATTATTTTGCTTCTGTACGAAATTCTGACATGTCTTACACTCCGTACCTGAAGTCTCCAAGACTCAATCTACAAAAAATCATGGAAAGTTTTGTGTTAGAATAACTGACATTTGTTTCCAAATAAGCTTTTTAAAAATTGAGAGCCACCTCCCTTCAATGTGCGCATGCTTCTTGGGGTTTCTTTTTCGAAAAGCAATGTACTTCTTGCTTCTGTATGAGACTATGGAAAAGTTTGTTGGTGTTGTACGTTATACAATCACATCAAAAATGGGAATATTTGGAAGAGGATTTTGGCGGGCCGCTTAGCGCAGTTGGTTAGGGCGTCGCAACTTCAGCTTGCTGTCGTTTAAGCGGTCGTGGGTTCGAATCCCGGTCCACCGTCAGGCATTTATGTGTAAGCATTCACCTCATTACCCACGCACAAGTCTCAGACTCAGGTGGGCATCATCAACAACAAGAAAAGTCTAGCTACTTATGATTGACAAAATTGTACTAAAACTATATAGATAACTATAGTATCTCGTGTGTTAATAATTATTGAAACAACATCAGTTTTACGGTATTCATTTTTATGTATCAATGCTCTACATATTAGTCCATGCTTATTTACATGCACTAAATTATAACAGTCACTGCAGTATTATAATGTATAAAAGGAAAGAAAACGACTTCAACTATTTAAACATAGCCTACTCCAAGTATGAATTATTATATCTATAATTTGGTATCCAATCTTCCTGCATAGCACTGTACCAATATTGAAAGGAAAGATGAAACAACTTGAAGCATATTTCAACTATCCGTGCTTATTTCAAGTATTACGCCTATTATATCTATAATTTGGTATCCACTTCCTGCATAGTTCGCTTGAACAACTTTCCCCAATTATTCTATACCTGATAAATCTAATAGCACCATCAATGTTGAACCGAAGCCCATATTTGCTTGACTGAACCACTGCAAGGAATTGAATAGGCTCTTGCAGGCCTCTCCGAACTGATCCGACCATTTCGAAGGGAACTTTCCGGAGTTATAGGTATCGGGATTGGGTCAATTCCTCTGGGATAATGCGGATGGCGATCGCTCTTAACGGATACACCACAAGGGAACGGCACGGCTCCGTTCACACAAGTTCAGGCCACTTCACACCAACTATGCACGCCGCACGTTGCATGCCCATAGCCAAGCACGGCACCGTTCACACAAACTCAGGCCACTTCACACCAGCAATGCACGCCGCATGCCCTTTACCATCTTTAGCTAGATTCAATGTGAGAATATAGTGTCATCTCTATCTTTCACCTGCTCCTTTACATAATCCTGTCTCTATCCAGGTTCATCTTTCAACTATTCTGATGCGAGAGTGCCTTTATCTTTATCTTTCAACTGCTTTCTCCCATATTGCCATCTCTGTTAAGGTTCATCTTTCAATTATTTAGATGCGAGAATATTGTTCCATCTCTATCTTTCAACTGCTCCGTTACCTACTCCAGGGGTGCTCACCCCCACCAAGCCTCATGACGCATCCCCCCCCCCTAAATTTATCACCAGCCCCCCTATAAATTAGGTACCCCCCAGAAAAAATGCGAAAAATAAGCCCCCCGTATTCTTTCTAAAACTAAAAGCAGATTTAGATGGTTATTGAAAAAATTCAAACCCAGTCCATAATTTACAGAATGTATGCATATTTCTTAAGACTCTAGGTAACATTTAAGATATAGGTAACATTTTTTTGTAAAGGTAAAAAAGAAATATCAATGAAATGAATATATGAACTTCTGCTCAATAAACTTAATTGCAAAATAGCTAAATAAGAATGTGAACCTAAATGGGTTTAAACAATTCTCTGCCCCACCCTCTCAGCTCTCACGTCTCGCTAAGCTTGAATAATAACTTTTTTGGAACGGAGAATTTCAATGACGCAGTCTGCGTCATAGCCCCTCCCCCAATGGACCCTTTATGGGTAGTTCCACCTCGCTGTTTAGTCATGTAATGGTTGAATGGTGATCCGTTCTAACAAATTATATTTTTCAAATAAAATTCTCCAAATTGTCCAGTTATTGAACTGATAGATAGATATTTTTTTTTTTTTTTTTTTGTAGATTACGTCTTGGAGACTCCAGTTAAGGAGTATAAGACAAGTCAGATCAACAATATTATGCACTAGATACCATAATTACTTCAATTAGTTGAGGTGAGGCTTAATTTTCATGTGAAAGGAACTCTTGTACACTATAAAAAGCTTTATCAACTAAATATTTCTTCAATTGATTTTTAAATATTTCTATATTTTCAAGACTCTTCAAAAACTGCGGTAGCTTGTTGTAGAATTTCCTACCAATATAACTAGGTTTTTGTTTGAATAGGCTACTATTGTGACTCACCAAGTGATAATCTCCTCGGCTTCTTGTATTATAATCATGTACATCAAGATTTTGGTTAATATCATTCGTTTTTACATATAGAGTAGCTTCATACACATATAAGCAGGGTACAGTTAGGAGACCAAGTCTCTTGAACAACGGCCTACATGAATCTAATCTATTTACTCTTTCTATACACCTAACCGCTTTCTTTTGGATCTTAAACACCCTATCAAGATTTTGTTTTGATGAATTACCCCATACTAAGATAGCATACCTAATATGTGACAGTAAGAGCCCATGGTAAGCTGTAAAAAGTAACTTTTTGTCATTCAATCTAGCGAGCTGTCGCAGGACAAATACCCCAGATGAAATTTTACTACATATTTTCTCAATGTATGGAGTCCAGGTCAATCGTCTATCCAACGTAACTCCTAGAAATGCAATTTCTTCTTCCTGGTCTAATTGATTATCGTTTACAAACACGTTTATAGCCCTATCTTCATTTAAATTATGTTTGTTTTTGAATTGAAGGTATTGGCATTTTTTACTATTTATAGTTAATTTCAACTGGTTTAAAAATTGGACAATGGACTGCACACCTATATGGGCACTTATTTCTAAATTATCTAGAATGGAATTGCTGAAAATGAGTGATGTATCATCAGCAAATAAGAGGGCTCTACCACTAATTAATTCTTTAGGTAAACGGTTGACATATAACAAAAAAAGCAATGGACCTAGTATTGACCCCTGAGGCACTCCAGCTTGCACCTCTAATTTATTAGATTTATTCTTTACTATACTATTACCAACTACTGTAGTTAGTTCTACACATTGTTTTCTCCCAATAAGATATGATTCAAACCATTTCAGTTCAACCCCATTTACACCTACATTTTGCAGTATTTCCAATAAAGTTCTATGATTAACACAATCAAATGCCTTTGACAGATCTAAGAAGATTGCAGTAGCTTTATCACCTGAATCTAATATATCTATTAGTTTTTCAACTAGAGAAACTATGGCTGTTTTTGTTGATCTCCCTTTCTGGAAGCCATGCTGTTCATCACAGATAAAGTTAGCTTCTTGAAGGTGCAGAAGTAACCTATTTAGAACTACTCTTTCAAAAATTTTACTTATTACATTTAAAATACTAATGGGCCTATAGTTTTCTACCTTTTCTCTATCGCCACTTTTGAAGATTGGCAAGATCTTCCCCTCTTTTAAATTATCTGGAAAAACACCTTGTTCTAATGAATGATTGATCAGATGAATCAAAGGGTCTAACAATTGATCTTTACATTCTTTCAGAATTTTACTGGATACCCCATCCATTCCTACAGTTTTTTTATTATTTAAACTATCAATGATATTTGACAACTCGTCTTGGCATACTGGGTGGAATTTTAATTCGTTCTGAATCCCCTCAGTATTCCTCATGTTTGCATCACTAATACCTGTATTAAGAGATTTTTGAAGATCCTTAGCAACCAGTTGATAATATCTGTTAAAGAAATTACAAATGTCTACACTATCATCAATATATTTTTTATTTTCGTTAATTATTCTGGGGACACTAGTATAAGCAGCATCTACATGAGCTACTTGCCTATTTTTGTTTATTACATCCCACACTGCTGTGTTAAAGTACACACTATTATTCAAAATTTCAGCTGTTTTCTTACATTTCGCTCTTTTCACTTTTTTCATATAGTTTTTCTTTAGAGCTTTGTAATTATCTTCACTTAACATATTTCTAGATAGTTTGAATTCATCATATGCATCTTTAACCCTATTTCTTTCAGCAAGGATATCATCAGTTATCCACTCTTCAATCTTGTCTAATTTGTTCTTTACAGGGACTTTTTTAACTGGACAACTCATAGTAATATGAAACCTTAAAATATTAATGAAACTATCATATTTGTCATTTAAACTATTGCTATTGTAAACCCTACTCCAGTTTTCTTGTAGCAGATTCTGCTTCAAACAATCGATATTCCCCTGTTCACATTGTTGAATTTCTTTCATTACTCTACTCTTTTTAATTGATTTATGACCTTGCAACCCCACCTCTAAGATTTGATAGTCATGATCAGATAGTTCCGAGCCGCCTAATCTTGTTTTAGAGTAATCTATATTAGTAAGGATGTTATCAATTATTGTTTGTGATGTTCTTGTGACTCTGGTATATTCATGAACTTTTATTTCCAAGTTATTCATGCAAATAATATCCTTTAAATCTTCTGTCATTTTATTCTGTGTTGCAAAGTCTGTATTGAAATCTCCCGCTACAATAACGTTTGTAAAACGAGTAGTAGTAATCTCTAAAAGCCTATTGAATAGTTCACAAAAATTGTTCCATTCCCCATTTGGTGACCTGTAAATACCTAACACCGCTACTTCGAAATTATTGTCGATTTTTACTCTCAAACCAGTAACTTCTAAATCCATTTCCACAGCAAATTTCTCTGCATATTCTAAATTAAATATTTGCATATTCTTAGCATTTTTAGTGAAGATAGCTACTCCCCCACTTCGATGAGATGTCCTGCAATACGACGTTTTCAATGAATAGTTTGGAATATTAAGTTGTGACAATTCATCTTCTTTTAAACCATGCTCTGTGAAAATAGCTATATCAGGAGCCTCTTCTTTAAAAAATACTTCGATTCTATCTATTTTGTTACGAATGTATTGAATATTCTGATGGAACACAGTGAGTACCGGTACTTCCCTATCATCCCTTATTACTTTATCGTTGCTTTTGCATATTGAAGTAGATTTACTTAATCTCTTAGAATCTTGAGAGCCTATCAGATTGCTACAAGAGTTCCTTCCACTAATGCTATCCTGATTTTTTGATCGATTAACGTCTTTTAATACAATTGAAGATATGAATTTATCATCTGAAACTAGTTTCCCTTCCCGGTTTTGAGCCACTTTACTAAAAAAGGTTCGTTAGATGATTGTTTAGGAGAATTATTGACAGTAGATTGCAAACGACTTTCAATCAGCTCTGCCAGCCTATTACAAAATATTACTTTGCCAGATTGATTTAGATGTAGACCATGATTAGTGAAGTTTTGTTTTTTCAGCCTTTCATTTAGAAAACAAATCCCCAACTGCTTAGAATTCTTATTTTTTAGGCTGTTGATTGTATTATGAATTGATTTATTTGTTGACTTAATGGCTTCATTTAGCTCTGGCCTATCAGACCTATACGGAATTGTACTTATTATTACATTAGTTTTTTGGCTGAGTGGCACAATCTCTTTAATTTTTTCATTTATTTCAGGAAGATGTTTTAGATTAGGTTCATTTATATTGTTTGAGCCACCCAGTACTATTAGAAAATCGTTTTTTCCAAAATCTTTAGTTTGTTCCTGTGCTGACTCTACGATAGCGTTTATAGGGGCACTTGGTTTGAAAAAGCTCTGAACTTCATACTTATTTTTTAATCTTTTATTTAGTAGGTCACTACAGTCTCGTCCATGACTGGATGTCAAGAGCAGTACTCTACCTTTCCTATCGTTATTTGCCCTTACTTTAGTTTTGGTTGCTGTTTGCAAAACCTGACTATACGTTTTTGTTTGACCATTTCTATTTATTTTTTCCCCATTTGATTTAGGTTCTACTTTTTTTGTATTGATCAGAGGTTCAGATCTTACATTAGCCAAGTTTATTTTTGATTTTAATATTTCGATTTCCTCTGACATAGACCTACATTGACTCGTGAGATTTAGTATTTCAGTTTTATGGTCTTCCTGCTGCAATTTTAGATTAGAATATAGATTCATAACATAATTGTATCATTCACCTCATCACCAACGATGAAGTCTCAAGACTAGTAGCCTATTTTAATCGTTTTCAACCAACCTACTTATCTCCAAAGCTTCTAAAATGTTCAATTGTTTGCATGAATTTCTGCATTTGATTGGCAAAGGCAGTCCATTGAACATTTTAAAAGCTTTGGAGATAACTAGGTTGGTAAAAACGATTCCAATACTAGTTCAACGATCAAATATTTTTCAATTAACTCAATACAACTAACTTGGCTTCATCATAACTCTGGCCTAATACCGTTTTAATAGCGGTACTTTCGAGTTTTTCTCGGTTGACCTTGACTGCATTTCAGTGAGCTTCTATTTTTTAATTTAAAATTCTTTTAATTCTAGCCTTTTGTTCCTGTTTGTTGCTTCCTATGTGTTCACGGTTTTCGGTTCTTGATTTTGACAGTTATTTTTGCTTGTTGCTCCTCCCACCAGTGGGCGTGACTTGTTATGGCCATCAGCCAATCAGAAACTTTCAATGAAGGTCAGCCTATCAGAGGAACGTCAGCCAATAGTATCATTCTGTGTTGAGTATATATATATTGAGCTACACTGTACTTTAGTTTTAGTTCGTTTGAGATTGATAATGGTATAACAACCGAAACTAGAAGTATCTCACGGTTTCAATTAATGTGGTTGTGACAACTTCAAGTCTTATTATTCATTACAATAATTATGTTGTACTAAAAGAACAGGAATAAGCAAAAAAGAGCATAAAATATCACAAGAAGGGCATGAAAGAGCGCAAGAAAAGTATGAAATTGCACATAGCCACATACCATATGAAAATGTGCTACTACTGCATGAAAGTTTGATATCCATTTTAAACACAAGACCACCTTGATTACTCCAAGAACTATTAAGAATTCAAGATGTACTTGGAAAAATGAAAACAAGTTTTAAACTTAGAGCTACTTGAACTTTAGAACTTTAAAAACTGAGAAAGTTGAGTTCTCATGAGATGATGATATAGTATATTTCGCACCTAGGGCCGAAAATGTGTGTTTGCCGGCTCGAGATCGCGGTTTTCAAGTTCGAGACGAAGTCGAGAACTTGAAGCGTTTGAGAGCCGGCAAAACATTTTTGCCCGTGTTGCGAACGCTATTTTTCGCCACACCACAAAAAAAACAAAACAACAATGTTAAGTTGAAAATTTTGAAAGCGAAATTTTAAGGCTATGGTACTTGCAAGAATACAAGGAACGGGTATCACCTCTTTATCCAACCTACAGCGCTCTGGGTGGGCATTTTGTCAACTACTACAACTGTACGCCAAAAGGTTAGTTGGTTAGGTTTTTTGTTGTTATTCCTGTTCCTGATTCAAAACCTGCATAAAACAGCCAAAAACCTAACCAACTAACCTTTCTAAACCAACAGTAACCTTTACCAACAGTTACAGTAGTAGAAAAATTCCTAAAAACAAAAAACCTAACCAACCAAGAGAAGTTAGCAACAGTTGTAGTAGTTCACAAAATTCCCACCCAGAGCTCTGTAGGTTGAATAAAAAGGTTCTATTGTTTGATATCAAAACTACAAAATATTACATATTAAGTTATAAAAAGTGATCATTTTTGACATTTTAAATACTACGTACATATTAAATTATAAAAAATAAACATTTATTGATGGTTTAAATCTTTTTGTTTTACATAAAAGTTGGAAGGATTCATTTTTACAATCATGACTGCTGTATCCAGACACGATCAGCTGTCATTCAAGGTCATTTTCTTTTCCGCCCTAGGGCGGTAAACGTTTACAGACCTGGTCGGAAACCAAACACTTTCGGCCTCCATATGACGCACGAAAAACAGCTCATTACGTCCTAGTGTGGCGAAATAGTATATTTCGCACCTAGGGCCGAAAATGTGTGTTTGCCGGCTTGAGATCGCGGTTTTCAAGTTCGAGACGAAGTCGAGAACTTGAAGCGTTTGAGAGCCGGCAAAACATTTTTGCCCGTGTTGCGAACGCTATTTTTCGCCACAACACAAAAAAAACAAAACAACAATGTTAAGTTGGAAATTTTGAAAGCGTAATTTTAAGGCTATGGTACTTGCAAGAATACAAGGAACGGCTATCACCTCTTTATCAATCCTACAGCGCTCTGGGTGGGCATTTTGTCAAATACTACAACTGTACGCCAAAAGGTTAGTTGGTTAGGTTTTTTGTTGTTATTCCTGTTCCTGATTCAAAACCTGCATAAAAAACCAAAAACCTAACCAACTAACCTTTCTATACCATCAGTAATCTTTACCAACAGTTGCAGTAGTAGACAAAATTCCTAAAAACAAAAAACCTAACCAACCAGAGAGGTTAGCAACAGTTGTAGTAGTTCACAAAATTTCCACCCAGAGCTCTGTAGGTTGAATAAAAAGGTTCTATTGTTTGATATCAAAACTACAAAATATTACATATTAAGTTATAAAAAGTGATCATTTTTGACATTTTAAATACTACGTACATATTAAATTATAAAAAATAAACATTTATTGATGGTTTAAATCTTTTTGTTTTACATAAAAGTTGGAAGGATTCATTTTTACAATCATGACTGCTGTATCCAGAGACACGATCAGCTGTCATTCAAGGTCATTTTCTTTTCCGCCCTAGGGCGGTAAACGTTTACAGACCTCGTCGGAAATCAAACACTTTCGGCCTCCATATGACGCACGAAAAACAGCTCATTACGTCCTAGTGTGGCGAAAACATTTTAACTGCATTCTCTTGCAGAAGGTTTATACTTGAGAACGTTAAGAAATAATTTTTGTTGAGTTACTGTAATAAACCATAGAGAAATAAATCTTTTTTATATTTCTCACAGAGGTAAACTCGCACTTAATATTTTACATCAATTTTATGTATTTCTGACGTAATAGTTTTTAATACTTTCCCTCTACTGTTTCTATAAAACAGAGCTGACTCGAACATTTTTCAATATTTCCTTAAATCAATACAATCAATTTAGAAACTGCATAATTCATGTATTCAGTACACTGTTTTAATTCAAAGGAAATATAATCTTTCTTGATATACTCTAAATAATTTTATCTAACATAATTTTATTTTTATCTCAGTTGATGTTTGAAATAACACTGTAGTTAGTTGAAAATATAATCAACTAATCACTAATATTTATTGATTATGGTAATTGGTGATAAAGCTGTAACAATTTGGAATGCCACAGTGGCAGAAGAAATATATTTTTCAGGTTAAGCTAAGTTTGAAAATGTTTAAAAAATTTTCCCTGAGAAAATCCAATACCTGCTTAACTGTCTCACCCTTTGACGCTTTCCGCATTATCTCGTTGCATTTTCCTTTTTTCTTATTAGAATTCATGGAAATGCATTTTTCTATAATATTCTAGTTTGGTGACCGTTTATTCCGTTTTCTATATACCTGCTTTCCTTATACTGTAGCAAGTTGTCTTTTAATGAGTCTTTGTTTTTTTCATTTTGCACTATGTCCGTTTTCCTTGCATTTTTCCTGCATATACTCAGGTGCTTATTCAGCCATTATTTGCTTAAGTTCTCATGCTTATTCTTACACTATATATATATTGACAAATCGTGTCGACTGGGTTAATATCCAGTATATTATTTGATAAACTGAGGATTATCTTTTGGCTATCTGATGTGGGTTATCTTCTCTATGTGAAAATAAATTTGGAATATCTCCTCCAAGTGCCAATATTAAATTAATTACATTTTCAAAGATGATATGAACCTTCGGAATTGAATGATTCTCATGATAATAAAACTATTCTTTGATTTATCTATTCTTTCATCTGCACTCAGTTAACATAATCAATTGTAAAAAACCAGCACGCTTTCCAAAATTTTTCAGGTTGAGTCTGAGTTTCACTGAAAATGTTTGGTTAAAAATTGATATTTCTTGTTTATTAACCGACTTCCAACAAGGAGGAGGTTCTCAAATCGATCTGTTTTTGTTTTATATGTTTGTTCATCAATTACTCAAGCTCTATTGTACCTATTTCAATAATTTTTTATTAAATAAAAGAGCATCATTCAGCGGTGGTTCCATCCAAGTTTCGCAAACATTGGTCTAATCATCAATAAAACAAATTTTAAAACTAAAAAAAGAACCGAAAATACTCCTATACTAAAAAGTTTAAAATAAACTTTATACTTCAAACTGAGAAAATTTTGAAACAAGTAATCTTTTGGAGTTGGAGCCAAATTTTCTATAAACTCCTAAACTATAATATCGAATTTCTTATTAACTTCATAAAATATTTGGCACAGACTTAAAAAATTAGGCCTACTTGTATTAAATTTAAAATTTTCTTGGTTTAAAGTAAATACTTTATTTTGAACTTTTTAGTACGTGAGTATTTTATAATAATAATAATAATATTAATAATATCGTGTGACCTGGCTGGCTCAGGTCTGGTGTCAGAGTTATCAGGTCGCACCTGAATAAGTTCAGGGCCTCTGACGTGACTTAACGACTGTTTTTTTTAGGCAGCCAGGACCGACAGCTTAACGTGTCCTCCGAAACGTATTTTATTTTTGTGCGTCATTTAATTGAAGTCGGTTTATTTTTTGTATTAAAATATGTTTTAGTTTAAGCTTTTCAGTTGAATATTCAAACTTTGAAAACATGAGAAATTTCTTATAGCCTACATAATTAAATATTTATCGAGTTAGCAAATCAATATGATTAATAATATAACATATAAGCTAAAGTAACTGAAAATCTAGCTATAAGAAAGTTAATCAACTAAGTAAAATTCGGCAACTCTATTTAACGTAGAATATTGTATTTAGGAAAATTATAATAGCGAAAGGCTTCTTAAGAGTGAAATGCCTACAAATATTTTATGAAGTTAATAAGTAATTCGATTTTATATTTTAGAAGTTTATGGAAAATTTGGCGACGACTCCAAAAATATTACTTGTAAGTTATTAAATTTAAAATTTTCTCATTTTAAAGTTAATACTTTATTTTAAACTTTTTGTGAGCATTTATATCTTGAGTATAATTTCATTACAGTCGGTTTCTGTTTTTGTTTTTATTTTTTATAGATATGAGTTCACTTGAAACAAAACAATAAAACCCGTTCTTATAGATTTGATTGAATTATAATAATTTAATAATAATACTCAGTTGATAAACGAGCATTAATATTTTATAAGATAATAATATTAAACAGCTATATTTTATAGAACAGATTTACATTTAAAATGTCTCAGTTTAAAGTAAATACTTTATTTTAAACTGTTTTGTGAGCATTTATATCTTGAGTATTATTTCATTAAAGTCAGTTTCTTTTTTGTTTTGAATTTTTTTATAGATATGACAGTTCACTTGAAACAAAGAATGAAAACCGTTCCTATAGATTTGATTGAATTATGATAATTTAATAATCATACTCAATTGATAAACATGCATTAATATGTTATAGGATAACAATATTAAAAAGTAATATTTAAAGAACAACTTACATTTCTCATGTATCAATGTTTATCCAGGCTATAAAAATTCTCATTAGCTAGAAGTATTTCAATTTTCATAATAAATGAAAACATATTAAAAATAGTTGATTGGGTAGCAAAATAATAATTTAAAAACTAATTATTGTCTTCATAAGGTGGAAAAAAGTAAAACTTGAGAACTTTCACCTTTTGACTGCAACTGAATATAATTCTACCCAAAATAGAGTACAGTTTACAGTTAGAAATAACAAAAACAATAGCAATAACTACTCTCACAAACCACCTCTCTGCTGCTACATGAGTGGAAGGGCTGGTTAGAGTGAAAAAGAGCTATAGGCAGCCTCCTCTCTCATTGGAGTTATTGTGTGAAGAGGTCCCAACACGCACACATCAACTTACCGTCCATTAATTCTTGTTACGTCAAGTGTGAACGATAATTGAAGCTACTGGGTTTCGGTTTTCAGTTATAACACGCGTTTTCTCCAGCTGTACATCCGTATATCAGTTGTGAGTGATAGAGGGTCCAAGTTATTTAATAGATTAGCTGTTTAAATTTTATGATTCTCTCTGGAGATCTCTCAAAGATCTGTAGACCTCTCTGTGTATCCCATTGTCAAAGTTCGTTCGGATCTGTCTTTAGAGATAATGATGGTTCTGTCTAATAGGGTTGATGGTTTAAATATAATTCTTTTATTACAAAAACAACTTTTATACTAATTTTTTAATTTTCAAATAATCACATTTACCTGCAATATTGATGAATCATCTGTATAGTACAAGATTTCCCTCCACCGGAGAAATCCTGTAAAAACGATTTCTCCAAAATCGTAAATTACGTGATTCTACACTTATATCTAGGAACTCTTAAGTCCATTAGGAAATTCATTCATTTTTTTAAAAATAACCAACCCCTCTGAAACAGAATTTTTAGTGATTCTGAGATGAATCCTTTCATTTTAACACTCATGGGTCAAAGTGAATTTATAGTGCTTGACTCATCTTTGTAAACGTGGAGGGGAGGAGGAGGGGGGGGCGTTATAACTCCCTACCCCACGGGATATCCCTATAAGAAAAGTTGAATCGCCAGCTGAAAAAGGTAGAGAACCACGGGTCTAAACCAACGAACCCATAAGACCAATGGTCTTATGTGTTCGCTGGTCTAGACGGACAATATAATAATTAATTGTTGAAGCCCAACGAGCTATCATCGTTATAACTAGGAATAACGGTAGCTTTCAAATAATGAATTGTTCATACGTGGATGGTCGTCAAACAATGAGTATATGAATAAGTGATCCGTGTATGAGTCATCCAAGCTTCAATTGTCGATTGACAATCAAGATTATATAAACTTCATAACAAATGCATTTTATCCATTTGTAACAAAGAACTCTATAATTTGTACTTGTTATTCTACTAAGTGCCCAGTGAATCTTTTTACTGATTTGTGCTTGGAGAGGATATACAGTATCTCATATCACCTCAATAATTCAAATTCAGAAATATTTATTTAAAAAAATTGATTTTATTTGAATTAATGAATTTATATTCATTTCAGTTATTAATAATTCAATAATTTAATCAGTAATAATTATGATCATTCTCATTCAGAATTATCAATCTCAATTAATATTTTATCTACGACCATGTCATAATGTATACATTACAGTTTCACAATTGATGCCAAAACAGCTGTCTTTTCGAAGCTTCTTGAGACCCGTTGCATAAAGAGCTCATTATAGTACAGGTTCTACATTATAACACGGGTTCTGGACCAATCAGAAGCATTTTTGATGGAATCAATATCGTAATTCAATATTGTGAAACTATCAGCTGATTTCATCAAACTGCTACACCAGCTACTTTAACCTAACAATGTACTATAACTTCTCATATTTGAGATGAGAGGTTAGGTATCTCTGACCGTCACAGGTAAAATGAAATTGTTTTAATTAAATGTATACTAGTGGTCGTAGATAAAATAGTGTATGCAACGATTTTATTTGGCCATTAAGGCACTCGTGAGATATTTATAACACTCGCATTCGCTCGTGTTATAACTTACATCTAAAGGGGCCCACACACTAGCGAGTATGGCTCGCGAGTAAGACTCGCGAGTCTGGCTCGGCGAGTAAGACTCGGAAGAAAATCACCACTAACGTGTTGTGAACTTCCCGAGTCCGGCTCGGCTACTTTTCAAGGTCGGCTGGAGTGCGCCCGTGTTAATTCTGATCCATATAGCTCATCTAATCTCAAAATCTTTAAATTACAATCAATATCTGATTTGGAAGGTCATTTTATGCTCTAGAGAGAGTATTGGTTTTGCTAAAATTTCATAATTCTTGAAATTTGATTATTATTATTATTATTATTATTATTATTAAGAAATGTTTTATTTCTTCTAATTTTTTTCTGACATAAGAGAAAGAGATGTCAGAGCGTTTATAGGCACGATTTATGTTTTTTATAACAATTATTTTCCCACCTCTAAGTATCTTTCTTATAGATCTATAACATAATTATAGATATAGATATAGATCTATAATTAGGGAAGTGATAGCCGCGAGGCGTAGCAGGTATCTGTTCAATCAGATAGAGATAAGCTAAGCTGCGTTCTCGTAGGTCCTGTTTGTAACGGTGACCGATTAGATTCGCCAGCAAAAAAGAGACTGTTCTCTGCTGTAAAATCACTTCCTGGTGGTTCGGAACCCACCTAAAACTTTAGGTCCAACTCATCAATCACCATCATCCAACTCATGACCCACGCACAGGTCTCAGACCAATGTGGGCTTCATCCTCAGAAGAAGAACATCTACAATAAAATATGCAAAAGTGTAATAGGGGGCCCATAGAATTCAAAAGGTCAGATGAAATATAGGATTAATTTCATCTACTTTTTACTCAATTTTTATTTTTCAATTACTTCCATTTTTTCCATTTGTATCGAAGTAATAATTGTTATATTGCAATTTATTAAATACTGTTATACAGTAGAACTTCGATAATTCGAAGTTCAAGGGACCGACGCTTTACTACGAATTATGGAAGTTTACGAATTATCGAAGTTACGAATTATGGAAGGTTGTAGAGAAAAAAATACGAATTATAGAAGGTAGTATATAAAGTATAGACTGTATTCTCCTGTTTTCACATACTTATTCTCACAGGGATATAACAAAAAAAATTGAATTATACAGTACTAGTGAAAAATAAGGGATATACTGTACGATACAGTAACTATGAAAAAAATCAAGATTATCTTATTTAAAAAAGTCAGTTATTTTTGACTGCTTAAATTGGTCCGTTCTAGCACGATCAATTGCGTTTTCAATGGAAACCAAGGCAGAGAAAACTGAATCGTCGACATCTCTTGTTGACAAGAAATTACTCAATTCAGCAAAGTGAGATCGAGCCTGCTTTAACGAAATTGGCTGAGGAGGAGGTTGGTCATCGTCGTCGTCGTCTCCATCATCATCATCATTTTGATTCTCCAAATTGTCCCGACTATGTTGAGCCAAAATCTCATCATCAGTCAATGCACTTGAAATGGCCACATCGTCGTCAACATGAACGAAATCCATGAATGTCAAGTTGTCTTCTTCCTGCTCACCCACAGCACGAGACCAGTCAGCAGGAGCTACGTTGGGCAATTCCTCTGCTTCTGGATGCTGATCACCATAGAATCCGCAGTGTGCAAAACAGTTCTTGATTGTTTGCTGAGAGACTTTTTTCCAGGATTTATGAGCAATGTTCATGGCATCCAAAATCGAAACTTTATGCTCTCGCTCTTCATCAATACAATCCAACAGTCGAATCACGATTTCTTTGCGGTAGAACACTTTAAAGTTTTTTATGATCCCCTGGTCCAGTGGTTGCAGACGAGAAGTGGTATTAGGTGGAAGAAATTCCACTCTCACATTTTCAAGTTCAGGCAAATTATTATGAGCTGTACAGTTATCAATCAGCAATAAAATTTTCCGTTTCTGTTGCATCATGTCGTTGTTAAGTCCCAAGAGCCACTCATTGAACAGTTCTGCTGTCATCCACGCTTTTTTATTAGATCGGTACATGATAGGGAACGATCGGACGTTTTTAAAACAGCGTGGCTTTGCTGATTTCCCGATTATGAATGGTTTAGGTTTCTCGAAACCGTCCATATTCGTGCACAACAGTAGCGTAATTCGTTCTTTGCTGTTCTTGCCACCGTGGCACTTGTCGGTTTTGAAGCTGAGTGTACGATCAGGAACGCATCTAAAGAATAAAGCCGTTTCATCTGCGTTAAAGACATCTCGTGGATCGTATTCTGAAATCATTTCAATCAGTTTCTCTTTCCACTCAATGCATACACCTTCTCCAACTTCAGCGCTCTCCCCACAAATTTTATGAAATTTGATAGAATTTCTTTTTTTAAATTTATCAAGCCATCCCGTACTTGCCTTGAAACCCGTACTACCCAGTTTCTCCGCGAAAAATATTCAGTTCTGCCAAATTAATCAACGCAAAATATCGTATGAATCGTGAGAATTGGAGCTGCTGAACGCATGCGCTCATAGCCTTGCGAGAGAAATACGCCATCTCTCCCACTCCTTGGTAACTTCGAATTATAGAGTGTTATGACCGACGTTACTTCGAATTACAGAGTCTCAGGATTGACCATAACCAGCAGATTTTCTTCGAATTATGGAAGGGACCAAAATACATTGTTTTTCTACGAATTAAAGAGGTTTTTTCAAGGGACCGGAGCTTTTACTTCGAATTATAGAAATTACGAATTATAGAACGTTCGAATTATCGAAGTTCTACTGTATTTATAATGATAATGTTATATTATAATAATAAATATAAAATGGGCATTGGGCTTACATGCAAAGGGATGTATTATTATTATTATTATTATTATTATTGTTTTTACGTCTTGTGAACAGTGCAAATAATAGCTTTCTGACGTTCTGCTATGTTATAATGAGGTGCCGAGCCTGGCTCGGCTGGAAAACGTCCACTAACTAGCGAGTCCCAGCCGAGCCCAGCCGCGCTTGTAGCCCTGCGCGAGTCTGGCTGGGCTCGGCTCGGCTCGGGAGAAAAGAGCCCACTAACTAGTGATTTTCTCCCGAGTCCGGCTGGCCGAGTCTTACTCGCGAGCCAAACTCGCTAGTGTGTGGGCCCCTTAACTCGTGCCTTAATAAGGGTCAAAATAAAATCGTTGCATAAACTACTATTTCATCCTTTAAGTTTACTCTTTATCTTTCATCATGAACTAGAACAATTCTGGCAGAACTCATCCATATTTTATTGTAGCAAAGACATAATACTTCCTTCTCTATTTATCTTATTAGGCTAGATTTTTAGCATTACAAAAAATAAAACTATATTGTGCATTCTCTCTCATAAAATCTTAAATTCATACTCACATACATCCTTTCAGTCTATTTTACCCTACACAGTGGCGTAGCCAGGATTCAACTATGGTGGGGGGGGGGGGGGTTAGCAGAGGGTCTAGGGGGAATGTAATCCCCCAGACCCTCTGCTAACCCCCCCCCCCCCCCCAAGGTCAATCAATAATAAGGGGGTCCGGAATTTTTATAATGATTTTTTGAGCATTTTAAAGTAATTTTTACTTCTTTTTTCAATTTTAAGCAATTGTTAATTAAAATGAAATGCTTCTTCAGTGACAGCCACTCGGAAACACATCATTGCCACATTGCTCACTAAACTGCACATGCCGTGGTAAGAGCACCATAATAACATTGTATACTGTTTGAGATTCCCGTGACAAACTCTTGTGCTAAATAAAACTATGATTTATTTTTGTATTGACTGCTTTAATTTAATCAGTCAATAATTATTAGTTTTGTGAAAGATGACCACAATATTACCGGGGGAAGGGGGGATATCAGGATAGCCCCCTGGCTACGCCCCTGACCCTACATAAACTCCTACACTCTCCTCCTACACTCTCCTATATTTGTGTTCGAATATTATCGTATTTAGCGATACATCTCTACATCTCGCTTTATTTTTTAAATTTTACATTCCACATCTTCCTTACACTATGTCTTGCTTCTTCTAATTCTCTCTTCTCTTTTCTTGTCCTTTCCCCTCATCGTTCTGTTTCTCCCACTTTCTGTCAATTATTTAAATATTTATTACTGCTCTTTCGCTTTTCCCCCTCTCTTCACTCACTCTCTTTCACTCTCTCTTTCTTTCTCCTCTTCTTTTTTCTCTAACTTTTTTTGGATGACGAAGTCCACATATGTCTAAGACCTGTGCGTCGGTAATGAGTTGGATGATGGTGAATGATGAGTTGGACCTACTGTTTACATTGTCCTTCGTTTTCGCCGTCAAAAAAATAATTTTCAAATGCTATCAATCTAACCCAAAAACCAAAAGAGTGATTGATGAGTTGAACCTACAGTTTATGTGGCTTCCGAACCACCGGAAAGTAATTTTACAGCAGAGAACAGTGTATTTTAGCTGGCCAATCTAATCGGTCACCCTTACAAAGAGAGCCCAGGAGAACGCAGCTTATCTCTATTTGATTGAACAGATACCTGCTACGGCTCACGGCTATCACTTCCCTAAAGCTATCGCTTCTCACCCGCTCTTCACTCACTCTTTCTATCTCCTCTTCTTTTCTCTCTCACTTATTCGTTCTCTCTCTCTCTCCCATTATTTTCTATCTCATTTTATCACTTTCTTCTATCAACCAATCTCTGGTACAACAATTATTCATACATTTAAACAAATTCTGCATTCTTCACCCGTGTTGTTGCCCTCTAAACCACACTCTCCTCCCTCTTCCCTCGCTCCAATATGCGTCGGTGTGAGTAGCCAGCAGCAGTCGGAGGAGTATCGCATCTCCTCTCTCCACGCAGTGACGTCACAGCGTCGTCCTTTTAAGGGAGCAGCGGCGTCGCGATGCCAGCTCTAAGAATAGACTTTCTTTTCTGTCTCCTACCCTCTCCTACCCCCACCCTCTCACCCTTTGACTGACCACAGCATCTATCGCAATTACACCTCTCAACACAACACAGCACTCGCCTCTCGTCTCTCAGCTCACACCGCACTACAAGGCAACACTTTGCAATACAGTAGCATGTTCTTCAAACATGTCGTCTGTCCTTCTTGTCCCCTGTCCCTCTTGCAGGCTCTCCTGTCCCTCATGTTTCCCCTCGCTCATCATCATCATTATAATCATAATATTTTTATTTTTCTTCTTGTTCTTCTACATCTTCTCCTCCTTCCTCTGCTGCTTCTTCTCATCTTTCTTATTTTTCCTTCTTCTTCTTTTCCTTTTCCGTATTCTTTTCCTCCTCTTTTTCTTCTAGTTCTTCTCATCCTCCTCCTCCCTCTGCTGCTTGGTCTCATCCTTCTTATTCTTTCCTTCTCCTTTTCCTCCTCTTTTACCCTTTTCTTCTTCTTGTTCTTTCATTTCTGCTTCTCCTCCTTCTTCTACTATTCCTTCTTCTTATCTTTCTTATTTTTTCTCCTCCTTCTTCTTTTCCTTTTTTGTATTCTTCTCCTCCTCTTTTTCTTCTAGTTCTTCTCATCCTCCTCCTCCTCCTTCTCCTTCTCCTCCTCCTCCTCCCTCTGCTGCTTGTTCTCATCCTTCTTATTCTTTACTTCTCCTTCTCCTCTTTTACCCTTTTCTTCTTCTTCTTTCCTCTCCTTCTCCTCCTCCTCCTTCACCTTCTCCTCCTCCTCCTTCACCTTCTCCTCCTCCTCCTTCTTCTCCTCCTCCTCCTTCTTCTTCTACTCCTCTTCCTCCTCCTCCTCCTCCTCCTCCTCCTCCTCCTCCATCTTCTCCCTCTTCTCATCTTTTTTATTTTTTACTTTTCCTTCTTCTTTTTCTACTCTTCCTCTTTTCCTTTTTCTTCTTTTTCTCCTTCTTCTCCTTCTTCCCTCTGCTTCTTCATCTCATCCATCTTATTTCTTCCTTTTCCTTCTTCTTTTCCTTCTTCTTTTTCTCCTCTTTTCCTTTTTCTTCTTTTTCTCCTTCTTCTCCTGCCTCTTATTCTTCTTATCCCATTTCTTATCATTTTTCTTCTTCTACTTCTTCTGGCTCTCTCTCTTTTTTTTTCTTCCTTTACATCTTCTTCTTCTACAACTTCTCTTTCTCCTTCTTCTTTGTCTTCTCGTGCTCCTATTTCTCCCTTTCAATTTTTTTTTCTTCTGTCCACTGTCTCTTTAATTTTTACCGCTGCTCATTCTTTTTCTTCATCTTATCCTACTTCTTCTCATTCTCATCCTTCTTATAATTTTTCTACATCCACTTCTCCTTATCATCAGCCTTCTACTTCTTTTTTTCAATTCCCTCTTGTTCTCCTCCCACTACTCCTCCTCCTGCTGCTTGACTGTAACTTTTTTCTATTTTTTTCTTATCTCCTACTCCCTCTCCAACACCTCCTTCTACTTATTCTCTGTCTTCTTCTACTCCTACTTCTTCTCTTCCTATTTTTCTTTCCCCTGCCGTGCTCATCCTCTTACTTCTCTTTATTTACTTCTCCTTCTTGTTCTTTGTTTTCTTCTTCTCCTACTTCATCGTCTTTCTCTCCTAATTCTTCACATTCCTCGTCTATTTCTTCTACTTCCCCTCTTCCTCCCTCTTTTTTTCTTCTTCTCCTTCGTCTTCTTTCCTTTTTCTCCTGTTCCCCACCTTCCATGTACCCCTTTTTCGTCTGCAACCCGCTACCCCCTCTACCCCTCCTCCCTTTGCTGCTTTATTTGTCTCATGTGTCCTCCTCGAATTCCCTATCCCACCTCCACTGCTTCCCATCCTTATCAACTATCTTTTGTTTTCTTTCCCTATCATCTCAATCCCTTCCATCCCGCACACCAACAATGGAGCGAGCAGATCTTTTTCATCTAAAAACGTTAACAAACAATAAGTTCGACTTCCCGGCTGTCTGTTATGTCATCGAGAAACTGTTGTCAAGAACATACTTCTTGTTATTGATGAATAAAAAAAAATAACAATATGTTTGAAAAAATTTCTAGGCTTCATCGCCTGTTATCTAATTCAAAGTGTATTGATTCTTTCTTTCATTGCCTGGTTTTTACGGTAATTGGCAGACTTTTTGGGAATGCAATATCATAGGTTTTATCAATTTCTTAGTTTTTTGATCTCTCCTTGATCGTAATAATTATATTTTTAATATTTCAACTTGCCTATGCATTCAAACCTACAGCCTAAATACATTATTTACACATAAAACGATTATTTGTATTATATTGATTTAAAGGTGATTTACACTGCTCATTGTGTGGTAATTAGTCCTAATTATAAAATAACGGCTTCCGATCCAAAATAATTCTGTTTCCTCTGACATTTTGAAAAAATGCGTATTTTTTGAAGGTTTGGAATGAAAATTTGAGAATAAAATTAAAGTTACTTCTCAGTTCAACTTTTTTTCCTTATTTTACGTCTGTTTTTTCAAGTAAAGTACAATTTCATTATCAAGGCAAATGAATTTAGTTGTGAGTGTTTTTTCGGTCTTCAGTTCATTATTACAAATCGAGAACTTCACCATTTATTTATTTATCGATGTAGGCATTTGGAGTAATAAAAACTGGTTGTTGAGAAACGATAAGTTTTTAACACAATACTACTTTTATTACAACATTCAGCGTAAGACTAAATATATTCAGGTTCTGTTCACGTTTTTATTTGACAAAATATGTAACTAAACTTTGACCAAGTATAAACTCGAAAATCTTGAAAATCGCCTTCACTGAGTCAGATTTAAACGAAGCACATTGATTGATTTTATTCTACTTTTCCAAAATGTTACCGAACACTTGAATTTGGACTGAATCTGAATTTTAGGCTACTTAATCAGTGAAAATTTATCTGTAATCATAACGCATTTCATCCCAGATTGAAATCAATATTAAAATATTCATATAGTCCCCATTTTGAATCGAATGTTCGTATTTATTTTGGAACCTCCATTTGATTTTTACAACTTATGCATGACACTTGCGAGAGGTAAAAATGACGTCATTGCAATTCACGAAAATAGACGTAAACATTGCAGATTCCAACAACTATTCAAATACTCCTTCAAGGTGGTTGAGGTGTAATTCTGGGCTGGAAACACTCCAAAAACGTAAAGGTGTGATGTAACAAACATACTGTTCCTCTCTCGCTTTTAACATTCCCGATTTAATTGAATAATTCAAGATCAGCAATACTCTATACTCTTCTCTGACGTATAAATTTCAATGGTATGTCTCAAAATGTAACTATGTTGTATTAGATGAATGCAGTCGTCCGTTTACTCATTTTTTGAAAATAACTTCATAATTTTTCATGAAAAACAAATCACTGTATTATTTACATAGTAATATCGCCGAGGGTTTCTCACAGGGGCATAGCCTGTGAGCAAAGAACAATGTGATCCAATTACCTTATAACCAATCTTAATTTCACATGACAACAATGTTATAAAAATTCTACTAATTTCAAGTTGAATTATGTAGAAACAAAAAAAAAAAAAATAAATAAAGTCACGAGAAGATATAGCTAGTGAAACAGAGCAGTTAGAAAACTTAATTTTGAACAAATGAAAATACAATTAAGGCCAGTTGCACGAAAGAAAATTTAATTTGACTAACATATTAAGATGACCTCATTTGACGAAGCCAGTACAACGACTTCACTATTGAGGTCCGTTAAGATGACGTCATCTTACGGCGGTTAAATTAAATTTTATTTCGTGCAACTGGCCAACTAGACTATTGTTGAAATAATCTGAAATTGGAATTTGAGTGAAGCAAACCAAGTAAGTTGGTATGAGAAAAAAGTAAGACGTCCTGAGCGAGACAAATAAGCATAGAATAATTTGATAATTTTAAATAGAGCAAAAAATTGTTAAAATTACAGGCCCTTTAGTTTAGACAAACAACATTCATATCGTTAAAAAGCAGCCACTCATCATGCTCATTCATTAAATTAAATTAATAAATTTTCACTGTTACTACATCATGAATAATAGGACATGAATAGGACGAAGTTGTCACAACCACATTTATTAAAAATATTGAAATACTAGTTTCTCGTTGTTACACCATTATCAATATCAAACAAACAAAAACTAAAGTACAGAGTAGCTTAATATAATTAATTATACTAAACATGGAATGATACTATTGGCTAAGGGATAGGCTGACCTTCATTTGCGGTATTTGATTGGCTGACAGCCATAACAAGTCACGCCCACTGGTGGGAGAAGCAACAAGCAAAAATAAAAATAAAACCAAGAACTAAAAACCGTGAACATCTAGAAAGTAACAAAGAAGAACAATACACGAGTAGGCTAGAATTGAATCATTTTTAAATTGAAAAATTATAGCTCACTGACAAACTGAGAAAGACATAAAAGTACCGTTATTAAAATGTAGGCCAGAATTATGATGAAACTAAGTTAGATGTATTGAATTGGTTAAAATAAATTTCATCACTAAAACTAGCATTGGAATCGGTTTTTACCAACCTAGTTATCTCTAAATCTTCTAATTCTGCAATTGTCTGCCTCTGTCAATTAAATACAGAAATACTATTGGCTAAGGAATAGACTGACCTTCATTGACGGTTTGTGATTGGCTGAAGGCCATAACAAGTCACGCCCACTAGTGGGAGGATCAACAAGCAAAAATATGAATCAAATCAAGAACTAAAACCGTGAACATCTAGAAAGTAACAAAGAAGAACAATACACAAGTAGGCTGTGAATCATTTTGATCAAATTTATTTTCATCAATTCAGTAACATAAAAAAACTTGGTTTCATCATAATATTTTAATAGCGGTACTTCCGTGTCTTTCTCTCTTGACCTTGACTGCATTTCAGTGAGCTTCTTTTTTCTAATTTAAAAATGATTCAATTCTATCCTACTTGTGAATTGTTCTTCCTTCTTCTTTGTTACTTTCGGGATGATTACGGTTTATAGTTATTGATTTGATTGTTATTTTTTCCGAGTTGCTCCTCCCACTAGTGGGCGTGACTTGTTATGACCTTCAGCCAATTAGAAACCATCAATAAAGGTCAGCCTATCCCTCAGCCAATAGTATTCCGTGTTTAGTATAATATTAAGCTACTCTGTACTTAAGTTTTAGTTTGTTTGAGATTGATAATGGTACAACAGCTGAAACTAGTATCTAATTATTTTTAAAAATATGGTTGTGAAAACTTCGTCTTATTATTTATTATGGATATCTTCCACAATATCATCTTCACCAATACAAAGAATGTTTACTAAAAGAGATAACTCTTTTTAAAGTATTACAGTATTTAAACAATGTAATTTTAAAAACGTTGAAGGAATTTTTGAAACTTGCCTTATTTTAAAATAACTCATTTTAAAAGTATTACAGTATTTAAACTATGTCATTTTTTAAATGTTGAAAGTATTTTTGAAACTACAGAAATAGGCAAACACATAGATAAATTGCCTTGACATTTATTACAGAGGATGGGAGATAAAACAAGTAAGCTGGAAATAGTCAGCGCGATGGTGCGAAAATGTGTAGGCGTAAAAAGTGAGAGAAAAAAGTGTTGGGAGGGAGGAGCAAAACTCTTCAATGCAGAAAATTTGAATCACTGCTGAATTTAATTCAACAGTCGGCGACATTTTTCATGTAAACCGTCTTCTCATTTCTCGTTCTCAACAACGACCCATTTAAATATTTATAAACAGTGTTGCCAATCTGCAGACTCTAAATGAGCCTCAACGAACAAGCACAAATGCCAGTAATTACTGGCTGGAAATAACTTTCGACGAAATTTATTTCTGACTGGATTTAAAAAATGAGCATGGGCGACAAACATTGTGATTCAATCATGTTGTATGGTTGTTATTCATATGGCTTCGTGTTCATGATTACTGACTTTATTAAATGATAACGGTATTGTAGATTGTCAAAGTAGAATGCGGCTGGACTTTATCAGTTTTTATTTGTATCTAAAAAAATGAAATAGAACAGGGTTGAAATTTTATTGAACGGCATAGCGAGTTCTTAGTTTTGACTTGTGACTCGTGACTGGAGGCTCATGGCTTTTTCTGTATGTTTTTGTGTTTTTTTATGTTCGACGATAACTTCCGATCGCTTTGACTAATTAACTTCAAATTTTAAACACATATTCTTGGAACCTTAATACAGATCAAGTTCGTTTGCCAATGAAATTGAACCCAATCCTTCATCCTTTTTTACTTAGAGGCAAACAAAAGGATAGGTTCTCAGCCCGCCATTAATATATCTAGAAAATAGTTGTTTTCACCATATGGAATTCGCAATAGATTTCAAAATATATTTTGAGTTATTATCAACTGTAGATGAATGAATGCGATTAGGCTTTTTGTAGAATCTCAGCTAATATATTAATTCCATTGCACTGATATATGGATATAATATATCAACAGCTGTTTTTCATGTAGTAAATATATCTACTCTATAGATAATACTGATTCCATTGCCCTGATATATAGGTATATGAGTATAGTGTAGTTGTATATGAGTACAGTAGGTCTTTTTTGTGGAAAATAAGTCTGCAAGGATGAATTTGAACTTCAAGTGATAGATGTCTTGGGAATCTATCTCCTATATAAATAAAATTAGAGTTTTGTCTGTACATTTATCAGAATTATATATTTTTTGGTTATTTTAACTTTTTATACATTAAAGAAGCCGAAACAAGTCTTATCTCATTTTCTGTCTGTCTGTCACGGCCCCGAAGGCATTTTACGCGGCCTTCTCCTGAAAAACGAGAGCATCGATCGGGATTAAAGTAAATTATCAGTATTGAAGACCTTTTTGACAATGTCCTTAGCTATAAAAAACTAAATTAACTTTTTTTTAACAGAATAATAAACGTTTAAAAACTAAGTATTGTGCGATTTTGGATACATTTCTTCTAAGTTTTATTACCACATAAGAACAAATCACGTAATTTATCATGATATATCAATCAGCTATTCTCTCTGATAACTATCACTGAATTGTTTACGTTCTAAGTTGCTTACTAAGCTGCTAACAACTTCATAATCGTTGCTATCAAAAAAGCCGAAACATATTTAGTCTTATTTCTAAACATAATCCGTACGAAGGACGGGTACAATAGCTAGTTTTATCTAAATCAGTATCTTCAAAACAGCCGTTTTTCGTTACTGCCTTCCATTACGATAAGCTTCCCAAATGAGTTGTTTGTAAGCGAGTTCTCCAGCCCGTTGGGCTCACTATAGTATTAAAATTGAACGGAATGTAATAAGGGGATACCGAATTACTGTATTCATGGTTGGACTGCTAGATTGATAATGGATTCTGATTGATTTAGGTGTATTCTGAACTCAATTGTAGCCTTATCAGAGTTTAAATTAATATGGAATGAAGGTAACCCCAATACTAGAGGGATAGGGATGCCAGATATTTCTGTTTATCACAGTTTATCTCAATCAAATCAAACTTGATTGAAACATTATCAATCAAACTTGATTGAGATTGATAATGGTGTAACAACCGAAACTAGTTTCTCGAAGTTCTAATAAATGTGGTTGTGACAATGTCGTCTTATTTTTCATTATGGATACCTTCCACAATATCACCTTCGCCATTACTAAGAATATTCATGTTAAATTATATTTTATAAATTGCAAACCATACAGAATGTATACTTGTATGCTGTGTTGCGGAATACTTTTTCTACCAAAAATTATACATCAATGAAAAATATTAGTAACACCAGTAGTAAGATTTCTGAAGATGTTCACGAGTTCAGAAGTCGAGTTACACCCTACCTTGATTCGGCTGCTACGAAATTGCGAGTTCCTAGTCGTTAAACCCTGTGTGGAACCCTTTGGCGACTCTGGTGGCGCAGTTGGTTGGAGCGCTTGTCTGTGATAAGATAAGGCTCTGGCTGGATTTGTTTCCTGCAGCCTTGGGTTCGAATCTCATTCAGCCATTGATGTTTCTCATCATTCACCTCATTACCTATATTGACCTATAAGCTAGGAAGTTTAAATGAATTTTTTTTTATTTTTTTGACGACTGTGATATAGCTGTTGTAAGTTTGTGTTTTCATCGTTTTTATGTGTTATTGATGAATTTGTTGCATAATACCAGAAATACTGTGATATTGAAAATTGAAAGACTGATAATTATTTTGAGATAATGACAATTGGTACTACTTATGACAAGACTCTATGTTTGTATTTCAATCTCTCGGGTCAGTAAAACATATTTATTTATTAACCACGCGCAAGTCTCCGGACTCTTGAGGGCGTCATCCGCAATAAAAAAAAGCTATATCATGGTCGACGAATACTGAAAGTTCAAACCAATGATTTCAAGCTTTCATTTTTAATATGTGAGATTAATCTCAGGCTAGAATATGTACATCGATTTGCAAGAAAGTTGTAAGGAGTTCATTTCAAAAAGAAATGTCCTATGGCCAAACATAAAATTTAAATTTTTCCTGCGCAATTCGGTCGCACATTGTATAGGCGTTTAAGACTATTGGATGACAAAACAGTATTAAATAGTGGAATGAAAACTCTTTTTTGCCCCTTCAAAGCCTCTTACAAGTAGCCGTTACAATAAAGCTCGACGGAGAGTTCCAAAAGAGGCGTGCCTAGAACAATTTTGGCAATTAAATCTTTCCAACTTTTAACTAGAATATTTTTCGTGATGAAGCTACCCATCTTCAACAAACTGTTACTACTCAGTTTCTATTCAACATAGCTTAATAACAAGCACAGATAATAATCTCGTAAATTGTTCGAAGCGTCTCAAATGCTTGGCAGTTGTTCTTGATTTCAGATGTAACACTTTTGAAAAAAATCTAAATTAAAAAAATCTGAAACATACAGTTCAAAGATCTTGATTGAAGCAAACACTCCTACTTTGGCTGCTAACCAAAAATCTTGATATATCGCACTTCCAACCCAAATCTCAACTTGTTCTGGGTTGTAACAAAATGTTTAAAAGATCGGCTCAGTAATTACTCAGAGCCTTGTGAAAAAGATACCAAGTCTGGTGCCAATTAATTAATTATTAGTCCAGAGTTGATGGGTGGCAGTATATTCTATAAACGAATACCATAATAAGAAAATAAAACTGAAAACATCAGTGAACATTCAAAACTAAGAGATTTTTCAAAAACTCTTACATTTTATTAATAATATGAAAAAGGCTAATTAATATAAAGGCTATGCTATTTGATAATAATTATCACTGAATTTTTCACTGAAGTTGAACATCATATTGCTCGATATACAGACTGGTCCATATGTATGGGAACCCCAATAAATTGGAAATTGTTTCAGCGTGAATACTGTAACTTCCAGGATAAGTTATTGGTCAACTACTCTTCCTTTTGACATACAACTGAATTTCTACCCCTTCTCAGGGGGTGGCCAAGGGGTTGTAACTCAAATATTTTGAATGGGAACAACCATTGCATGACACATAATTGTAAAGGTCTCTTTAAAACAAGAAAAATTCCATTTTATCAAAATTTTCTGCTATACTTGAATCCAAAATGGCGGCCGATTGAAATTTTGGCTTTCAAAGAAATAATTAGAGTATTGGTATAGTAATGACACTTATCTTAACACACATTTTATTGGTGTTTGATCAAAATTTTATTGAAATTTAGAAGATGTTATTAAAGTGATCTTATAAATTTTAAAATTAAAAGTTTCAATTATTGAAATAAAATAAATAAAAAATAACTGTTTTAAAATGTATTTTTTGTATTTGTTCAATAAAATTATTTTTTGAAATAGTTTTCGTTCAAATTAAAATTGTTTGGCTTATTTCGCCCATGACCAGCTGAGTTTTCGGCAATTCACGTTACAGTACTACGTTCAATAATTATGCTATTAGAGAATTTCTGAGTTCCAATGTAGTTTTACCACTTTAATAGTAATTATCAGTCTTCGAAATAGTAGGCTAGGTGTGGATTACATGGTAAAATATAAACCTCTTGTCTGTTTATAAGATAAACTTTGATAATATTGTAATAAATTAGAAAATGGCTTTTTGAAATATACAATAAACATTAACAAAACTCAACCTCAACCGCCGTTCAGTTAAAACTTAGTTGAATGTTGTATGACAATGAAACAATGTTTCAATCACAATCAGTTTATTGAAATATATATTTTTCAGGTCAATGGAAACAGTTTGGCAGAGAAGGCTGGTCTACAAGTCGGTGATGCAGTGATCAAAGTGAATGGCCATGAAGTGTTCAATCTGAGGCATAAAGATGCCCAGGACATTATTGTCAGGAGTGGCAACAATATCGAAATAACCATCCAAAGGTAAGTTAGTAATTGGACTTTTTTGGTAAATACTTCCGAAATAAATTGAGGTAAATATTTGTTCAATTGAAAATAGAAATTGAAATTACGTTTTTTCAGTGGAGGCCACTGTGCTATTTTGGCGTTTCAATTTCATTTAAAAAATTATTACAATATAGTAATGCTGGGAATAATTTAAGGATATTACAATTATTAGAAAATGTGGAATATACATGATAGTTGACTTCTAATTCTCGATTAAGCTCAATTAATCAAATGCACTGAAGACTTTCGGTAGACGCGCAGTCTACATCTGACTTGTCTTATACTCCTTAACTGGAGTCTCTAAGACGTAATCTACAAAAAAAGACGAATATTGACAGTAGTTACACATAGAAATGTGAAAATTGTCCAAAACATCTTCCCATAGTGTGCCAAGGGGCGGGTCATGGGGGTCATGCCTCCCCCAAAATCCAAAACCCCCAAGTGTGGCTCGATTTTTATCAGAATTCAGCTTCTCAATTTGATTTCAAGTAAATAGAATAATCACTATACTCAAAAACTATAACTTGCTAATTTTATCCCTTGATCTCATAACTTAACTCCCCTTTCTGTTTATTAATAAGGAAGCTTGTCACATTAATTACACGTTTTGTCATTGGCAAATGCCCTCAGCCCTCAGCCATTGATGAGAACTGCATGTATGTGATGTATTACAATCAGCAGGAGGCATTGCATGGGAACAATCACTCACTGCCGTGATAGAGGCGGCTATATGACAGATGATTGTTGAACTGTTAATGTTCCCATGGGTGATTATTGTTCATCTCGAACCCATGTCTAGAATCTAGCACTAGCTCTATGATGCCACCTCCTTCATGCTTGATTTGTCTTCGTGTCAGGCAGCTCCCTAGCAGACTCCCTGGCTCTCTTTGTTCATCGGCCATGATGAATTAATCTCAACAACCCCATTTATTGTGCTGAATCAATCATAGTTTGGAAGGAGATTATTATTTGCAGAACCGCGAACAAGTACAATCTGTCACAAGTAAAATAATACTAAATATACAGAAAGTGCAAAATAAATTTCAAATAACTATTTATTTCTACAATAAATTAGACTCACCACTTATTACTCAATCCTCAATTACATGTTGCGAGGGAGTGTTCAAGGCCAGTTCTAACGGGGAATTTCCATACACATATTAATGGCAATCATGAATAATAAGACGAAATGGTCACAACCACATTTATTAAAACTTTGAGAGAAATATATATTCCATGTTCAGTATATATTAAGCTTCTCTGTATGGTGTAACAACCGAAACTAGTTTCTCGAAGTTTTAATAAATGTGGTTGTGACAATTTCGTCTTATTATTCATTATGGATACCTTCCACAATATCACCTTAATTAAGGCGACGTGTAATTAAGGCATCAGGATACCTTCAAGCTATTTTACTTATAATAAATTCATGATTGATGCTGTCATATTTATTGTAATTATTACCAAAAAGAGAAGAATTCCCTTTGTGATAACTCCCTTATTTCCGCTCTTACTATTCTACACTTTTGTACAAAGTACACACAATTTTTCTGAATGTTTATCCATTTATACACTAATAGCTCAAAATCATTTGAGTATCAATAATTTAAAAAATTGTGGCATAGTTATTGATCCAACAGTAACTTTTACAATCCCTACTCACTTTTTGTATCAAATTTGACACAAGCTTTTGTTCAACAGAAGGCAGCGTGTTTCATGAGGGGTAAAGTACACAAAAACTTTTTCTCTTCCACTCTTTCTCTTTTTGTTTCTCCCCCATTCTCTCCCACTTTCTCTCTTTCTTCTCCATCTTTTATCTCTTTCTTTCTCTCTTTCCTCTCCATCTTTGATCTTTTTCTCTTTCTTTCTCTCATAGTTTATCTCTTTCATCACCTTCTCTTTCAGTTTTTCTCCTTCTTTCTTTCTTCCCTCTCCATCACTTTCTTTCTCTCATAGTTTATCTCTCTCTTCCTACAAGTGCAATATGTAATTCTGTTGAAATATTTTCTGTTTTAATAATAAAAAATATGTGCATTGATGAGCTTTATTGAATAAGGCCGTGGTCAGACTGCATGCGTACTCCGACGAGTAAATGGACGTGCGTGCTCGCATCTGGACGTCAGAGTAAAGCAAACGTTGATAAACCGGTTTGATTGGTCATAGTAGAGAAGAGTTGGTAGTACGAGGTCTTGCGCACACGCACGAGTCAATTCTGGAAGCAAGTTTGTTTGATTTTCTTTGCGTGGTCGTCAGTGTGAAAATGAAAGTTGAGGAGTTGATTAAGCTTGTGTTTGACCAAAATCCATTTTGTGGGACCAATCCACAGAGGATTATCAAATAGAGATTTCAATGTGACCGCTAATCTTTCCACAGGCTTGATACAAGTCCAAAAATTACTTTGTTTTTAATTTTTTGTGCTGATTCTATTTAAAATATAAAAAACGTTTCTAGTGACATCCGAAAATATTCGAAAAATTTTCTATCAGTTGTTCGTAGATCAGGAAAAAGTTTGAATTCTCCTAGCGTCTCTCTTGTTAAATTAATATCATTCACCCAGCTTTCTTTTTCTTCATTAACAAACAAAATGCGCAATAACATATTGTCTAACAACTGGTCAATGCCATTGAAGTATAAACTCGCAGGAGTAGGAAGTTTGCAATGTGACCACTCTGACGACCTACTCGTACGACCTGCTCGCAAAACGATCTACTCGTCAGTCGCATGCAGTCTGACCACGGCCTAATAATTTGTTTGAGATTGATAATGGAGTGACATCCGAAACTAGTATCTCTATATTTTTAATAAATATGATTACGACAACTTCGTCTTATTATTCATTATGGATATCTTCCACAATATCACCTTCACCACTACAAAGAAAGTTGAAGAGCTTTACATTGAATATACTTTATTCTACTACATCTGATAATTGAAACTAGTAGAAAAGACTCTTATTGCAGAAACTTTATTGAGTGTTCAAGTTGCTATCATCTCCCCTACCCACTGACGAGCAAATGCGAGCTTGAAATGTTTGAGAATGTTTCCTCGATTCTCGCTTTATCATGTGGAATGTGCAGAAGGGGAATTATTCAACAGCAGTTGAATAATCTCTCTTCTCTTCTCCTTTACTCTGCACTCTCCTCTCTTCTCTTTACTCTGCTTCTCTTCTCTTCTTTCTCTTATAGTTTATCTCTATCGTCTCCTTATCTTTTATATCAAACCCTCTTTCTCTCTTTCCTCTTCATCACTGATCTTTTTATGTTTCTTTCTCTCATACTTTACTTCTTTCATCTTCTTTTCTTTCAGTTTTCCCCTCTCTCTCTTTCTTCCCTCTCCATCCCTTTCTTTCTCTCATAGTTTATCTCGATCATCTCATTCTCTTTCTGTTACTCGCCCGCTCTCTCTCTCTCTCTCTCTCTCTCTCTCTCTCTCTCTCTCTCTCTCTCTCTTTCCTCTCCATCACTTTATCTCTTTATTTCTCTCTTTCATCTCCTTCTCTTTCAGTGTTTTTACTTCCTCTGATCTCTCTTCCCTCTCCTTATCTGATCCCATTCTTTCTTTATCTTATAGTTTTTCTCTTCCACCCCTTTCTCTTTTTGTTTGTCTCCCATTGTCTCCCGCTTTCTCTCTTTCTTCTCCATCTTTAACTCTTTCTTTCTCTCTTTCCTCTCCATCTCTGATCACTTTCTCTTTCTTTCTCTCATAGTTTACCTATTTCATCTCCTTCTCTTTCAGTTTTTCTCCCTCTCTCTCTCTCTCTCTTCCCTCTCCATCTCTTTCTTTATTTCTATCCTCTCCATCTCTGATCATTTTCTCTTTCTTTCTCTCCTAGTTTACCTCTTTCATTTCCTTTTATTTCAGTTTTTCTCCCTCTTTCTCTCTTTCCTCTCCATCTCTTTCTTTCTCTCATAGTTTATCTCGATCATCTCATTCTCTTTCCGTTTCACGCCCCCTCAATCACTCTCTTTCCTTTCCATCTCTGATCACTTTCTCTTTCTTTCTCTCATAGTTTACCTATTTCATCTCCTTCTCTTTCAATTTTTCTCCCTCTTTCTCTCTACCCTCTCGATCCCTTCCTTTCTCTCATAGTTTATCTTGATCATCCCATTCTCTTTTCGTTCCTTGCCCACTCATTTTGTCTCTTTTCTCTCTATCTCTTTCTTTCTCTCTTTCATCTCCTTCTCTTTTAGCTTTTCTAGTTCCTCTGATCTCTTTTCCCTCTCCTTCTCTAATCTTTTTCTCTTTCTTTTTCATAGTTTTTCTCTTCAATCCCTTTCTCTTTTTGTTTCTCTCCCACGTTCTCTCTTTCTTCTCCATCTTTCATCTCTTTCTTCAAGTCTTATTTGTCTTCCCTCTCTGTCTGTTGCAGGGGTGGCGTAGCTACCTGGAAGCCCACTGTACAGCCAGTGGGGGGCGGAGTCACAGCCAGCCCCCACCTGCCTTCCAAAGTTTCTCCGGTAACTAAGACGTCCCTAGCCGCCTCCAAGCCAGCCGCCCCTAGCATTGGATCTACGCACAATCTCTCACCGAGGCCGTTTTCTCAGGTGAGAACATTATTTCTCAAGATAACGTGCAACTTTCAACTTGAGATCTGTATTCATAACTGATTTATTATTGTGAACAGTTCGAATCAATTAATATTGATGGTTGAGTTCATGGGAGCCTTCTCATTTACCGGTAAATGTTGCTGGTGACCTCTGATTGGTCTATTCAATTTTCTCTACGTCTATAAATTCAAATAAACCAATCTGACGCCACCGGTAAGATTTACCAGCTACCGGTAAAGCTCCCAAGAACTCAAGTTCTCAGGATATCAGCAAACAATGAAAAATCAGCCATCAATATTTATTCAATTAATATTAATATAAAGTTACAATAATATTCAGAGCATAATCAATTATTATTTCTTACAATTATTATTTTTCTTTGTAGGATGAAGCGCACATAGGTCTGAGACCTGTGCGTGGGTAATGAATTGGATGATGGTGATTGATGAGTTGGACCTTCAGTTTTAGGTAGGTTCTGAACCACCGGGAAGTGATTTTTACAGCAGAGAACAGAGTCTTTTTTGCTGGCCAATCCAATCGGTCACTGTTACAAAGATGGCTGAGGAGCTTCGTAGCTTATCTTTGATTGAACAGATACCTCTGCTACGGCAATCGGCTATCACTTCCCTGTTAGACGATAAACTCCCAAAGTGGAAGACGCTGATTAAAGATGGTTCATTTTTTGGACTTGTTCTTCTTGTTTGTCCACCAGCTTTTCATTTTTTTGTGCGATTTCAGCTTTTCTCTCTTCACTCCATTTTTTTCCAACTCTTGGAGGTTTTGTCTCTGGTATAACTTCCTATTTATAAAGTTTGATTCTGAAGTTTTTTCTATTGTAAATTTCTTTGGCCAGTACTAGGTCTTTTTTAACATTTCGTATCCGTTCTACTCCATTGACAAGTGATGCTACACAGTTTACAATTATTTTTGTTAGTCTATTGTCTGGAAGCCTCATGATGTGTCAATAACATTTAAAGCGTCTTTCCCTCATATCTGTCTCTATATTAGAATATTCTTCAACTTTAGACGTTCTCTGTAATCTATATCCGTTTTCGGTACGCCTTGATCCAATCTCTTATTATTATCTATATTAATTACTACATTCTTGGCGGCTCTGGTAGCGCAGTTGGTTGGAGCGCTTGTCTGTGTTAAGATAATGGGTTCTAGCTGGCTTCTTTTCCTACAGCCTTGGGTTCCAATCTCATTCAGCCATGGATGTTTCTCATCATTCACCCATCTACCTCATTACCTACGCACAAGTCTCAGGACTCATGTAGGAATCAAATCAAATGAAATTAAATTTATTTTCCAGTTAAAACAATTTATACATGAAATAATCATCTTATCTCTACTGTAGTATTAACAACGTAATAGTATATATGTACTGTGCTACACCTATACTTAACTACATAGTATACCTATACTTAACTGCATCATCCGCAATAAAATAAAATAAAAAATAGTTGATTGTGCCGTATTGTGAACTAAGTTTTATTTATCTCAGATACAAACGTCTCTGTCGAATGATGGCTTGGACGCGGGAAATAGCTCAGAGGTACAATTTATACCTTAGTTACAATGTATCTTATCGATTCACCACATCCACACCAGAAATATCAGTCCTACTACTGTAGTTTTCATATAACTTGGCAGCAGTATGCTGGGTTCAGAAGTAGCATGTTCCATCTGCTACACGCTGCCAAGTTATATGAATACTACTATACTCTTACTAGCCTTTTACTAGGCTCGTTCAGAGTCCCCTGCTCCTGGAGTATCAAATATTATCGTGTGATACTCACCAAATGTAAACTTATTCTATGGAATGGTGTATGACTGATAAGAGTAGTGTGAAACCCACTATATCACACAATTTACTTGATTTTTTGATGGTGATTATCGCCATGAAAGATCTCAAGATGAAATCAAGAAGGAGAATGTCAGCGATGACGCAATAATGACTCATTTCATGACCTTTTTGTGATATCTTTGTAGCAAAGTAACGACACTTATTGGACTGGAAATAAGCTATTTATTTATTCATTTAAGATACATATAAAGGCTCACAGTCAATGCTATGGAGAAACTTATTGACATAATTGAAGAAAGTTATGGAAAAAAGAAAAATATAACAAAATAGCAATAAACATAATAATAACAACAATAAAATAATCTGTGATGTTTTTCATGACGAAATACTTGAACTATCTAATATCAAAACTGTTTTGATATTAGATAATAAAATAATAATAATTAATTCATCCCCCCCCCAAAAAAAAATAATAATAATTGAACAGAGTGTTTCAGCCAGAGCTTATACAAAATGTATCCTTCTTCCGAGCGACAAGACAAAATTAATTCACAATTCTTTTGATATAGCCTACATTGAATGTGTTCGAAAACGGATTTATATGTTTATTTAAGCTATTAAATAATTTAAAAGTTTTAAGAAGAAATGAATTATAATGATGGGCTACCAACACTTATAATATAATAATTAAATAATGATGTAATTTTAATGCATATTATGCTGCATTAAAAACTGTATTTTCATTATGTTACTTGGTGTCACCATTTCCTTGTTGAAGTGAAAACATTCAATAGCTGTGTATAGATTGGATTTCAGTTGATTTGAATAAATTTGCATTTAACTAGTGCTGTTGTGTTGGTTAGGTTAATGGCGAACCTGTGAAATCGATTGTCAACAAACAGTACAACAGTCCGGTGAACATCTACAGTGAGGAGACCATTGCTGAAACCCTGTCAGCTCAGGCCGAGGTATTGGCTGGTGGAGTACTGGGGTGAGTAAGCCAGCTACTGACATTTCTAGAACAAGTACGGATTAGATTTATTGCAGAAAACACTTTAAAATAAAGTAAACGAGTTAGTTCGAAGTTACTGACAATTGAACAAACTGACAAATTTACTTAAACAGAATTTATTAATTTCGAATTCCTTTAAGTGCTATTAGTTTATACTGAAGACTTCCGCAATGGCAGATATTGACAACAGTATTGAATAGCTGATGGAAATCGATGAATGCTATTGTACAAAAATATCAGTCACCTCCGGGAATCGAACCACGGACCTCCCAATTGCCGTTCGGGCGCTTTAACCACTAGACCATGGAGGCCTTTCTGCACAGCAGCATTCATTTTTAACTTGGCCATATCGGCTCGTATCTCACAAGTTAGTTCGAAGTTCATATAATGTAAACGTTTCTGATGAAAAAGCTTGCATTAAAATTATGCTCAGTATAATTATTATAATAGTCATAAATATGACTCTCATTCAAGAAAGTGATTCTTGACTTTGCATTCAAGATGAGCTCAGGCTTCTGATGAAAAGCTTTCATTAATTTATGCTCAGTATATTAGATATTAGAATAGCCATCAATTTATGACTTTATATAATGTGTTGAAGAAAACTCATTCAAGAAATTGAATGTAAATTTATTTTAAGAATAACTCTTCTTTCGTATTACTCTTCATAAATATTGTCTTGTTGAAATTTTTAATTTGTTAAACTTCAAAATAAATCATTTTTACTATTACTCATCATCTTTGCATAAATTTGTTTTCACAGGCCTCTCATTAACTCTTCATGAATATTGTCTTGTTGAAATTTTTAATTTATTATGCTTCAAAATAAATATTTTTTACTATTAATACTCATTTTATTATAAATTTGTTTTCATGTTTAAATTTTAATTTGTCTAATCTAAAGGATTATAGATATAATAAATATTGTTTAGTATTATCAATGAATACAGATACTATAGTATCTGTATTCATTGGTATTATCTAAAAAATATAATTTTATGAATATATACAGAGAGAGACTAAGTGATGAAATTTTGATGATTCAATTAATTTTTAAATGAACTTTATTAACTAATTATATTTAAATAATTACGAACCATTAATTTTCAAATCTTTGATTGCACTGGACATTTTACATTCACGAATAATAATAATGAATATGAATAATTAATGTTGGAATAATTGTAAAAATTGAATTTGAATTTGTCAAAATTTAAGTTGTATCTATCAATAAGGAATCTTCACTGTATATAGGCTATTTGATTAAAGTTCTCTATAGTTCTAAAAATGATAATGATTGTATTAAGGATAACTCGTTAGAGAAATGTGAATTAAATTTGCTCTGTATGAACTTGATGCTTAGTATCGTTTGATGATTGATAGAACTCTCAATTTGTCAATCAACTAATACTTCCTAACTACCTAAAACTGTAGGTCCAACTCATCAATCACCATCATCCAACTCATTACCCACGCACAGGTCTCAGACCTATGTGGGCTTCATAAAAAAAAAAACTTGAAGGAATAACTTATTACTAGGCGTACTAGGCCCATTCCTTATACATATTTTTTGTCTATCATTCTGTGGATAACGTTCGTATTAAGGAAAACTCTAGCAATCATTAATGATATTTTAATTTAGTTATTTGATATTTTCTGGCAGAATTAAAAATTTTTGTATTTATTATCATTTTTATTTTTTCTGTTCATGTAAATAATTTCTTCCAATGATTTTTTAGAGTGAACTTCAAGAAGAACGAAAGAGGCTACGATGCAGAAAAAAGTGAAGTCTACAAAATGCTTCAAGAGGCTGAACGAGAACCAAAAACACCTGAGCCCGGTAATTCATTTTTTCAAATCTCCAATATTTTCTTGAAAAATAATTACTTTCTTGAATTATTCCTATTTCTAGAAGTAGAATGTTTCCTGTGAGTAGAGCGTTGATGATTTCAAAACTCCTCTTTGAATAGATTTTTTCCAGTGTTTACTATAAGAGTGCAGGCATGTCTGCATTAAAATGCAGCCTTTAAATCAGTAGGATTTAAATGCACATTAATCCAAAAGTTTAAATCTAATACTAAAAAAATAAAATAGACTTAATATTGAAATATAGAAAGTAAAATGGCTAGTTGAACTTGAGTAGCATTTTTAGATATCTTATGAAGAGAATTTAAAAATATGTTGAGGCAAACAACATTTTTCAATTATTTCTGAATTTTACTCTTCTAATCCCAATTTATTATAATATTAATTTATGAATAACTATTTTGAATGATTTTTTTCATCACCTACATCAATATTATTCATCCTAAATGTTATTTTAATTGTGATTTTTACTTTTCATTTTACTTCATAATATGTTTATGTAACTCCAATATCATAAGCTCAGCTCGCCTAAACTTTTATCATGATTTGTTGAGTGATTCCAGCCTATAATGATTATTGATTATCAGTTTCAAACATTCCTATACTTATGATGTTGAAGACCCATCTTGTTTCCACTAATATATAATAAAAACTTTAAAAAATACTTTTAAGTGGAAATTAACTCACGTTATGGCGTGACGGCCGTTTCACTTTGTTGTCAAGAGCATCGTCAGACGACCCACAGTACACTCTTAGTACTCTGTATGGGTCGTCTGACGATGCTCTTGACAACAGAGTGAAACGGACGTCACGTTATAACGTGAGTTAATTTCCACTTTTTTAAGTTTTTATTTCTATAATAATTATTATACTGATACAATTATTTTTGGTCTACCCATTTCTACAATTTTTTAAATAATTATAAAGCGAAATATTATGAAGCAGACAAGATACCTCTAATTACTTATTTCAAACACAGCCTCATTTACTGGTACGTTCACTTATGGGCTCAAAGCACTCATGCACTCAATGCATACAAAGTCAGCTATTCACTAGCAAGCACAAGTTAGTCAGTCGATTAGGAAGTTAAGTGAAGGCTCTCAGCTCTCGCAGCTCACAGCCCGACTCACCTGTTGGCTCCAAACTTCTGCGCAGCTAGTTGAATGCTTAAAGATGTTTGCCAGCTTTTGAAACGCTTCGACCAATTCATCTTTAATTGAGTTTCGATTTAGCTCAATGCCGAACCCAATCGCGACTGCTCGCTGAATTAATGCTAGTTACTTTGAGTAGCAGACCTAATAGAATTGGGAGCATAAGTAAATTTTGCATCGTCTGTTCTTTTTGAAATAATTTCAAAATTAATTCGATTAAATAAGAAATTATTTCAAATTTATAAAATTAATTTCAAATCTTGAATTTTGTCATGCCACGTTTTGTACATGTTTCATTGTTGGAAAAGTAATTCAATTAATGTTCAATGAATTCATTGTTCATGAATTTGCTAAATTAATATCAATAAAACCAAATCATGATACATAAAGGTGAGGAATAAAATAATTTTGTTCAAGTACAGATATATTATAATCATAATTCAAGATTTAATTCCAGAATTTTTTAATTGCTACCACATGAGTCTGAAACTTGTTTATTGTTTGTGGGTTGGTCAAGTTTAATTCAATGGAGTTGTATTATCAACCTTTTAAAATCAATTCTTTCTTCCATATTTTATAATTCATGTCTTTTCATCGTTTGTTAATGCATTGTAAGAGTAACCCGGAGTTTATATATAGCAGTGACAGCAAAGTAATAATTCTGTGTATCTTATTATTTTATCTCTTTAAAATTGTACTATTCCTTTCTTTTTTGCTGATAATATAATATTTTGTTGACTAGACTCCAGCCCTTCTAGAAGTTACACTTTCTCAGAAAGTTTCATGCGTATCATCTTACAAAGGTTTTCTGTGAACTTTCGGGAAGCTAACTTTCATTAGTCTCGAGAATGTCTAGGAACACATCAGGACACATCAAAAAAGTAGATTTGTACACATTCAGAAGAAAATCTACGAATTATAAATAATAATCAATTTCTTTGTATGAAGACTTTGCTCATACAAATAATGAGCCGGGCGAGTTCGATCTCACTAGGAAACTACAAGAAAGTAGAAACCAATCTGGCAAAACAAAACATTTCAAAATCTATGAATTAATGTACATGTAGGCCTATACATCACCTGTACACATATAGAAGAAAGTCTAGAAGTAAAAGTAAATTCGTATGGCTTTTCGTGGTGGGGAGACCCTTACGGGTAAAGTCTAGAAGAAAATTAGCCTATGAGAATGTAATACAGTAAATTACTGACAAATCAGCACAAAGTACTGTGAAATACTTGACAATCTGAAATCAGAACTGACACTTTTTCTATTTGAATTATGATTTTAACTAACTTATTTAGTAACAGAAGAGAAATGCATCACTCCAGTATAAGTATGATTAGAATAGAATATAATAGAATAGAATAAATATGTATTTCTGCAACACAACATCATACAATAAATAATAAATAATACACATAGTTACCACAATTATGAAATCATTTAAATGAAAAAAATTAATTATGATTATACCAGTATACCCTCCGGTATAATTATAATTTTTAATTAATGGAGGGAAGCATATTTCACTTCTGTGAGTGAAAAAGTGAGTAAAAATCATAATTAAGATAAAAATACAGTGTCAGTTTTGATATTAGATTGTTCATCAAGTAATTCGTCATGAAAAACAACCCAAATATCTATCTTCAACTCAAAAATAACTTGAATACGAAAATAACCCAAATTTGGAAAGTAACCAAAATATGCACCAAGTCACTAAAACTGCCTCAGAAAAGACTCCCTTAGTTAAGATGTGTTAAGTTAGGTGTTTGAGTTTGCCCGCAGCCGAAGTTGACCAGGCTGGCGTGGTGGTGCCGCCCCCGGTGGCCGGATTAAGGCATGTGGCCGCCCCCGAGAACAAACCGCCTTCAACTAACCCGTCAATGGCTGGAGTCGGAGGTCAGAACATTTGCTCCGAGTGCGAACGCCTCATCGTGTGAGTACACTAGGCTAGCTGCTATTGGTCCAAATTACATTTTGCAACACGAGTAATCTTCTAATGTCGTCAAACACTGATGGTTTAAAAGAGATTTTTAGTAAATATTATCTTAACATGAGCAGAAATCTTGATAAATTCGACTAAATTGAAAAAATGAACAAATTGGGTTTGAAGGAAATGACAATTTTGCAAACGGTCAAATATACAGAAATTAATTCTAAATTAAGAAAAAATAAAGTTGAATTTAAGATGAGATAGCATCGGATTTCTGTTTCAAATTTGGAAAAAGTGTTTGTAAAGAGTTGAGCACATTGGAGAGAGTACACTAACCTTGAGGGGTAATCAGTACTTAAGACTTGCCAATGCCAGTTTTGCCATAGATTTCTTCTAAATGAGAGAAGAAATCATGGTGGAGATAGTCAGATAAGCAGAAAGGAATTAGAATGAAAATATTTAGATAGGTAGAAGGAAAATAGGGAGGATTGGAGGATATATGAGGAGATCGGTTTTCTAATAAATTTTGAAAATATATAAATCCTGTCAATATTTCAGTACTTATGGCTTAAAAATGAATTGGTATGAACCCCTTTTTTGTTCATCCATCAACTTATCAATATATCTAAATTGTTATTCTACTGATTTTATCTCCACACTGACTGTCATTGGTTTGTTTTCAACTTAGGAAGTCAAATGCGATTTGGTTATTTTCTCAACAAGAAATAATGATAAAAACTTAAAAAACACTAAATGGAAATTAATTCACGTTATGGCGTGACGGCCGTTTCACTCTGTTTCAGATGACCCACAGTACACTGATTTAAAGCATGAGTTTGAGGGTTATGGGGATGTTGGAATGGTGAGGGGGTGGGGGGAGGAGTAGGCGGGAGGTTTGAAATTGGGATTATTTTGTCAAAGAGGGTATGTGAGAAAAAGTTAAGTTGATCATTTAAAATGTTATCAGGTTGCTGCTTTGCGTGATTGTAAATCTCATATTGTTCTAAAACATTGAGTTTCTGGCTTTTGTGAGTGAAGTATAGTGTGTAAATAATCCCAATTTCAAACCTTCCGCCTACTCATCCCCCCACCCCTTCACTCTTGTAACAGCATAACCCTCAAACTCATGCCTTAAATCAATGTACTGTGGGTCGTCTGACGAGGCTCTTCACAACAGAGTGGAAGGGCCGTCACGCCATAACGTGAGTTAATTTCCACTTAGAAGTGTTTTTTAAGTTTTTATCATTATTTCTTGTTGAGAAAATAACCAAATCGCATTTGACTTGCTAAGTTGAATACAAACCAATGGCAATAAGTGTGGAGATAAAATCAGTAGAATACGGTAACAATTTTGTGGAAACAAGGTGGATCTTCAACATCATAAGAAATAATGGTAGCTACAGAGTATTCCTACTGCAACTTATCGGCTTACAAATTTACAATGTATGCTTATCAATAAATGACTCGAAACATCTACAGAAATCAATAAATATTCAAATCAATAATTCAAACAAGAGAAGCATTTGGATGCAAAATAAACGATTAATTTAATTTCGGTATTGGTCGTCCAACCTTTTTGCAATTGCATCAAGCTCTCAACCTATTTTCTTTTGAAAATAGGCTTAAATGTATTATGGATCTTTTTCCTCGGCAACTGAAAGCCTGAGATCTAATTGTGGCGTCTCATTAGTGAGTGCGTGGCTGCAAGCTATGGGGGATATTTAAAATGGCTTTTGAGTGGGGTAGGGGAGAGTTTGGAGGGTTTAGTCATGAGGTGGTGGTGTTTGGGGGTTGATCGTGGTGAACGTCTAATGGAACGCTCAGCCCCAGGTGGCTGGGGGTAGTAGATTTTAAAATTTTACCTCGGAACACTTTCTTTGTTGGGGAAACTCAATAATAAACTGATCCCCAAGGAAATAAAGTTGATCTCAACGATGGCTAGACTTTTATCGAAATTTTTCAATAAATACAAACTCTTTTTCCAAAGGTGAAACAGAGTCGTTTATTGAAAATGAACAGCGTCGTTCATCTTCTTTAAAGTTGAAATGTAATTGAAATTGCACGTTGGTTTTTGACGATGGAAAGATTTACTATGTGTTTGCAAACTAAGCTCAAGCATGATGATATCAGATGAATGGACAGCAAGAATTCAAACTAACGGAATAATAATGAATTATTTGTTTTATTTATTTATTTGACATGAGTACATATGAGAGCACAAGGAGAATCCCATGCTTGCCCTCTTAACACAAAAATGTAACTATTATAAGTGTAGAAAAAATATTTAAACAAAAGTCATTATACATTAGAGAAAAGAAATTGAAAAAAAATGCATTGGAGAAATAACAATAATTATAAGGTGATAATGATTATGATGATAAAGACGATGTTGGTGATCAAAGATAGGCACACAAGTTCAATGATAATAAACTAAATAATAGCTCCCAACAAATTTGTAAGTTGGGTTAGATTTTGAACATATATATGCTATTTATGTTGATGTAGATAATATCTAATTTAGGATCAATTTTGTGCATATTAATGATAATTTGACATGTTTTTCTCAAAGTTTTTTTTGAAGATGTCGACGTTAATGAGTTGGACATTGTCAACTGACTGCAAAATATTCTCGATTCACATACGCTTCTCAATGCAGATGTGAATGTCCTTAGTAGTGGAGGTCTTCAACTTAATTTATTGCTCTAAAAAGAAACTCGAAATTATTATTATTTTTTTTAAATAAATAATCTAAAACATAAATAATATACCATATGAATTTATTAATAAAGAATAAAATGATAAATAAAAAATAAATCTCAAATTAGTAATTAATAGAATCTTAATCTGAAATTAAACATAACTGTTGAAACAAAATAATGGTTTGATAAATTATCAAATTGAGAACTTTCCAAACAAAATTCTCAAATGGAATCATCAAGATTTTAAATATTATGTAGAAATGTAATATTTTACTCTGGAATATCACACACCAATAAGTACTATACATGAAACATAATAAACAAAGAAACAAGATTTTATATTTGCAAAATCTTCAATTTCGTATAGTTTTTTCCCAAAGTTATAAAAAAGAATTAGTTACTCAGAATAAATATTCAAAAAGTAATACATAATAATAGGCTACATTCACGGTTACATAGAAAATACTTTGTTAATAAATGATATCAATTGATCCATTGCTCTTCTACAGGAACTAAAATTTGACATTCCTTTATTAGCATTGAATGAACTGCAAAAATGTTTGTGGAACTGTTTTCTATCAAATAACGCTTGCTTCTGAATGTCAAGCAACCTTGAAAAACCTATGGGCACATTCATGGTAATCAATCATGAATATTATTATTTGTAATGCATCAATGCAGGCTGCAAGCATTGTTGATTGTTTGCTGTTGGTCTAAATTGCTTTAAAATTCATAATAGAGCAATATTTTGACAAAAGTGAGTTTAGAACCATGTCACGTATGTTATATGTATTTCTGGAGATAAGAAATTTGGAGTGTCCTACTTTTTTTATGACTTGTCGAGTTATTCATATTATTTCTATAAATCATCTTTGTAATTTCCCCATTTATTTGTAGACTGCAAATTTCCATGATTCACCTTCATAATTTTCCAGTTTTTTGTAGGTTTCTTTACTGGGATATAAACAACGTACAAATTGACTGCAAGTCGTTGAATTTACCATAAAAAGTTAATAAACAACGTACATTGAAATATATATTTGAGTTCCAAATGCCAGTAGATATTATCATCTTCAAGATCCCTCTTTTCCTTTTTTCCAGTGTGTAGAAATTCATTGAAATTCCAACTTGGAGCACATTTATATATGAATAATGTATATTACAATGTGTATTATTATTCAAGAAGAGTTCATAGCATAAAGAATGTTTCATGAAAATATTGCTTCTTTCCCTCAAGCAGAAATTTGTTGAAATTCCAATTTGGAGTCGTATTTGATGTAAATTTCATAGCACTAAATATTCAATTTAAACATAGAAGAATGATCAGATAATAAATGTGGCTATAAAGTTGTTGATAGACAGTTTTGATTGATTATTTTATTATTCTGGGACAAAAATGAAAATTAATAAAAATTACTAAAATTAAAATTAATAAAATAACATCAAAACTCATAAACATTTCAATTATTCGATATTCAGGGAAGATCTTTGGTGGTGTTTGAGTAATAATATTGGATTCTTTCAGGACAGAGAACTGAAACAAACAAATTTTAATGAAACCCCTCTTAAACTTTTGGTCCAATAGCTTTTTCACTCATCTATTTCAAAGCTCACATATTGAAAAATAGGAAAACGTACAGTAAAGATTGCTAATAGACTAGCAACTAGCAGCCTTGTGCTATTCTAAAAAAGGATTCCTATTGATTCAGAATAGATTGGTTGGATTAATAGATTAGGTATATAGTACCTGATAGTAATAATAGTCTATTTTTTCAATCAATTTAATTTTCTTTGTTACTATTAGATGGTGTCGCAACAAAAGCGACCATCAACATCCCAACAGTGGTGGGGGGATAGTGTCGGGTTGCAAGTGAATGGGTGTGAGGAAAAACGATCAACATTCAGGATTTTAATGTGTACTGATTTCCATCACATTTTATTCAAAGGACTGGCTAAATGAGAGAAACCTTTGTACATAATATCATGATTTCATTCAATTAGGCGTGTTTAAATTCAGCTTGAAGAAAGCTTCGACATTTTTTACATTTTTTGGTAGTAAACCAGCTTACCCTTATTTGTCGTTGTAAAAATTATGTAGCAAACACAGCTACTGAACTGAAGTGAGCCAAAGGGGAGTGATAGCCTCGAGCCGTAGTAGGTATAATCAGATAGAGATAAGCTGCGTTCTCGTAGGTCCTGTTTGTAACGGTGACCGATTAGATTGGCCAGCAAAAAATACACTTCTCTGCTGTAAAATCACTTCCTGGTGGTTCGGAACCCACCTAAAACTGTAAGTCCAACTCATCAATCACCATCATCCAACTCATTACCCACGCACAGGTCTCAGACCTATGTGGGTTTCATCCTAAAAAAAAGAAACAGTAACAAGTGTTGACGAGGAAGGGGGCTGGAACATGTATGCCGGGACTCCATGTAATTTGGGAATCCCACGTCTTGTTTCCAGCGAGGATGTTGATCGCGGGTAGCTAAATGCAGAGGTGGGGGTAGTTTTTTTCGGAGGATGAAGCCCACATAGGTCTGAGACCTGTGCGTGAGTAAAGAATTGGTTGATAGTCTCAATTTCAATTTATTTAATTTCCACAAAAATATAACACAACTTGGATGATGGTGATTAATGAGTTGGACCTACAGTTTTAGGTGGGTTCTGAACCACTGGGAAATGATTTTACAGCCGAGAACAGAGTCTTTTTTGCTGGCCATTGCAATCGGTCACCCTTACAAACAGCGCCCAAGAGTTTCGTAGCTTATCTCTGATTGAACAGATACCTGCTACGGCACTCGGCTATCACTTCCTTTATTAGGGATAAGTTCGTAGCTTACGTAGCAAATTTTAGCATAGGAGCTTTTGTCGTACATCCCTATTACACTTTTCTGACACAGGTTATCATTTTCAGATGTCAGTAATTTAATTTTTTTTTTAGGAAAAGTTTAATTAAACATTTTTTAATCACACAAACCGAAGAACAGATGCTATTGTGAAGTGAAGACATTTTTCTTGAGTACAAATTAGAGAGGGAGAGACATGTAAAAAGGAAGAAATAAAGGGTCGATCTGAATAGTAATTAAAAGTTGAAGAGTTTTGGCGGTAACAGTTCGGCTAAGCTTTGGCCACGTAATTGGCTGATCGCCGGCCTGTGTTGTGGTGTGGGTGGGGGGAAGGGAAGGCCATGTAATTGAATAGAACAACCTTTATACTCTTGTTAGCCTTTCGAGTATCCAATTTGTTGTAATCGGATGGAATGAGATGAATTAGTGCAGCCCAGCTCGGATTACCATTATTAAATTATTATGAAATTTCATTTCTTCCTTCAGCAACTGACAGAGATTCCCGGGAATACTTTTCAAGAATGAAACCCACCAATGCTGCTGGTTCGACATCAATTACAAATGTTAATCCAAATTAGTTATGCGTTTCCAGCCGGGGATTGATTTCATGGCTATTAGTTACCAAATTGAGCTAGAAATGTGGTTGAATTTGACGGATTCATGAATTCTGATTAGGATGAATTGAAAATGAAATGGAAATTAGATGAAGAGTTTTATCGAAACTCAGGGAGTCAGAGTGTAGCTAGAGAATGTTTTTTTTAGGATGAAGCCCACAGGTCTGAGAACTGTGCGTAGGGTAGAGACCTTCCCTTGGGTACGCCACTATCTGGGAGCCTGTACCGGTGTATGAAACTAGGAATGGAACTGGTTCAGTCTCCCATTGAGAGGTATTTACTTATTTACTAAAACCTTAAATACTCTACAAAAGTATAATAGTCTTGATGACTACTAGAAAAACAATGTAAGTTTTACAGTTGAACGAATTGCCCAACTCAACAAAATTATTTATAGGTCAGAATAACTTTAAATTTGTGTAGATAGTTTCAAATGTAATAGGACTAAATCAGTGAACCTAGGTTGATTATCACTTTTATTAAAGTCTATACTTAAAGAGTTGAAATGTCAGTTTAAAAAGAATGAATTATTATTCTGAAGGCAGATAATTTTTCGTCTTCTTTCCAAACTGTACAAATTGTTCAACGTTTTTATACAAATTTTTTTCAATCTTTGTAAGGAATGGTTGAGGAATAGCAACCTCTAATGTGATGAGGTGAATGATGATAAAAAATTGCAGGCCTAGATGGAATCGAACCATAAACTGCACGTATATTGTGGTTGTGGTTGAACATTAACTTCATCCCCTGACATAAAGACCTTTCTCCTCTTGAACTTAACTGAATGGCCATATCCAATTTTTTCTCAGTTAGCGAGCGGAAACCCTTCCAAAAGCCAAGCTCCAAGTGTTTCTTTGACTACAAAGCGTTCGTTTATCATGTAATGCAATACTGAGTCTGTACCAGTGCACTCTTTTGTTGTACG
>OX418226.1:33232653-33332593 GCA_948455865.1 Conomelus anceps
TTTCAATAATTTTATAATTAAAATTTCTCCGGCATTATATTCCAGTATTTTAATATAATAAAGAATAACAAACAATTTGAAGACATCGCTAAAATATAACCTTTTTTGAGGGCTGCTCTAATATCTTAGAATGCTATCAGAAACTCAGTAGATTTTCATTCAACTAGAGATTTTAGTCATAATTTTTGATAACGAATACCTGTAGGTAACCAGTTCTTCATCAAATTCTATTCCCTTTCATTATTACATGAATCAATATTGGTATTAATAGTGTATAGAATACTCTCTGCAGAGATGAAGTATTTATGAATATTATTATTGTACACATCATTATTGCAGGAGTAGGATCATGTTACTCTTATTAAAATGATAGTAAATCATTTTCTTTCAAGCTCATAACGTTCATCTGCCAGGGAATGGTTATTATCCTGGAGTATTGAAAAATTAGAATTCATCCCTATTATTTGAATCATTTGTATAGTGTGACCATATTTTGTTGTCTTTTGTGTTTCAAAGAGAATTCATCCCACTTTTTAGACCCCAATTTCCATTTCATATTCTAACACATCATGTAAATTCGTAGATGCTTCCAAAAATATTTGCTTTATGTTGTGGATATTGATAAAATAATATTATTATTCATTCAAAAAGTTAGATCAATTTTCTAAGAACATGTAGATGGAGCTTTTGATTCATTTCTCATGACAGGTTGGCAACATTGAACAAATATTGTAAGTTGCGGAATGGTGATGTAAAATTAAAAAAAAAGCAGGGTTGAGAAGTGAATAAAAAGGAAGTAGTTTTTTGAATAGTGAAGTAGTACGTAGAAGTAATAGTAAGAGGGAAGTAGTAGCAGGAAGTAGATGAAAGTAGTAGGTAAGTAAAAGAAGTAGGTTTACTGAGGTAAAGTAGTTGATGGAAGTAAAAAATGAGGAAGAAAGAAGAAGTAGAAGTAAGGAAGTAGCAAAAATGAAGTAAGTAAGAAGTAGTAGTGATAGCATTAACAAGTGAGTAGTAGTAGTAGTAGCAGTAGTAAGTGATAAGGAAGATGTAGTGGATGTGGATATGAATGGAAAAAAATTGAATGAAGTTGTTGTTGATAAAGGTGGAACAGAACCAGAATGAAAAACTTATTTTTCTAAATCTCTTGTTTTTTCTTGTAACATTGAAATCATTTTGACAAAAACTATTGTCAAGATGAAATTACAAGAAAAATGTTCGATCACAGGTATGATAAGGAACTGAGGTACAACAAATCTTTTTTTTTCAGCTCAAAAATCTTTCAACCCCGTCCTCAAACCATTTTTCGTGTCACAAAACTAAAGTTCCATGTACAAATTAAAATTTTGATTCAAAAAACCAATTACTATCAATGATCGATGAGGATTTATTCGCATTTCACAAAATTCATGTTCATCTTTTTGTGAATTATTACATTATGTGTACCACAATAATTCTAAAACACTGTGTAAATAGAGCAGCTCTCAAATTTTTCAAACTAATGCTTTATGTAGAAGGGCTTACGGTTGAGAAAAATATTTCATTCCATAATATTTAATCGAGCCTTTTTAACAGGAAGACACAGCTATTGTATTTAACACACCAAACGTCATCAACATCATCATCATCATTTCACAAGTCAAATTTGAAGTAATTTTTGTAAACTACCGTTTTTCATCACGTGGAAATAACACACTAATGAAAAGCTTTGTTTTCATAGTTTCTAGACTTTTCTATAATGAACTTTCATCATCGGCTGATTTATTAGAATCACCATACAATTTGATGGATCTTTAATTTTCCAAGTTGATATTTTTTTAGGGCTTTGAGTTATGTGTTGTCATTCGGCGCTTGTGTGATATTTTTAATAATAGATTTAATTCCAGTTAATTAATGATGTCTCTTGTGGTTTCCTTACTGTACGTTTATAGGTCTGTGATGTTATATTATAAGATGGAAATGGCTATTGTATGACACAAAGAGATTGAACTCGTATTTCTGTACAAATACTTTTAATTAATTTCTGCGTGAACGTTTCGTGTATTTTCTTGTTGATGATTTGTAATTTATTATCCTGATTATTTTAGTCAAATTAAATTCAAACTTTAGTCAATTTTGGTTCTTGGAATATGTTCTTGAATAAGTTCTTATTCATACAAGCTCTGACTTGTTTCAATAAAAGCGTTCATTTTTTGAAATTTTATTGACATTCTATTTTTGTTTTAAGTTTCATTGCAGTACTCAAGAATTTATACTTTTGAAGATTGATTCGTTATTATATGCATACTGTCACTACGCTTTATTCTTGCTTTAGTAATTATTGAGACTATTGAAATTTCAATATTTCAATTGATTTACGGCTAGAAGGCGATTCCACTCCTTGAATTGATCAATTAACCTATTTTCGGCTACGTTCTTTCAGGATAGGACTATTTTACTAAATAATAAATAACAAATAATTCTTATTAATTTGTATTTTTTTTTCTAGTCGCTTCATGCTTTAATCACTTTCTTTTTCACTGAAATTTTCGCATAATCCAAAAATAAATTTCACTAACTCATTCATCAACGCTAATTTTAAAGTTGATGTTAACGGTAACGTTAAGTTAAGTAGGTACAACGCTTTTATGTCTGTGCTACATTGTAGGTTACATTATGTGTTACATTGTGTTACATTAATGCCAATTTATAGCTGTTCGTATAATAAAAATTAGCAATTTAGCTTTAAAAATAAATAGAAATTCACAAGCTTCTAAACAATTCTGAGCTTATCCTAATACCTATATGCTTTTCAATCATAATCAGTGCTGTTTTTTTGATGGTACGCGCCGGTACACTGTACCGGAACCTCTTGGGACAAAAAAAAAACGAAAAAAAACAACAAAATATTTTGTAACTTTAGGTGAGCCATTATGCGATTGAAGCGATGTAGAACTGGAAACTGTGTCTACTTGACGCGAGACTGTACCTAAGTTATCAAATTTATTGCTTTTTCTTGTAAAATCTAGCTATCTAAAAACTTACACTGATTACCTTACTTTCCATTTTTGTAACAAACAGTTATTTGGAAAATTATGCAATAAAGCATGTAAACTAGGTTTTGTGCGCTTTTTATAACATGGTCTTGAAATCTGTACAAGAAATCTATACAGAAATCTGTACAATTTCTACAGTAGGCCAGTTAGTTAGCAAATACGGGGTTTTCCAGTAAAAGCAGACATAACATTTAAGAAACCACAAGTTTGATATGAGTAAAAAATTTCAAACTGTCTCAGACAAATAATCTTTGTACTCGTATCTTATCAATTTAAAAAGTTTTCACGGGGGCGGACCCCCCTTCTGAATAATCCCAGACCCCCCCCCCGAACATTGCGTACCGGAACCTATATTGTTAAAAAACAGCACTGACCATAATTATACCTGGAAATGCTCTCCCTATTCATAATTTATTGAATTGAAAAAAATCTAGGATCATTATTTGACAGGCTTTGTTCCTCATCTATGAAGCTGAGACGCCCTTTCTTTTCTACAGCTTTATATTATTTTATTGCTACTATCTTTTTCCTTGAATTCAGACAGATTCAATACCAGTTTTTATGAACCTCTTTTTTATCACTTCTTCAAAGACGAGAATGTGAATATCAAATGCATGGTTTTGTGGTCCCCATCAATTTTTCTATTCCTACATTTATTGATACTTCAGGACTTGAATTTCACTTTTTTAAATATTCGTACTTTCATTATGAACCGGTGTGGAACATAGTGAACCTGTGTGGATCAGCCACCACTAACAGTTTCAATAAAAAATGGTGATGATGATGAAAAGTCATTGAAAAATAAAAATAAAAAAATAGTTGCAAATTGTAGGACTCATTAATTTTTCAAACCTCTTGAAATGCCCTTTTTCTCGAAATTTAAGTTGAATAAATAGATGAATAAACTCAATAAATTAATAAATAATATGCATCAAATAGAAATGTAACCTCTTTAAAAATCAGTTCTAGCCCTTGGTATCACTAATGAGCTGATAGCAATGTGTGCCAGTTTCAATTATAATTATAATTACATTGAGTACTTATGTACAATGAGCCAAACATAGATATATGATTCAAGAGAGTCCAAAATTGCATTTAAAGACAATAAACCAATTGTGGAAAAATACATGTAGTACAACAACACAGTAGGCTGTTTTTTTTCAGTGTTGGTTATATCCAGATATCAATAGGTGTAACTAGGCATTGTTCATTGTGAGCTTCAAAATAAACCCAAATCGTCTGTGATTTATTAAAGCAATTGTTCGCATTGAGAGGTGTTCAAATTGTTTTGTACTGTATTTCTTAGTTATGTTGAAAAACGCATCATTCAGTGATTTAATTCAGGGACATGATTTTTTAAAATAATAAATCAGGTTCAATGAAAAGAGCAGCATTCTTATTTTTCACCTCACTTTTCTAATGCTTTGTTTTCTTTCTCTTTCTCATCCTCTCACTCTCACTCTTTCATCTATCACCTGCATGTGCTGCCTTGGCTTTTTTCAACATGCCAATTCAAATAACCCACCATTAATTGAATAACTAACACCACTTACTCATTCTTCAAATCGTAACATCGATCACATGACTTTTAAAAATATATTTTGGAATTGGTTTACTCACCTTTTCTGTTACAATGTTTTAATTGCAATAATGCTATTGGCTGAAATTGATAGCCGGAAACAACAATTTTGCTAGACTACCCAGTCAGAAAGATGGGTCTGATTCAGTCCCGGCTGCCAAGGCTATCCCCCTCTCAATCGCCCCTTCCACTTCACTACCTTTATCAAACACTGGTGGTAATGTAGATCCAGTAACATCCATTGAAGAAATTCCCTGCTGTCTGAATAAAAATAAAAGAATGTCAATATGTTCTGAGGAGGTTTGCAAATTTTCTGAGGATGAGAAGAAGAAATTTATGAAAGGTGAGTGCTTGTTGATGTTGAAAGAGGAGAGTGAAAGACCAGAATCCCCTGTTCCATTTGGAAACGATTCTACAGTGACAACTCCACTACAAGAAGAGATGAAAAGCTTTGGTCTGGCTGTCTCCAACATGAACATGGAAGAGAAGAAAGAAGGCAACACTGTCACAAAAACGCTGATTTCAGAAGAGTTAGAGTCTAATGGCATGGAGGGCATATCAAACAGCCAAAAAGTTGAGAAATCTGAAGAGAATGGTGTGCAAAGGACAAGAACAATCAAGACTGAGGAGAGCTTCTCTCATTCATCCACCTCATTCTCATCTGTTAGAGCATCTCAATCCACACGTTGTATCACACCTGAAATCTGTGAGATCATGGAAAAGCCTTTTGGTAGCCCCTCACTTCTTCTGCCAGCAATGGATAGACCCACTACTCCTCAACAAGTGATCAGTTTTCCTCCTGAAGTACCTGACTGCTTTACACAACCTAAATCTCGAACTGGCACCCCACAGCCACAACCTCTCCAAAGAATCCTCACAGAAGAATATGGTGTAAAACCAATACAGCCTTCTCTCCCAAAACAAGAGATGGCAGAGCTTTTCCAAGTCACAAGTTTAAAAGATGACAGTAAAATGGTGAAAATAGAGGAACTGTACACTAAATCTCAGGTGGATGAAATAGTGAAGAAAGAATTATTTAAATATAAAACTGAAACTGATATAGATAGTTCTAAGAAAACTAGAGAGGATGATGAACAAAATATACAAATGCTGCAGGAAAAACAAAGACAATTACAGCTACAAAGTCAACAGGAATGGCAAAGACAGCTACAATGCCAACAAGAACAACAAAGACAAGAACAGCTGCAATGCCAACAAGAACAACAAAGACAAGAACAGCTAAAACTTCAGCAGGAACAACAAAGACAAGTTCAGTTGCAACATCAACAGGAACAACAAAGACAAGAACAGTTTCAATACCAACAGGAACAAAAAAGTCAAGAGCAGCTGCAATACCAACAAGAACAACAAAGACAAGAACAGTTACAACTTCTAATTTCTCATGAGCAACAAAAGTCAGAAAGTCAGACAAATAAAGAAATGCAATCATTGCTGCATCAAAAGTCAGAGAGATCATTGAGTCCAGTTCATGCATCATCAAAAATAGTTTGCCCTAAACCGCAAATGGTTCCTCTCCCACCAGAAACAAAACCTTATCAACCACCTCCACCACCACCAAAAATTTCAGAAGAAGAGCAATGTGCTGAGATGCTTGAGTATAGGAAAATGGCCTGTCAATCTCCACTTGTGGCAGCTCTGACTGTGGCTCCAAGAAGGCCTTTTACTCCAACTGCTTTCCAACCCATTCCAACTCTTGATGATCTCCCCAAACCAACAGTGGGTGAAGGTATGTCACTCTTATCAGCACTCACCATAGCACCTGAGGAACCCTTCCATCCTTTTCCTAAACCAGTTGATGTTTCAAGAGTATCACCACCAAAGTTTCAGAAGTGGCAGCAACAATCTGAGTCATCTCAACCAGTAGTGATACAGAAACAAGAACAGACTGCTAGTAGTATGCAGAAATCACAAACCATTTGCTGTCAAAAACCAATGGCTTGTACTAAACTATCAACAGTTTGTGACAAACAAGTAAAGCCAACAGACAATAACAGTGCTTTCAAACCAATGTTTAAACCTCAGCCTCTACCTCCACCTGAACCAAAGCAAACTACTCAATCAACTATTGCCCCAAAATCTTTCCCCCCAGTAACTGATGAACTGAAAAGTAACTCAATTAAACCATTCATGCAAATCTTTCCTCCAAAATCTCATGTTGATACTTGTAGTATAAGCCCTTTAGGTCTGAACAAACTAGCTACCCTACCAAACTATCAACAAAATATGGAAGACAATTCACTCACTAATAGATCCAAATCTCCGGTTCCACATAGACCAACTGACTCTGCTATGTCAAATTCTTGTCAGAGGAGTAGTAGTGTAGCTGGAAATATTATATCTTCAAACAATGCAAGAGTCAGAAGTTTTATAAGTAGCTCAAGTGGCTATGTATCCAGCAGTGTTTATGGTCAAACATTCTCAAGCAATAAGGATGAACTTTCTCCAAGACCAAAGTCAACAACATTTGGAGAAGCATCTGATAACCTTCTACCATACTATCAACAAAATATTGGTGAAATTCCTCTTGCTCACAGACCAAAATCACCAGTTCCTCATCCTATAAAAGCTCCTTCAGTATCTACACCAGCAAGAGCATCACCAACCATTAATAAACCATCACCATTAGCTGGGAAAGCTCCAGAAACACTGTCAAAATCGAAACAGTTGTTCAAACCAGAAGTGAAGCCCTATAATAATGTGTTTGCAACTCCTCCAGAACCGCTGAAATCATTGAATAAGATCATTCCACATTTCACAAAATCAAAGGCAGTGGAAGAAACATCGCAAAAAGCTCCTGGTGTGCCATGGGTCATGAAAAAGGTTGAGGAATTATCAGGTAGTTCAGTGACAAAAAATAAGCAAGAAGAAAAGACATCACTATCTTCTCTACTGAAATCTACAATGCCACTTGCTGCACCATCTTTGTCCTCCCCTGGTACCAATTCTACTCCTAGTAGCCAGAAATTGGCAGCCGGGTTAACTCCTCCAAAACCCATAGGTGCTCCCACTACATCAGTCCCCCCAACAGGTGCTGGAGGCTCCTCAGGTGGTCCTGGAAACAAGGGCGCCACGTTTGCTGGTTCAACTGCACCTCGCCGTGGCAGAGGTACTCTGAATCCAAGCGTGGCACCAGGCGCCAGAATCCCACTTTGTGGCAGTTGCAACAATCAGATTAGGTAAAGAAATTGCTTCAGATGCATGATTGTCAGTTTTTTTGGATGATGTGTGTTTTTCTCTGTTTTCTGTCATGCATATCTTCTATGCATTATTCTATAGTGTAAAGTAGTCGCTTAGTAATTTCCTCAACTACATTCTTCAAATTATACTCTGCTTTTGCTGCTGAAGTTTACAGGGATCTTGTTGTATGCTTTACATGTCTGTGTATATTCTGCTGAAAAGTGTTGAACAAAATTCAGTACTATAAACTTTGTTTGAATTGTTTCCAGTGCTACATTTCGATTGAGCTTTCAAATTAACCCTTCCAGTCATGACTTTTTTCTATCTCTCATCAAAGAAAATCTTAATTCTCACCATGAAATGAGTTATTTTTCTCAGACTTTTCATGTTATCAGATTGATAAAAGGATTATTCATATTTGATATATGAATCGACCTTTGCAGAGGATACTTTGATTGTACCTCTGTAAAAGAGGAGTACTCTATGAAACACTCAGAGATTTAATCAAGTTAGTTAACTTTTCCAATAAGAATATTATACCTAACCTACAAATATGTAAATTCTCTAGTTGAAATTTTCTGAAGAAATTCCACTTATAATAATCTAGTCTTGATAAAAAGATGGAAATAAACACTCACATTTCTGATGTTGAAGATCCATCTTGTTTCCACTAATATGATAAAAACTTAAAAACACTTAAGAGGAAATTATGACTCACGTTATGGCGTGACGGTCGTTTCACTCTGTTGTCAAGAGCATTGTCAGACGACCCACAGTACACTGATTTAAGGTATGAGTTTGAGGGTTTTGAACCCTCAAACTCATACCTTACATAACAGAGTGAAACGGCGTCACGCCATAACGTGAGTCATAATTTCCACTTAAAAGTGTTTTTTAAGTTTTTACTCACATTTCGTTGTTGATATTGATTAATGTGGCACTGTAAATGATGAGTGTTTATTTAAATTTCCTATATGAACAAAGAACAACACGTAGCTTGATTATTTTAAAAGTAGACTAATGCTAGATGTAAAAGCCTTACCTTTGTTAAATTTTTTAGTAATTTTTATTTACAAGTTATAGGAGTAGGTTTGATTTATTATTGATCATAGCATATTCTGTGCTGTAGTTTCATTTGTGTGTGCTGGAACACTCATGAAACTGCTGCTTACTTTGGCTTTTGCTATCCCACAAATCTCTAACTCATCATTGACTCCATCGTACGGTACGGTACTAAAGTTTCTTGTGCTTGTTCAGTACGAGGATTTGAGTTTCCCCAATCAAAGCCAAACTAGCTTTAGCTGCGCCTGAATGAGGAACTTATTCACTCCACCACTGAACAGAAATTCAAGCTTTAAATGAGGTTAATTGCGTTAGCTGCTTTGACAATAATTTCTCTCGCCTCAAAGTAAGAGTCGGAATGAGGTTTATATGAACTGAACACTTCTTGTAACGAATTAACTCGATTATTATTACCTTTTTTCTGAGAGCGTTCCTTCAACAAAGGACAATGCTGGAGATTTTCTCCTGTAGAAGCCGGTAATTCGATATGTTTCAACGTTATAAAGGAAGACTGACCTTTTCAAGATTGGATTACTTTGTGTAAGATTATGAAAAGCGGCAGCTCTTGAAACAAGGCCCAGAGAGAAAAGCGAGCTTTTGTTATTCGAGCTACCTAGAAAAACAGAAGTGAAAGAGAGTTCTGTCTGAATGCAAGATTATTACTGAATTCAAAGAAAGCTTTTCTTCATACTAGACGGATTATTCCATTATTTGTATTGCGTTTTCAAAAACAAAAAGTGAAAATTATCTCTTTTCATTTCACAAGACATTGAAATTTAGATTATTAATATTTTGTGAAAATTGCACTTTGATCAACTTTATGGGAATGTGCTTTAAAAAAATTAGTTTGAAAAACCTGATGAAAAGGTTAAAAAGTTGGATGGATTTCAAACAGTAACAATTTGATTGTTCAAACGAAATTAAAGGGTATGAAGATGTTTAAAGGATATGTAAATATGTAAACACTACATATTATAGTACTGGAAAGCAGTTAGAAGAATATATGGAGGCTTTATTAGGAAGGTGTATGGAGACAAAGAATAAATCTGGAAATAAGTAACATTCTCCATGGAGAAGATATTGTGCGCCATATAAGGTCACAAAGACTCAGGTGGATTGGTCACCTGGAGAGAATGGCAGAGCATTGTATGCCTAGAAAAATTTATAAATCAAGAATGGAGGGAAGAAGGCAAAGTGGCAGGCCAAGGAATCGCTGGATGGATGAAGTAGAGATTGATATGAGAAGGATGGGTATCCGGAATTGGAAGCAAAAGGCAGGTGACCGTTTGGTGTGGAGGCAAATTGTTGGAGAGGCTAAAGCTCATCCAGGTCAGATGAAGAAGAAGAAGAAGAAGAAGAAGAAGAAGAAGAAGAAGAAGAAGAAGAAGAAGAAGAAGAAGAAGAAGAAGAAGAAGAAGAAGAAGAAGAATATACAGTACTGGTATAAAATGTACAATATATAATAATGTATTCGTTTCGTTTTATCCTGGAATTCAAATTATGTATTACAACCATTCAATGTTAAAGTTAATATATATTAAAGCTCAAACAGATATCTCATTTAATTAGGTAATCCAATACCACATTAGTGAGTGAGCTATTTACAATGTATTGATTCACTCTGATTAAGTTAACACTTTCAGGATGAAATTAACACTTGAGTATTGTAATCGTATCATGGTGACTACAAACTAATGATTTTTAACTGACATACTCCGTAACTGGAGCCTCTTAGATGTTATTTAAAACTAATCAAATAAACTTCTATCATTGTATCTATTTTTAGACGAGTTTTCTGGAACACAAGTTCCAATCGGTTCAATAAAACCGGGGGTTCTCAACGTTTCAGGTTTTGTACCCCCCTTTAAACACTGATGTGAGTCCACGCCTCCCCTCCTCCCCTACGAACCCCCCTCCATCATCAACACAAGTAGTACAATCGAAATATGATACCAAAGCTGGTTATTAAATGAAAATATAGTTAATTTCATACACAAAATTTAGTATTACTTCACACATCTGAATTTGGAACATATTATTATTAGATGAAATAGAAGAATTGAACACAGACCAAATATATTTGAGGTAATCTAGGATCATGTTATAGTAGAAACAATTAGTCTGGGCGCGCGGCCGTTTGGTAGTCAGCCACGGCAGTAGCGGATCCAGGAGGTGATTTCGGGGGGGGCAAACACCGGGGGGTTTGGGGGGTATGGAATGCCCCCCAACCAAAGGGGGGGGGTCCGGGGGCCACCCCCGGAAATTTTTTGGATTTTTCAATAGAAAATGGTGTATTTTATTTTGACAGAGTTTTTAGTGCCCCTCATAATGTTGTCATGGATAGCACTGTTTTATCAATATGTATGTACAAATTTGTATTTGTATTGGTAATTTGCATTCCTTACCGTTTTACCTGATATCTATTTATGTCATTGTATTTTTTCTTATAAATTAAGTTTTTAAGTTGTTACGTATCAAATTTCAAATGAGTTCTCATCCAATTTACTAAATAATTATTGAGCACATTTTTTTAGATAAGTTAAAGTTATAATAATATGAATAAGGTAATGATTCAATAAAATATGAGCCGCTGCTAGAATGCGCGTGTGGCGCACAACCATTCTAGTGGGGGCACAACCACTATATGTGTGGCGCACAACCATTCTAGTGGGGGCAGTCGGAATAATATTTGGTCGGAACACTCAACAGCTCAACACCGTATCCAGTCAGTCTACTTCACTTGAAGTTTGAAGTACCTGCGTACTAGCGGGTTAAAGAACCCATGTTCTTTAACATCTAGAACATGACATTAAAGAATTCCCTCTGCACAAGTAACATGGATGGCTTTACACAAATAAATAAATAAAATAAAAATAAATTTGTTAATAGTCACGTTAAGCTGCATCTATCGAGCTAGGCTCGCACAGCATGTGACACGTCAATTCACTTCAACTAAACTAATTCATCAGCCATTCATCAAGCGTTCGTTCATCTATAAAAACATTCTATTCAACATTTTGTCTCCGAAAAACCCCATAACATTCAGCCAGAGAGTAAGGACAGGCATCAATAAGCAACTTCCTGAGTTCCTTCACGAATTTGTCTTGACCGTAACCTTTTAAAACTTTGGGCAAACAATTTAAAATCTTTTTTCCCGAATAGTGTGGCGCCTTCTCGATCAGAGTCAGCCTATGCATGAGGTACCCAAGTGTTGACTCTCCATGTCTTGTGTTGTATGGGTGAGCGATTATATTATTTTCATAATTACTCTGGTTCTTATGCGAATACACAGCAATCTCAAAAAAAAATACAGTGCCGGCATTGTAAGCAGTCCTAATTTTCTGAAAATCGGTCGACATGACTGCCTTGCACTTAATCCTTCAATTATTCGCAATGCTTTCTTCTGCAATCTGAATATTGCATTGATATTCCCCTCGCTACCACCCCAGAATATCACAACATAACGAACCTGGGACATAAAATACCCATGATAGACCGCTAAGGCTGTTTTTTTTGTTCGAAACATTTCTCAAAGTCTTCAAGCAAAAACCCGCATGGGATAACTTTTTCCTAAGGCTTTTAATTTCATTATCCCATTTTAAATTTGACTGCAGCTCCAGACCCAAAAACTTAGTTCCCATTGTCGAATGGCATTCCATACCAGAATATAGCATTAATGTATGATTGAATTCATTGTTTATCATTGAAAATTTAATAAAATTAGTCTTTTTGACATTCAGCTTCAGTTTGTTGCTATGAAACCAATCGGTAAGCTGCTTTAAAATTTCTTGAGCTTTCAAGAGGACGGTTGAATTATCTTTGCCCTTAACCAGAACAGTAGTGTCAGCATATAAAATTAGTTTGGAGTCTATGTTAAATGGTAGGTCATTTATAAAAAGGTTAAACAAAACTGGGCCTAAAATTGATCCCTGTGGCACTCCGCAAGTAACCCTTCTCCATTCAGATGTGGTATAGCTGCCATGTCCTGTACTCACTCTAGCTGATTGATATCTATTATTTAGATAAGAAGAGAAAAAGTAAAAGTAAGAAGAGACAAATTGGAAACAGCCAATTTTTGTTGCTTACATAATTTCGTCCTAGTTTCTATTAGATTTATGCCGTTTTTTCTTTTTCTCTTGGGTCTCGGGGGGGGGGGGGCAATTGCCCCCTTTGCCCCCCCTTGGATCCGCCACTGAGCCACGGCGAGGGGAGTGTTTATCGCTCATTTCTAAAAACATGTGGCCCGTGCGACACTGAAGATGTCTTCAAGGTCAACTAGTCAACTTTTACAGCACGGCTATTAGTGAAACCAGAGCCACGCGCCCAGACTAATTGTTTCTACTGTAAGTCGGCACGTAATACCAGAAATTTTCACATTATTAATGAGAGGGCTTGCACTGTTTTTCCTTGACACGTTTTTGAATGTTGAGTTGTACCAACAACTGCAATAAGTTAATGTCGAAAATATTTACATGTGACCACTAAATTCAGTAAATTTTAGTTAGTTTTACTTTTTTTTTGCTAAACAACTCTCTTGAAATTGGGGAGTCCGGTCCTACTAGGCGTCAAATCTGCAAGAAAGTAGAAACCAATCTGTCAAAATCTGTCAAAACAAATTCTTTTAGCCCCCCAGGTTGAGAACCCCTGAATTAAACTATCATCTTGGAGCTGTTTTCAATTTACCATATTTTGTATGATTTTATGGAAGCTGCTACTTTTATTCTGACAACTTAGTCAGAAAATGTTGTTATTAGTAAAAAATCACATGATGGAAACATTACTCGTGAAAAACACTAGAAGCATTACAAAGCGATACTGAATGCATAAGAATTAAGGCACATGAAATTCAACCGAAATAAAAATTGGGCCCATATCTGAGAGATATTTAAACTTATAATTCTTGAATTGGATGTTCAAGATAAAGTTGGCTTGACAAACCCCATTTAAACCCATCATTACTGATTATATGTCTATATATAGCAGCAGTTTTTCTTCTGAGTTTGACAGTCTTATGAGAAAGTTGGTTTCAATCATAAATATAAGCTCACTTTAAGCTTAGATAACAATAACTTTCCTGTAATAGTTTCAATCCAAATGAAAATGTATTAATGGTATGAGATAAACAGAATTTCTGTTGCAATTTGATGGCAAATTATTAACACCATAATCTATATTATTATTATTATTATTATAATCTTTATTAACACCATAATCTATATTATATAGAATATAATTATAGCGGTGAAGAATACGTATACAAATAATTGAATATATAACCGAATATTGCTGATCATTTAGAACTAATTAGATCTTTCACATTAGACCGCTGATGTAGGAAGGGTTGAAAGGTCATGATGAACCTAATAATCCATTTTTAACAATCTAATATTAAAACTGACACTGTGTTGCACTTTTATATAATCTTTTACTCGCATATATTGGAGATGCTTGAGGAATGCATTTCACTTCTGAAAAGAAGCTTCATCAGCCTGCCGCCAGGGGTCATGCTTTGATCAGATCACAGATACATTTTTAAGGTGGACTGCTTATTAGCGCAGTTGGTTGAGGCGTCGCAACTTCAGCTTGCTGTCGTTTAAGCGGTCGTGGGTTCGACTCCCGCTCCTCCGTCTGGCATCAATGTGTAAACATTTACCTCATTACCCACGCACAAGTCTCGGACTTATGTGGGCATCATCAGCAATAAAAAAATTGAATTTTTGTGAGAAGCTGATACGTTTCAAGAGCAGATCAGGAAAATATTGTTGCTCTGTGTGGAGAATGCAAGGAATCGCTACCGAAACTAATAACATTTTTGGTGCAGAGCTCAACCTTTAAAATGCGTTTTTTCAGTTCACCTAATCAGTTTAACAATTATTTCTATTGCATCCTGATAATAAAACTTAATTTTGAAATTTTTACTAATATTACTATACTATACCACTATAAGTTGAAATGCGTAGGGTGCTTGCACAGCACAGTGGAGAATCCAACGCTCAAGGAAAATCTGATAATCACCATCGCAAAGTCAAACACATGCTAGAGAATAGTGCTATTTATACTGATCCAATTTGTCATACTACAACATATTTGCTTAATTTTGTCATGATTATTATTATCTAGTATTGGGTGCTCCTTTGTCAAACACATTTATAAACACATCTGATGATTTTTGCTGTTATTAATTATTGCATCCAGATACATTTTTGGTGCTAAGCTCAACCTTTCAAATGTACTTTTGCAGTTCATCTCATCAGTTTTCCTATTATTTCTATTGCATCCTAATAATGTAACTTAATCTACCAATTTTTGAAATTCAATTGTAATATTTTTTTAAATAATATAACCTACATGCAATTGGGTTTTTGCACAGTGGATCACCATCGCAAAATCAAACACATTCTGTTGAATAGTGCTATTCACGCTGTTCTTTTCTCTCATACACCGTTCCATAGTATGTATTTAATTTGTAATGGTGGTTTTTTCATGGAATGTGCAATGTGCACCGTTATGCACCCAAAAACGCGTTTATCCGTTTGTAGTTTAACCGATAAATAATAATAATAAATTTTGCCAGTGTTTTTATTGCATCTTTATAACATAACTAAATTGTTTTCAATAATTATTCTAATATTTTGATAACTTTTCCAGCTCACTAACATGATTAATTGTAATTCCAATAATTTATTTGTCTTTTATCTTCTTTTGTTTCCTGTGTTACACTTTCTAATTGCTTCTTCCGTTGTGATGATGTGTGGATTGAACTACTAACCTAACCTAACTCGATCCGCTACAGCCTTGACATCGCCTGCAAATGACGCTCTAGTGATGATGATTGCTGACAGTGTTGCAAAGGAGAACTATCCTGTTTGCAATAAATGTGAGGAAATGATCAAAAGGTGAGTTTTTTGCAAGGACTTGTTGTACCAAGTTGTAGGCTACAGAGATGATGCTCAATATTTATTTATTTTATTTAGTCAAAATACAAGTTATTGTAAAGAAACAACAGGATTTTAGCTTAAAACTGTCTCTATTACTACATTTTTACAAGAGTCCCAAATATTTGTATGCCTACAAAGGTTATGTTTACACTTTGATTTAAATATAACTTGAATCTTCTGGGAAACATAATTACCAAGTTCAATTTGAACTATGAAGCACTTTAAATGATTCTATTTGAAACTCCCCAAGATATTTCTGAATTTTTTAACTGAATCACTAAAATTTAGATTACATTATCAGAAAAAGTTGATTCAATTTCATTGTTAAACAGCTAAAGACTTCCATTCCATGTGTTAAAAAGGAGTGCATTGAGCCCATTGAAATTTGTTTCAAATTCTCACAGTTTGATATTAATTTTTTAACAAATTAATTAGTTTTTAGATGTCAAATTACATAATTTCAAATAGTCATGATAGTTGTGATAGAATTTAAAAAAATTATAAATTAATGAAAAATATCATGTAACTCAACAAGCTAGATCTCGATTTTACATATCCAGTATGAGATCTGATTCAAATGTTAAATTTAAAGTCAATATTAAAACACAGTAAAACAGCATATATACATTCTTTTATTAATTTCAATTTATATGAAATGATTTTGAATGTAACCTAGATTTATAGTTTTTAATTTAAAGAATGTATATAACACCTAGAATTTACTATAGATGTTTAATTCAAATCAATAATGAATGCTTTAATATTAAAATACCTTGAAAGTATTGAAAACTTATTTTAATTCACATGAAATTATATTAAATGTGATTACTACGCACAATTCATCAGCTATGAAAATAAATTTGAATTGTGAATGCGTGATTCATGTATAGCTTTCTTCCACGGATATTTGAAACGTTTAATCAATCACAATATTTTTGAAAACGTTAGAACCAAAGTAAAAGTCTTTCTTTACACAAACATAATGTTATTTAGCAGTAATTGATTCAATATCGATGACAAATTTTGTTCTACCATTCCGTGTTTAATTACAATTAAACATTACAAATATATTATTTGTATTAATTATTACCATTTATTGTTTGATAACAATAAATTTACAAATTAATCTAGACTAATAGTTTTAGAAATTATTATATAACAATTATTTATTATTAAAAATTATTAGTTATAATATTTGTAGGTATTGCAAAATCTTTAAACATTGATGAAATTATGAAAACATAGATTGTAATTTGTATTTCTAAATTGTTGAATGGAGACTCAAATCTGCAAGCTAATAGAAACCAATTTGTGAAAACAAAAAATACAATTCAAAACAGGCCCTTGATTAGAAATCAGTATTCAGTAGCCCAATGTTGAATTAATAAATAATATTCTTACAATTTTGAAAGGTCATAGCGTCATATATCAGATATTATTATTATTTATAATTATTATTAGTTTATTGCATCCGCTGGAGTATTTATCAAGAAATTTTAGTCAATACAATGAAACTTCCATCTAAATATTGGGAAGTGATAGCCGAGTGCCATGGCAGGTATCTGTTCAATCAGAGATAAGCTGCGAAACTCCTGGGCCATCTATGTAAGGGTGACCGATTGGATTGACCAGAAAAAAGACTTAGTTCTCTGCTGTAAAATCTCTTCCCGGTGGTTCGAAACTCACCTAAAAGGTACAACTCATCAATCACCATTTGTACCCTGAGTTATTTAAATGTTATAAATAAGGTCAGGTCACTTAAGAAATTGAAAGCTGCTTAGGCAGTGGCCCTCTCTATGGCTAAATTCATGAGGCAGGACAAAAGGGTAATTTTAATACAGGATTTTCATGAGTCACCAAAGAAAATTATAATGCTTAGAAAAATATTAACAAAACAGGCTCTAAAATGGTTAGTAAGTTGCAATGAAAAATTCTTATTTAATTTGAGTCTGAATAATTTCGAAGTTTCTGTAAAGCGTAGGAGGTAATTGGTTTTGCTGTTCGAAGTTTTATCGTAGAAGGCCTTGTTTAAATAAAAATTGTAGGTATTACCTTCTTTCGGAGTTTATATCGAATTCCAATTATTACGTGTATTTTGATGATTCATCCTTGATTAATTTCTGAGTGTTACGTATAGTATCGGTTCATGTGGTATAACGTTAAATGTCCAGTTCCATTATTACAGTTTTTTTTTTTTTTTTTATATAATCCAAATCATAAAACCCATCTGGGTTAAAAAGGTGACTCAATCAAAATTACGGCATTGATATTAAAATATATTACTTAATTCAAATTCCATTTATAAAATGCCCAAAGTAGTAGTAAATTAAGTGGTTCAGATACCAAATCAAAGCTTCCATTTTCGTGGATTGGCAAAGAGGAATGAGGTTATGTTTTGGCAAGCAACCGATGTTGGCAAAAGGCCAACAGCGATTACAGGTAGGATGACCATTCCCTACAATAAATTCACATTAGAATCGGCACTTGTTTATTGTAACGGGATGTTACTCTAATAATTAATACGTAAACGAAAATCATCTGACAAACTAGGCTAGCACCAGCTGTCTACATCACTGCAGGAGAGCAGACGACTTTTTTTCAAACTGACATCCAATTCATTACCCACGCACAGGTCTTAGACCTATGTGGGCTTTATCCTTCGAAAAAAGTTCCCATCCTTCTGTTTTTCAGCTTAGAATGAGCTTAAAATTCTTTGTTTCAGTGTACACATGAATATTCAATAATTCTCCCTATATTGTAATACTAAAATTTTCGCCTGTGATTGCCTTTAAACGCGCTGATAGTGAATTATATGGACGGATCCCAAAACTTTTTACTCACCTCTCATTTCATCTTTCGTTCGATGTCTCTTTTAATGTCTCGTAAGCCTTATCTGTACCTGATTCCATAATTATTGTAAAACAGCAGCTCACCTGTTTCGAATTCATCCTTATTTTTTCAGTAAATTCAAGAATATACAGGCTTGGAAGTGGGGAAATTTTTTATTCCTTAAAATTTGTTGTACACTTTGTGCGATATCTAGAAATTCCATTTTTTAGATTTCAACGTTATGAATAGACAGTGCTCATGACTCAAATCAGAAAACCCTCTTCTTCATAAACTCCTATTATATCAGGTTTTGCCACATGCCCACTGATTAAAACTAAGTAAATAACCGCTAATATTTAATTTTATGCACATTACAGAGGACCGTTCATAACAGCTCTGGGCAAAATCTGGTGTCCGGAGCACTTTGTCTGCGCGAATGGCCAGTGCAGGCGACCCCTGCAGGATGTCGGCTTCGTTGAGGAGAGCTCGGGACTTTATTGCGAGTTCTGCTTCGAACAGTTCCTGGCGCCATCTTGCAATAAGTGCACCAAGAAGATCAAAGGGGTAAATTAAACTGTAATAGTTAACACTTCCTCATCACATTACATTGTACACAAAGCAGTTCGTGAAAGCAGTCCTTTTGTCTTTGAATATTTTAATTGATGGGATGTCATGTCTGAAGTTAGCAACTTTAAAATCAATCTTACAAAAGAAGAATTCTCAATGGAAACGAGGATATTGCTTACTAAATTGAAAAAAATTGTTTTCATTTGAAAAATAAGTAATTATTTGATTTGAAGTAGGCTACTGCGGAGAGTACGTTTTAGGTGCAAGTCGTTCATTTGTATATAAAACGCTGAAGCGTTTTGCTTTGAAATTCTGTAATGTTTTGCGTAGTTTTATCTCCAAAACTAAAACTGATAAACAGTCTTACGGATGTTTGCAAAAACGTCAATCAACATTCGATCCCCGATCACTGCCCGATCTTATCCTAGATCAGGAGATTGACCTCGGTCTTGTACAATCAAGAGATGGAAAGTGTTTTCCAGTGGACTTTTGACTAGAGATCTAACGAACCGATTTTTGAGAATTAAATCATTGATTCCCGATCGAATGCAACTCTATAGCAACTAAACGGCTTTTGAAAAATTTGGCTGAAACGCGAGTTTGAATTTGAAAGAGAACAATATAATTATTATGATTTTCTAAAATAATGCGTTCCCTTTGAATTTACCATAAGGTAGATTCATTCCACTTTTTATTTTTAATTACAATGTTGATAAATTGATCCTCCTTCGAAATCTCTGATTAAATAAAAATCGTGTGTCCAAAACTGACTAGCCTTTCTAGAACGCAAATTTTCAATAAATAGATCTTGGGTCTGTTGACCGGAGATCAGCTGTGTTTTTCTAAGGGTGTTTGTGCAAACGGCTATCAAAGTTTCAAATTTAAAGCTCGTCAGTCTCTCAGTGTTGAATTTGAAGAGAAATATATAAACATCTATGAAGTTGTATTTTTCTAAATACTTGATTATATCATGACGATTAGCAATTTATTACGTGTATCTGCTACTGTAAATTTTATTATGATAATTCTCAATGTATTTGGCGCTCCTTGCTGTTTTGTATTGCTTTTATCTGTTCGCAGCAACCTAAACCAGCAATGAAGTTGACCCAAGCTACCCAATATCATTACTATTGTCTTTTTAATCACAATCAATGCAACCCACAGCTACAATATCCTTCAACACTTCTCAGGAAAAATTATAATGTGATGTTTTTGTTGAAAACATTTTTTTTTAATAGAAGAACGTTAGTCTTTTTATACGTTCCGGCAGGAAAGAACAGTGTTCTCTCTTTTATTGTGCATGTAGTTTGAGTGACATATAAAGGGAATGACGTCACCAGTAGTGATTTATATGCATGACGACAATTGATTATCTTCTTCAGTTGCTCGAAAACTGTATCAGACAGGACTTCTGGGAACTTCTTCCTTTTCAGTTACCCTTCACTTTATCTTTCTGTATTCTTACTTACTTGTTTATTTTGATGGAAAGCTTTTCTGTGAATGTTTTTCCTCTGAAACTTTTCTCTCTGCGTGGAATACGTATTCAAGCTTTCTCTTCTCCCCTTGTCAACCTATATGTAACATCAATCCAATTCCCTATCACTCTCAATGTAAATTTATTGTAAGCATTGAAGGGGAGATAATTAAACTATGATGTAGAAGTAGAAACCTATTAGTGGTTGATATAAATCCTTATATGGTTCGGTTGAACCAAATTTAATTGAAATAATTGTGATTGAATCTCATAGGAAATCGCGATTGCATCATCTTATTTCGTAATTTTTGTAATTTCCATTAAAAATATTTAATAATAAATGTACGGTAAACATCTAATGAGGACAGTATGATCCAAATTAAAAGCTCATTACCTGGAGGCATATCAGGAATTTATCAATATAATTCATAAAATAATAATATTTTTGAATTATATAGATCACAATATCTACTATTATAATAGATTACAACGGTTAGATTTGATCAAGTTACTTATCGTATATATCTGAATAAAATACTAGTCATAATACATTTTTCAATAATTTTTTAATAAATCCCTTGAAAATGGACAAGTGTAACGCAAATTGAATGCAATAATGTATCGATTGTTGATGGCAAAGATGTAGGCTATAACAACTACAATTTTTTTAACAATAATTAATCATTATATGAAATGAATAAACTCCTCTGAATATAATTATTATATTCAGAGGAGTTTATTCATTTCATATACAAGAAAAATACAATTCGTAAAATGGGAGAACATTTTATGAATTTTTTTTGCAAAAACAAAAAACCCACTATAAAGAAAGGCTATATGGTAGATCTGGAGGAGGTTTACTAAAAAATCATAGAATTAAGCTATTATCTCAGGTAATTGTTATAAACCCTAGATTGTTATAACCAGGTAACTGTTATAACCTGAGAGGGAAACAAAAAATGACTTCCTTTGTAGTGGCGAAAGTGATATTGTGAAAGGTATCCATAATGAATAACAATGCAAAATTGTCACAACCACATTTATTAAAAATATTGAGAAGCTAGTTTCGATTGTTAAACCATTATCAATCTCAAACAAACTGTACAACCGACTATAACAACTGAGACTAGTTTCTCAATATTTTTAATAAAAATGTGGTTGTGACGATTTCGTCTTATTATTCATCATAAAAAGGACATTATCATCACAAAATATAATGTTGATCATAACATGTTTCAATATTTTAAATCATTAATCTTCAACAAGAACTGACAATGAATATCTCTCTTGATGTCAAATCCATCTTCTACTAAAGTGAAAAAGGCTTGTATAGAAATAGGCTAGATGACGTGACACAATGTGACTTTTGTAAAACACAGAATTGAATTGGATCTTATCCTATTTGCGCAGTCCAATCTATTTCTGCTTTTCACAACATGTCACCCTTCATCACGTTGCTTTCCACAGTGCAGCATCCAATACTCGATAATAATCACCATCACCGGATCAAATACATGTTGTAGAATTATAGTATTCACGCAACTTTAATCTATCATGCACCATTCTGCAGCATGTGTTTGATTTTGCGACGGTGATCATCATCGCGTATTGGATCCCCAAATTGCAAGCAACCAAAGCCTGCAAACGCAGGCTATTTTCATCGGGAATAGGACCAATCAATTACTATATAAACCATTTTTGTTTTCAGAATGAATTAATTAGATTTTATTTATAGGATTACAGTAGTATTAGGTTTATAAAAAGGACATTATTTAATTTGTTGGTTTTGATTGGGTCAAAATTAAGTTGCTTCTCTCTGTTACTTTCTAAATTATTAATTTTTACTTCAATCTTTCTATGACTGCTCGTTCGCTCTTTGGGATTTTTTCGATCTATATTATATGTCTTTGTAGTGACGAAGGTGATATTGTGGAAGGTATCCATATTGAATAATAAGACGAAATTGTCACAACCACATTTATTAACAAATATTGAGAAACTAGTTTCGGTTGTTATACCATTATCAATCTCAATCAAACTAAAACTAAGTACAGAGAAGCTGAATATATACTGAACATGGATTGATACTATTGGCTAAGCGATAAACAGGCTGACCTTCATTGTTGTGATTGGCTGACAAGTCACGCCCCCTGGTGGGAGGAGTAACAAGCAAGAATACAAGTCAAATCAATAACTAAAAACTGTGAACATCTAGAAAGCTACAGCCCACATTAAAAAAACGGTTCTTTTGTGTATTTCTCGGTTGAACTTGACTTGAAAATGAAAATGAAAATGAAAATATGCTTTATTAGGCATTCCAGTGAGCTTCTAATCTCTTGTTTAGTTTTAATTTAATTCAACTCTGCCTTATTTCGTATTTTACTTCTTTGTTGCTTTCTAGATGTTCACAGGTCTCAGTTATTGATTTCACTCGTATTTTTGCTTGTTACTCCTCCCACCAGGAGGCGTGACTTGTCAGCTAATCACCACCTTCGATGAAGGTCAGCCTCTTTCTCACTTAGCCAATAATATCATTCCATGTTCAGTATATATTCAGCTTCTCTGTACTTTAGTTTTAGTTTGATTGAGATTGATTGATTACAACCGAAACTAGTTTCTCAATATTTATTAATTAATGTGGTTGTGACAATTTCGTCTTATCATTCATTATATTATATGTTTTTAATTATTACTTATTAACTTTCTATTATTGTTTTTTTGCTGTAGGACTATGATTGTTCTATGATTTTATGTTTGAAATTAAAACAGTTAATATTCGTCAATTCCACTCATTTAATTGAGCACTTGAACGGTTTCGTGGCCTCGAAGACACATTGTAGTCACATGTAGTGAAAATGTCACATTTGACATTTGGCATGTAGTCAAATTTTCAACCGTTGAATGAGTGGAATTCGATAAATATTAACTGTTTTCATTTTTATTAAGGAGTTCCACAATGTAACAATCTAAAATCTACTGATATTTTATGATTTTTTTAAGTATTATTTTTTACAACTTTCAATGACTGTTTTTTGTGGTGTAGGATTGTTTGAATGCGATTGGAAAGCACTTCCATCCCGAATGTTTCTGCTGTGCGTACTGCGGAAAGCTGTTCGGCAACAGTCCGTTCTTTCTGGAAGATGCTCTCCCTTACTGCGAGAACGGTCAGTACACTAATTACTTCTTTATTATTGACTAATTTATCGTTATTTTCTTTTTTTAATAAATTCAGAAAGAGCGAGAAAGTTAGGGTTGCTGATTGGCGATGGTTTGTAAGAGAGAGGGGCGAGTGATTAATGGCCGGTCGCAAATACTAACTAAAATCAAAACTAGACCACTGATCAAACTGATCTTATTAGATAAATCTTTAATGAGTAGAATATCTTAAACAAGATTAAATATAATCTTATAGATCTTATATAATAGATTTGAAGAGTTTCGTTGCAGAAATACCACTCAAGAGGTGATCCTTGATCAAAACTGATCTCTGGTCAATTTTTGAGAATCAAATCGCTTATCCACAATCAAATGCTTGCACTGCTTGTAGTAGCTGCTCGGCTTTACAGCATTCTTCGGAAACACGAGTTTACATTTTGAAAGAAACCATCATATGGTATTTTCAATTTATAACTTTATTATAATTCGTGAAACAACTTTCTTTATAAAATTCTGATGTTGCCAAAAATTAAACTTCTGTCAAACTCGTTTTTTTCCCATTAGTTTTTGTGCAATTTGCCATAAATCCTATTATTATGCTGTATCTATTAGATACTGTTTGATGAACTACGAGAAAAGGATATGTCTTGATAGAATAATACTGTAATATATTATTGTTTATGTATAGGTGGTATAGTTGTACACTTACTGTTAAATAATTGGAACTTCAGGTATTCAAGCTGGATATGATTTCTAGAGAAAATGAATAGCTTTCAAGTGAAATTTACATTTAATTTTAATTTTCGCACAACTTTGAGAGGTCCAATTCTCCATCCTAATACAATGGCTTTATTTTTAACTGTACAATTAACTTATTCAACTATTTTATTTTATTTGTATACTGTAGTTTGTATTAGAATAGCATATTCACATATTTAGAAAAATTTATACGTACTAAAAATAAGAAAATTAGAACTCAATTCCTTTGTGTTGCGCTGAGTGTTGACAGTTTTTGAAAAATCCTCCAAATTTAGATTCATGATATTGTTCTTTATGAAATAATAATGGATTGCAACCTTTATTTTGAAACCTTAATTAAAGTGACCATAATTTATTATAATTGGGTGGATCTTAGTCCCTTGCAGTCAACTATACGTTTGATATCAATTGCTGTAAACATACTTTAAAATTTTTTTTCCAATTAATGAGGTTGTTTCAGGTAGTTTAATTAGTTTGCTCCTATTTTCAGACAATTTTTTTTTCAGCAAGCAGCATTGGTTCAATGTCTGTTTTCTTAGCTATGCCTTTAATCTAATGTAGTACATTATTGCTATTTTTTTGTAATTTGTATGCTTGTGAACTTCATTGAATGAAAGATTTATTTATTTAATTATCGACACTAATTGCTGTTTCCGATTACAATAGAGTTGAAGGTCTCCTCTTATTCAGCTTGAAGTCATTTTAGGAAGATTCTGAGCACTCAGATGTAGTTTTGATTTTTTTCTGTCGTTTTTTGCAGATTGGAACGAGCTTTTTACTACTAAATGCTTTTCTTGCGGCTTCCCCATCGAGGCTGGCGACAGATGGGTAGAAGCTTTGGCCAACAACTACCACAGTCAATGCTTCAACTGCACAGTAAGGCTTTAAATTCCACATTTTTTTCCGGGGGGTGGGACCCAGACCCCCCGGTGGTCATCCCCCCCGAAATGAAATCCTGGGACCGCCACTGTTCTTGAATGATATCTGATTTAGAGAAACCCAACCATAGAACACAATTTGCTACTCAACCCAATAGTGTTTTTTAATAGTCCACTTTTGGATACTGCAATGTCTTAGAGAATAGAAAAGAGAATAGAAAATATTCATGATTTAATATTTTAAATAACAACATTTTCGTTCAATTAGTAATCCTATCAATTACCTATTATAAATGCTGATTATGAATTCTGAATACTTTAAAAAATTACACTGGTCATTTGGATTGTTTGGAAATATAGCGAATATGAGCCTCCATTTGTAAGCGGAGTTGAGATTGCATTCCTGTGATTTTGAGTTAGGACACGATATTGTAACCTTTATTCTTCTTCTTTCCGGAGGATGAAGTCCACATAGGTCTGAGACCTGTGCGTGGGCAATGAATTGGATGATGGTGGTTGATGAGTTCGACCTACAGTTTTAGGTGGGTTCCGAAGAGCGCCCAGGAGTTTCTTTGCTTATCTCTGATTGAACAGATACCTGCTACGGTAATCGGCTATTAGTTCCCTCTCATTCAACAATAGGATTGGTGGGTCAATTGAACGGACTTAATAGATCCGTTTTTTCCAAATGAACTGTTGAAATATATTTGTCTAAGATATCAAGTGAGGATACACCACGTTAACAATTCATTAATCAGTTGGATTGGAGATCAATTGATGATTAGATCTCATGGATCCGTTTTGTGCGAATGAATTCTTAAAATATATGTCTCCCAAGAGCATTAATGAAATAACTAAACATCAGTGAAGGGAATAATTATTATAGAAACATCAGCATCGTACTAGAGTCAGAGAGACGATTTATAGAAGGCTCTATGATGAGGGGAGAATAGATAGACAGATAGATAGATAAAATGTATTTATTTCGGCGAAGTTAGGACTCGCAGGTCCTCTCTTACACTTAACCCTTAAATTGGAGAATGAGTGATGATTAATGAGAAAGAATCAGTAATTAAATGGTAAAGACTGAAAGAAAGGGGAAGAAAAAATACATGTCTACCAGTAGCAATGTTCGACTTAATAGGAGTCTTACTTATCACCAATAAATGAAATTTTACCAAAAAATAAGGCGTCTGATTGGTCTACTCAAATTTCTAAACGTCTATGAATTTGAATAGACCAATGAGACGCATGAATTTCCAGTAAAATTTCATTTACCGGTAAATGATAAGGCTCCGATGAACTCAAAAATGAATTACCGAATACAAAATTTGACTTTAAATAGGAGAATGTAGTATATTTTGAAATTTTGGTGAATGATAGTTTTATTATATTTATTTTTTCAAAAAATTCTTGATATTCAAAATCTTTGGCAATTTGAAGATAACCATCTTTAAAACTCCCTTTTGTTTAATTGCAGTTCATAATCAGTCAATGAACATGTGAAGACAAAGCGTCGCAGTTTCATCATATAGGCCTGTTCCACAACAAACTATATTTTAATTTTTTTTTTTGAGGATGAAGCCCACATGGGTCTGAGACCTGTGCGTGGGTAATGAGTTGGATGATGGTGATTTATGAGTTGGACCTACAGCTTTGGGTGGGTTCCGAACCACCGGGAAGTGATTTTCAGCAGAGAACAGTGTCTTTTTTGCTGGCCAATCTAATCGGTCACCGTTACAAACAGGACCTACGAGAACGCAACTTATCTATCTGTTTGAACAGATACCTGCTACGGCTTGCAGCTATCACTTCCCTTAATAAATAGTCAATACGATTAGAACTTGTCCTTTGTTATAGGCTGAGCTCCAAACAAATAATTATATTAGAACTTGCAGTTTTTAGTGAGCCAAAAGCTAAGCTTATTATTTGTGGAGAAATAGACCGTTAATATACGAGTGCTGTAATATGATCTAAGTTTTCAATTCACTGTTTCTTCTTCAAAACATTGTCTATATCAATTTTAATGAATTCTTTTTTTTCCAGATGTGCAAAAAGAATCTCGAAGGACAGAGCTTTTTCGCCAAGGGTGGTCGACCATTTTGCAAGAACCACGCTCGTTAGTGACGACTTAATGTATTAGAATAACGAATCTACCACAATGTATTCTATATAATTAATAGGTATTGATTATTTTACAATTTCTCCTCTCCGAACAACTATAATAATCCTACCACAGTTTATTCTATGTTAATTATAGGTATTGATTATTTTATAAATTCTCTTCGAACAACAACATGATAATATTTCATGTATCATTTAACAATTAATTCATTTAAAAAAAAATAGGATGTTAATTCTTGGTTTTAATCGCTCCTATCACAAGAAATTTCATATCAATAGTGATGTGTTCCCAAATTGTACATTGAAATTGATTTATTTTGCTTCTGATAACCTATGTTGTTATAACTTATTGTTAATTTAGTCCTGCTGTGTATGTTTTCAGCTGTTATTAACTACTGAAATTCTGACTTTGGAGTTCTTCATTGATGAGATTGTTGAATAAGTAAACTTCCATGTTTATGTAGATTTTATAAGTTACCTTGATTTTGTTGCAATGACTTTTACAGGATGAAGTACCTAATTATCTTGAACCCTTTTGAAGATTTTGTGAGAAGATTATAGAAACATTGAAAAATGAAGTAGAATTTATTTTGAAGTTCAAGTTAGAAATGCTGATTGAATATCTTGGTGAGTTTGATGCAATCTTTTGAGACTAGTTTTTGTTCAATGTTTAAAAAATATTTTTATACAATTTCAGTAGAATTTTGGTGATGGACAAGTAGTTTGATCTTGTTATTCATTTTAGTAATATTTTACAAAATTTTCTTATTTTTAAAGAAAATCAATTGATTTTTCCTGCCTCTACAATTTTTATTTTTTGTCGCAAGTAGAAATGTATGACAGTATTTGAGATGTTGTGAAATTATACATTTTTATAGGTTTTTCGATGTTTGGGTTCGAGTTTTAGGATAAGTATGTATCCAATCGCGTTTTGTCCTATTCGTTTCAAAAATTGGAATTTTAACACCCTTTAACTCTTGAAAGAATTATTTTATCTAGCTAAAAATATTATGCAGAAAAATTATTAGGGTACTCTCAAGTCTATTTTATAGATTTGTAGCGTTTTTATGGAGATCTTTCCTCAACAACCATTGTAACTCAATGAATTATATGTTTTAAAGGTTACCATAATTTATTCAAGATTTCAAATGAAATTATACCAAAGAAGTCAGTCCATCTGTACCAATACCCTTTTTGGAGAATGGGACTGTTATAATGAATTTTGTATATCACTAGTCAAATAATTTCTCTCCTCTTAGAATTTTTTGGCTGCAGTTCGATATCACATCCACCAAAATAGTCTCAGGATTTTCGATACCAGATGTAAGTATCGATACTGTCTTGCTTATCAACACACCTGTTCTGTATCATTCGAATGATACGAAACAGCTGATAATGTGGTAAGTTTTATTTTTCTGTTTATAATATTGTGAAGTTAAACTACATTAATTTTGTTCTCGATACGATTCCAGACATCAATTGATGCGTTAAAATTGCTGTTACATACAGACAGTTTGATACGCAAACCATTTGATATACAATTGCAATCGATGATATGAAGTATCGAGACTCCTGCGATTATTTTGGTGAATGGGATATCGAACTGCAACCTAGTTTTTCCATCTTCAGTTTCCCACATATTATTCAAGCTCTACTTTCTCAAACATTTTCAAATATTTTTTCTTATATAATATGCTCATTAATGTTACGAACTCAACAAATTCAATGTATTTCTCCCTAGCGTGCCTTTCATTAGTAGTCTGTAATCCTCTGTATTTATATATAACTCGTGTGTTCTTCTCACTGTATTGATTATTGTTGATAACTCTTAATGAATTATTGTTAAGTTGACCTAAGTTAATAGGAATATACTATTAAGTTATATTATTTGTTAGATGTTTATTGCTGAATGTTGTACATAACTGAAACGATAAACTTTCGTTTCAACTCTTCATAACTTTCAGTCATTTGAACTCCTGATGTCATGCATGTAACTTTCAGGCAGTCTTAAACTTAAGATCTTGAAAAATGACCTCAGTCATACCTTATTGGCCAATCATAGCGGGTTTTACTGGAAATTTCTTGAGGAATTGTGAAAAGAAAATCAATGAACGTTCAGTTACTAATAAAAGCGTTGAACGGCTGATCCATCGTTGAAAAAATAGAATTTACATCATTTTTAGCTTGAGGGTTCGTTATAAGAATGCTTTAGCTCGGAGATTGAATATATTCTACAAATTAATGTGAGTTTCACAAGGTAAAATGTAGGCTCATTTATTGAAAGAGCGTAGCGAATTCTTAGTTTTGACTCGTGAATGGAGGCTCGCGGCATTTTCTGTATGCTTGTGGATTTGTTTGTGTGCATGTTCGACGATTACTTTCTAACGCTTTGACCAATCAGCTTCAAATTTCAAACACACATTCTTGGAACCTTTATACAGATCAAGTTCGTTTGCCAATGAAATTGACCCACTCCTTCATCTTTTTTGAGGCGAAACAAAAGGATAGGTTCTTAGCCTTTCATTAATATATCTATATATATATATTGCTATACATTTATAAAAAATAGTTGCTTTCACCATACAGAATTCGCAATAGATTTAATAGTTATTTATGTATTAAGAGCGTGAAGCGCGACTTTATCGCTCGAGCAAAAATATTTACTGCGGGACGCGTAGCGGAGCGCAGTAATTTTGCGAGACCGATAAAGAAGCTTCACGCGCGAATTACATACAATATTTTTCCAACAACTGCAGTTCTGGATTCCAACACAATAAAAGCTTTTAGTTTGTAACATCACAGACCGAGCGCGGATCTGGTTAGCGTTCACCATTGTTGAGGTTATGTGAATTTCACGGATTCCGTGATTCACCAATGAGAAGACATCAAAATCAAAACAGAAGCGTAAAGAAAACAGCTGGTGAGCGTAAAGTACTTTACCGCTTGCGGAGCAGTAAAGAGGTATTTTACAATTAGTTTTCAGTATGTAAAGAACTACTTTACAAGCAGCTGTAGGAAAAAATATTTTCAGTTATCATCAGCTGTAGGTGAATAAATTCGATCAGGCTTTTTATAGAATCTCTATCAGCTGATATAATATTTTTTTGTCCTGATAATATATGGACATATAATCAGCTGTTTTTATGTGGTAAATATACCATGTGGTATATCTACCCTATAGATACACTAATTATTCCATTGCCCTGATATATAGGTATATGAGTACGGTAGGTTGTTGTGGAAAATAAATCTGTGTATCTTAGCAACGATGAACGTGATAGATGTCTTGTGAATTTTATCTGAATCAGTATCTTCAAAACAGCCGATTTTCGTTACCACCTTCCCCTACGATAAGCTTCACAAATGAGTTCCCCTCTCCAAAATTAGTTGTTTGCAAGCGAGTTCTCCAGCCCGTTGGGATCACTAGTTTTAATACAAGTGAATTAGATAATATCAAGAATACTGAATTATTTGGAAAAGAACGTTATGAATAAGTCGATGGATTCATGATAAGAAGCAAGAATTAATTTATACAGTAGCCATTCAGCACTACTAGATACGAGAATGTTCCCGATATTTCAATACAGGTTCATTGGTGTTGATAAACCGAAGTTTCTCTTGAAATGTATTCCGTGAGCTTGAAGCAGCACCCATTACTTTTCCGTTTGTAACGCCCAGCTTAAATGGAATAACAAGCTTGGCGACGTAAAGCAGGATGATCTCGTGTAAAACACATATATGAACCAAAATTATCCATATTTCGACACCCTACCTCTCTTGTTTATATTCGTATCCAGCATTTTAGAATAAATTGAAGTCAACTTATAATAATAAATTATAGTCTAGGGCAGTCTCACCTAAAAAGTTTGAGAAGGAGGGGGTCAGCTTACGAGATCGCCCCATCATCATTCCTCTTTATGCCTTCACCAGTAGTATTTTGATTCTGGAGGTATACTTTATATGAATGTAGGCTACTTACTCTATCTCTCCATCGCTTCTAACAGGAATTATTATTATTAATACATCCCTATATATGTTAAAAATCATCAATTTATGTTGAAAATAAAAAAAAACTTCAAATTAAATTCAGAATAGACTTCCTTTGACAAGACAAAAAAGGATCTTGACTTTTATTGTAAATTTAACGACGTGTAGTCAATTTTAGTTATAAATAGATAATATTTCTACTCACTCAGGTCAAACGTTTTCGAGTCATGGAGAGTCATCTTCGAAGGACTTTGAATTTCTTAGCTTTTATTTCCTTGATAAGCCCATTCACCAGAATCACTGTAGCTGAATGAAAAATATTGTGATTGAAAAATAATATTCTCAATAGATGAGACCTTTGAAGATGAGTCTCTGTCACTCAAAAAATTTTGGCCTGAGTGAGTAGAAATATTATTTATTCACAATCAAAATTGACCGAAAGTCGTTAAACTCACAAAACAAAGTCAATATTTCAAATATTAACAACGCAGATCGTTATGGAACCAGAAAGCCAAGAAAAAGAATCTATAATGAATTCTTAGCTCTTAAATGCGGATTCCAATTGATTGGAGAATTCAAATCAATTAGATGCAAAATAATCGTTTGAATTTGAATGTGACTTTCGACTCAAACACAGGATTTATTTCGACTGATGTGTATATTTATTTGATACTTATCTAATATTTCGACAGGTTTGATTTCGACTCAAACACAAATTTATTTTCTTTCCAATAAAACCACTGCTAAGCCGATCTGTTGAGAACAATGTGAATGCAAGAGTCAGGAATGGTTTATTGGAGTGTTTGTTTTCAGAGTCCTTTTTCTTCTTTAATTAGTTTTTGCAGAGGACTCCTCAGTCCTCGAACGTCACTTTGTTTCCGGTTAGTTACTGGTCGTTCAAGGAGGTACAATTTATCAACACTTTGCCACTGCTTCTGCTCGTGCAGGACTAAAGCACGAGAAAAACATGAGGCTTTCGTTTTCGTGTGTGGATTCCACGGAGAGAGAAAAACGTTTCTTTCATCTCATTTATCTTGGAAATAAGCGAAAAACACCTCACGTCACACTATTCTCAACTCGCATGGACAGGTTATCATGAGGGAATCATTATCAGATAATCTACTCGGATTTTCACTCATTTTTTCATTCATTATCATTTCTACTTCCCTCATTGTTATTTTATTTTTTTGAGATTACGTCTTGGCGATTCCAGTTGAGGAGTATAAGACAAGTCACAAAAATATACAATCGTATACACTAGTTACCATACCGCAATTACTATATCAATTAGTTGAGGTGAGGCTTTATTTTGATGTCAAAGGAACTCTTGTACACTGTGAAAAGCTTTCCAACTAAATATTTTTTTCAGTTATTTTTTAAATACTTCTATATTTCCAAGACTCTTTGAAAAATGCGGTAGCTTGTAGAGTTTCCTACCAATATAACTAGGCTTTCGTTTGAATAAGCGACTATTGTGACTCACCAAGTGATGATCTCCTCGGCTTCTTGAATTATAATCGTGAACGTCAAGATTTTGGTTATTTCACTCTCTTTTACATATAAAGTAGCTTAATACACAACATATAAGCAGGGTACAGTTAGAAGACCAAGATCTTGAACAACGGCCTAGATGAATGTAATCTATTTACTCTTTCCATACACCTTACAGCTTTTTTTGGGTCTTGAATACCCTATCAAGGTTACCTAATATGTGACAGTAAGAGCCCATGGTAAGCTATAAAAAGTAACTTTTTGTCATTTAATCTCGCGAGCTGTCGCAGGACAAATACCCCAGATGAAATTTTACAACATATTTTCTCCCAGGTCAATCGTCTATCCAACATAACCCCTAGAAATGTAATGTTTTCTTCCTGGTCTAGTTGATTATCTTTTACAAACACGTTTATAGCTATCTTTATTTGAAAAATGTTTTTAAATTTTAGGTATTGGCATTTTTTTTACTAATTATTGTTAATTTCAACTGATTTAAAAATTGTACAATGGAATTACCAGGAACATCTTGGAATTACCAGATGAACATGGGACATTCCATAGACATTGACATAATGAATTTTTCAACAAAGTTAAGAAGTGATTTTACTTTTATTGGCTGGCTACTCTATATATTTAAATTTTCAGTAATGGAAAATCATCATATTTCAAGTTGGTTTACGGCATAAACTTTATGTTAAATTAAATGCAACATACAAAGTCCACTTCAATATTATTCTTCTTCTTACGTATTCTTCAATATTATTATTAACTCACGTTATGGCGTGACGGCCGTTTAACTCTGTTGTCAAGAGCATCGTCAGATGACACACAGTACACTGATTTAAGGCATCGACATCCATAACCCTCAAACTCATGCCTTAAATCAGTGTAGGCCTACTGTGGGTCGTCTGACGATGCTCTTGACAACAGAGTGAAACGGCCGTCCCTCGATAACGTGAGTTAATTTCCCCTTGAAAGTGTTTTTTAAGTTTTTATTATTCTTCTTACTTTGTCTTTTTCTTTTTTCATAATAAAATAAAAATCTGTTAGTTTTTACAAAATTAAAGCAGATTCTGTAATATAAATTTCACTACCTATAAGTTAAATCAGACTGCAGCAAACGAGTGAATCTAGCATACCTACACATATAAATAGGGGAAAGTGGTGGAATACCGTACACTTAAGGTATATGATTTTTTATCTAGAGTTTGTGAGCTCATATTAAGCTGGAAACCATACCATTTTGTCACAAATTTAGTTTTCTACCAAACCTGAGCTTCAAAATTTATAAATTGAACCAATTTTTCATTTTTAGAACCAATATCTGAACACATTACATTGCACGGTATTACCCCAAGGGGTGGGGTAATACCGTACACCAATGGGGGTAATATCGTGCAACACTGTGATTAACAAAGATTTTGGGAAATGAAAAGAAATATTTGATAGTTAGGAAGTATTGTATTAAAAAATAGCAAAACAACAATACTGGCAAGAAAATGTAGAATATGTAAGTATAGCAAAGTGTCTTTAAAAATATTCACTCCATCCTTTGCCCCTCTCTGTCATTCCTTGTCTTTTCCTTGGCATCTGTAAATTATACGAAAACATGTTATTTTAGTGAAAAGTGAGCATGAATGAACCACATAATTTATTTGTATGGCTAATAGGCTACTCTTGAAACCAATAGCATATTTTTATAGCAATGGAATTCATCAATAATATAATGTGATAGTAGTAAGGAATAGAATTATCAGCTATTTTGTATAATTTAGACTAAACTTACACAAAATTTTGCTCTAGAATTATATAAATATAGGCTAACCACTTTAGGCCTATGTTTGCATTCAAGCTCTAAACTCTAAACAATCAAATTCAATTTTGATTCCCTATCTCTGGAAGTTTTATATTAGAATTTTTCATTAGCCTAGTTCCTAGTAAATGCTTCTTTTCAAATCAAATAATTTTTTGGCTGTTTATATGCTATAAGAAGTAATATGCACAATAATTAATAAATCTCTTTTGTAAGTATGGAGCCATGGGATAATATTGTATCATTCTACTTATGTGACAATGCCCAATACTCTGCACCTTATAGCTTGCACGGTATTACCCATACAGACTGCACGGTATTGCCCCATAATGGCATCACAAAACATTTTCAATCCCAACCTGAAAACAAAAGATTTTATGTGCTAGCATAATATGTCAAAATATAACCCAGGAAATAAGCTATTCAAATCACTCTTTTCAAATGAAATTTGTGAAAACATATTTCACTTACCTCGGTTTCAAAAAGTGGCTGTTTTTATAAGGAAAGTAGTCAAAATTGCAAAATTGTTCACCACAAAAAGACGCTGCAATCAACAGACTCTGCACGCTTTGTAGTCTTTGTACTTAGTTCAGCATTCCTCCCACAATGCAGCAGCACTTTTCGCTGCTACTAACTACTACCAGAAGATTCAAAAATGGGGTGTACGGTATTACCCCACTTTCCCCTAGTAATAATAATTGTACTATGAATCTAAATACCCATCTAAGACCTCATTTATCTAATATTAACAAAAATAAAGATTGCTATCTCAAACTCGAGCTGAGAGAATTTTCCAACTAAATGTATTATTATTCAACTTGTTGGAAGTTATATAAATATCATGAGTGACTGGATAACATGACGTTATCAGCTGTATTATCACTTACCAGCTGATCGGAATCCACCTGAAACTGTAGACTTACCATCCATATCACGTGATAATAAATAATAAATCAGTTATATCAACACAATAAAACATATTTTAAAACAAAAAAAGAAACCGACCTCAGTGAAATGATAAAATACTCATGTACTAAAAAGTTTAAAATAAATTATTTACTTTAAACTGAGAAAATTTCAAATTTCATACAAGTAATCTTTTGAAGTCGGCGCCAAATATTTTATAAAGATGATAAGAAATTCTATCTAATATCAAAACTAACACTGTATTTTTTTGGAGGATGAAGCCCACATAGGTCTGAGAGTTTTGCGTGGGTAATGAATTGGATGATGGACATTGATGAGTTGAACCTACAGTTCTAGGTGGGTTCCGAACCACCAGGAAGTGATTGATAAGAAATTCTATCGAATATCAAAACTAACACTGTATTTCAATTAGATATGTGATTTACACTCACTTTTACTGAAATACAGTGTCAGTTTTGATATGAGATTGTTCAATTATTTCGTCATGGAAAACATCACAGAGTAATTCTGTTATATTTTAGAAGTTTATGGGAAATTTGGCGCCGACTTCAAAAGATTACTTGTATGAAATTTGAAATTTTCTCAGTTTAAAGTAAATAATTTATTTTAAACTTTTTAGTACGTGAGTATTTTATCATTTCACTGAAGTCGGTTTCTTTTTTTGTTTTAAAATATGTTTTATTTTAAGCTTTTTAGTTGAATTTTCAAACTTTGAAAACATGAGAAATTTCTTAAAGCCTACATTATGAAATATTTATCAATTTAGCAAGCCAATAATTAATTTATAAAATCGAAAGTTAAGTAACTAAAAATCCACTTATAAGAAAAGATAAACTAAGGAAAATTCTACAACGTTTTATTTAATGTGGAATATTGTATTTAGGAGAATTATAATAGCGAAAGGCTTCTTAAAAGTGAAATGGCTTTTGATTCATTTTGATGTGGTCCCTTTCAGAATATACCTACACTGAAATAGTAGGCCTATATTACGTTACAAGTGTGGAAAATATTGTGTTTACTGAAAATATGATAAGTAAACGCAGGAGATGAAGTTGAGTGCGGTATTATCATACGAGTATGGTAACATCTTCCCGGACGAGTTATGTACGACATTTTTTGTGTTATGATTGCAACTAAATAACCTTATTCCCATGACTCAATAACATCAACTAAATTATTTACAATTTCCATATGAACATATGGACAGAAATATTATATTCTTCTTATTCTCGATTCAAATTAAGTTCATGTGATTGGTCAAAACGGGACATTAAAGACTTCTTTCACACTGAACCAGCTTTGGGTAACCGATGTCGTTTACCCGGCATAATAGCATTGCATCATATGATTTCGAAAACCGTCTAGATGTAAAGCGCTCCATATGATACAATGATCAGCCTGGTAAACGACACCGGTTATCCGATTGGCAGTTATGTGTGGAACTATCCTATTCAAACTTGATTGAAATGAAGACATCGAAGAATGCTCCTTTTTGTTCAATATTGGGCTAAGTATTGGGCCGATCCTTGCGAAACTTGTATGGGACCACCGCTGAGCGATGCTCTTTCATTTAAAAAAAAATTCATCGAAATCGGTTCAATATTGTTCAAATGATTGATGTACAAACATAAAAAAAACACAGGTCGAATATAGTAACCTTGTTGTTTTTGGAAGTCGGTTAAAAAATACAAATGATTCAAGAATGCTGAAAAAAGTAATACATATTATAAGTTTTTTCGGGAAGTGATAGCCGAGTGCCGTAGCAGGTTCAATCAGAGATAAGCTACGAATTCTCTGTGCGCTCTTTGATTGGCCAGCAAAAAAGACTCTGTTCTCTGCTGTAAAATCACTTCCCGGTGAAACTGTAGGTCCAACTCATCAATCATTATCATCCAATCCATTACTCACGCATAGGTCTCAGACCTAAGTGGGCTTCATCCTCCGAAAAAAAGTTATTAAGTGATTCTATCATATTCTACCTCATTACCCACGCTCAATCTTGGTCTTATGTCTGGTAGTGGGTATTATCAACGAGAAAATGTATTTAAGTTAGATATGATTTTGATGTAAACTATAACAATTTTTAATGCTTCTGACGACATCAGGAGTTGCTGCAATTAGGATCTATTTTATTTTATCTTCATTGTTTGAATAAGACCGGGCCACCAAACAAGTTCGCTTCAATTATTTTCTCAATCAAAATAAGTCGTTCGATAAATCTGATAAAGAATTGTCTATTCTGATGCTGGATATGACCAACCAGTGTTTCCATCTTGAATAAGACACGTTACAAATACATACTGAATGAATGATCTCTCCATGAAATATTCAGCCATTGGAAATCCAACCTCGACTGTGTAAAACGAGTATCTGACATTGGATTTGTTGGTTGGTGAATACCAATCGGTCTGCTTTTATGAGTTTCCCAATATGCATTGTTATAGTTGTCACAGGTAGGTGACTGGAGACAATACGATTTCCGCTGGGAAAATATTTTCCGCCGAGTTTTCCGGCTCACACAATCATCCGCCTTCAATTTCTCAGTAATGGAAATTTCTAGCTGATCCATTTTTCAGCTGCGCTCTTAACCCACTCTGGAAACATCAACACACTGTATGAATGGAGGCTTTTGATATGGGGCAGCAGAGGCTGGGGTCTCAACCTATGGTTTGGCCATTCAACTCGATTCATTCATTAGCAGGTCCTATTCATTGCATAGCACCATGTGCAATCACAAAAGATTTCTGTATTCCAATTAATTGAGGATCTGTGCTGCGAACTATTTGGAAAATTGAGAGGTATATTGTGGATAATATGATGGAGGTTGTCTGGTTGTAGGAGGTTATCTATTGAGAGAAATGTAGTAATTAAAATCCCCTTGTCACTTTTAAATTTTAGTTATCTAGTTAGGAGGCAGAGATAGCCGTGAGCCGTAATAGGTATCTGTTCAATCAGATAGATATAAGCTACGAACTCCTGAGCCCTCTTTGTAAGGGCGACCGATTGGATTGGCCAGCAAAAAAGATTCTTTGCTCTGTTGTAAAATCACTTTCTGGTGGTCCGGTACCCACCTAAAATTGTAGGTCCAATTTGTCAATCACCATCAAACAATTGATGGTGATAGCCAAGTGCCGTAACAGGTATCTGTTCAATCAGAGATAAGCTACGAAACTCCTGGGCCTTCTTGTAAGGGTGACCGATTGGATTGGCCAGCAAAAAAGACTCTGCTCTGTGCTATAAAATCACTTCCCGGTGGTTCGGAACCCACCTAAAACTGTAGTTCCAAATCATCAATCACCATCATCCAATTCATTACCCACGCACAGGTCTCAGACCTGTGTGGGCGTCAACCTCCAAAAAAAAATTAATTATTCTCGCACAGGTCTCAGACCTTTGTGGACTTCATCTCCAAAAATTCAAATTCAAATTCATTTTATTTGCCATTTAAACAAACACAATGCAAAATTAAAACAAAACAATACAAAACTCATAAATATGTCTTCAAGTACACTATCATTAAGACTATTCAAATATCAAATCAAATCAAATTTATTTGCCATAAAATAGCAAATCAAAAATAAACAAAATGCTTTAAAGATATAATGGATAAATGAAATACACAAATCATAATTTTCCCTAAGCAAAATAGTTACTATCAATAAAATTCACTTTAAAATTTTAATGTACAAAAAATAATGCTATAATTTCTTGAATTTAATCGGCGTTACCAGCAAAACCTTTTGGTTTGTGTGCTGGCGACGAGTAACCAAACAAATAGAACAAGAATCGTATCGTACGGTACTTACAAATATCTAGAATACTTGGCATACACATCAAGGAGTGAGAAATAGTAATTATGTATATCCATGTGTATGATGGCAATACAAACAATAAACAAATTCAATTGTGTATCAGGTGAAAAACGTTTATTGATCCAATCCACTGAGTTATTCTTTTAATGTTTGATTTCGTGATGTTGCAAGTGATGAAATGTTCAGGTAACAGGTTTATGAGTTTACTACTTATATATGGAAACTGTCTACGGCATACTACAAGATCTGTTCTGGGAACAATGTAATTTGAAGGTGATCGGAAATTGTAGGATGGAGTGTATGGAATGAAAGAGTTTTTGAATTTATTAATATAAAGGATTAAATTTTTTATATAAAGCTGTCTTACTGTAAGGACTGGGAATTCTAAATATAGTAAGTGGCTGGGATAACGTCTCGGTTTTCGGAGGGCCGCTTTTATTATGTGTCTCTGTATTACACCTAGTTTATCGAAGTGAGTGTCCAGAGCACCACCCCAAACCCTTATACCGTACTGGAATATTGATTGTGCATATGCTGAATAGACCATCATTAACATATTCATATCAAAAAGAAAAAATAGTTGTAGGAAATTATCTATTGAGAGAAATATATTCTATTCTAAACGTAGTGATCAGAGTCACTGAGTCACTTTCAAACTTGTGTGAATTTACTGTGAAAGTTATTTTCTCAATGTTATTAATCTTAACTCTACGAATAATAATATTTTTCCACTAAAAAAATCCATTTATTCAATTTTTTCAAAAAACTTTATCCACCCTAGAAATATTTGAATTCTTAGCTAAAATTTTGTGAAGAAATCAGTTTTTCACTAAATGCCTGTTGAATCTTCACATTAACTTATCAATGTCAATAGTAGGAATCAGTGGCGGTCCCAGGGGGGGGGATGGGAGGGATATATCCCCCCCCCAGAAATATCAAGATGGATCCCCCCCCCCCCTAGAATTTATTCATAATTATGTATAGTTTTTGCGAGAAATAAATTTAATCTGTGTCATTGACTTGTTAGCTAAAAGAATAAACAAGAAGGATGTGTACATCCTTACATCCATTACATTGTTGAGTAACAATCTGAGTATTTTTTGCTATTCCTTTGTAACCTACGTGTTAAAAATAGGGCCTAACCATAAAGAAAAAATTCGCAGCGAACACTTGATTTATTTTTGATTTCATTATACGTTTATTTAACTGAACTTTGTCATCATGCTCATTAGCTCATTAAATAATCACATTGACTTTTAATCAATTTTCTTTGTGTAGCTAAAGGAAATCAAAGGAAGAACACATACTATGGTTGGGTCCTATTTCACCCAGGTACAATAAACTTTAAATGAATAACTATTTTATTAGCTAACATAAATACTAATAGCTTGAGCATATTTTAGAGCTCAAATACATATAGAAATACGTTTTCAGGCTTTAAATTCCACATTTTTTTCCTGGGGGGGGGGGGGGGCCAGACCCCCGGTGGTCACCCCCCCCCCCTCGAAATGAAATCCTGGGACCGCCACTGGTAGGAATAATACTATTCTAGCCCTATCAATAAATTCCAATAATCAAGTATCTATAGGAAGTTTCGACTATAGCTAAACCTGAGTGACCTTTCGATGAGTATTTGGTATCATTTTGAATTATAGATACCATCTGAATAATAGAATACTTTTTTGACCATATTAATGATTCATTCTGAATAATAAAAGATTAATAGCATTTTTATTGAGGGGCTATTAGACCGGGTTTTATTGTTTACAGCTACACAGGTGCGGATAACGTTTATAGCATGCCATCAACCAATATGTATATAGCAGTAGTAAGAATTTATAGTAATAGTAGTATGAACGAGTTCTCTCGAGCTAGAGGCTTTTACTTACGGAAAGCAATAGAGCACTTTCATTTAGCAAACCAGGCATAGACATCTCTAAGATGCTTGCTCAGTGGAGTATCCAATACTCGAGGATAATCACCATCGCAAAACCAAACACATTGTGTCGAATGGGATGTGATGAATTCGTTTATACCTTCACTCTACACAAGTTTTTGATACTCCGATGGTGATTTTCATCGAGTATGGTATGCTTCACTTTGCAGGCACCTTATTAAGGCTGTGCGCAGGGTTTCTGGTCATAATTTTTTTCTCAAAGGTTCTTGTATTGGGTATTATTAGCGCTTTGAAATGTTATCTATTGCTGTGAGAGGAATTTTTCTCTTCAATTATCTTGTGAAATATGGGGGTTCAAAGATGAATTTTTTTGGTTTTGGGGAGCAATTGATCTCACTTATGAGTGATTTCAAACTTTTGATAAATTCTCCATAACTAAAAGGAGGTTCGGAACCCACCTAAAACTGTAGGTCCAGCTCATAAATCACCATCATCCAACTCCTTTCCCACGCACAGGTCTCAGGCCTATGTGGGCTTCATCCTCGTTGAAGAATAAAATGACATATTTTTCATTTCAATATAAAAAATAGTTTTTTAAAATAATTTTTAGAAAAATTGAAATTTTCTACAGATTTAAAATGTTTTTTTTCTAACTAATTGCTTGATTGAAGTAAAAAATATGTAATTTTATTCCTTGAGGTGTCTTTTAGTTACTGAAAATTTATCAAAAGTTTAAAATCACTCGTAGGTGAGATCAATTGCCCCCCAAAATCGAAGAATTTCAACTTTAAACCGCCATATTTCGCAAAATAATTGATGAAAAATACTTTTTCTCGCTGCAATAGATAACGTTTCAAAGCCCTAATAACATCCAATACAATAAACTTCGAAAAAAATTATGAACAAAACCCTTAAAATGCCTTAATTTGCAGATGCGGATGTGTTTTATTTCAAGTCGTAACTATAGTAGCCCAAAAGAGGACTCTAGGGCTAGAATCTTGTACAAACGGGAAGCCATAGAGCGCCTTCATTCATCAATCTAGACGTAGAGATCTAGACTCTTCACAGAGTAAATTCTACAAGTTTATTACTCTACTTGAACGCTCTATCGCAATGAGTAAGCACTCGTTTGCTCTACGAGAGCGCTCTATTGTAGTACAATAATACAATAGCTTGTAAGTGCTTCCATTTGGGCGGGCTTCTAGAAGCGAATTAAAATTTCACGTTAATTCTTGAAAATCTGCTTAATTAGCGGCTGGCTGCACGAAAGCCAATTAAATTTAATCCCCGTCATTCTACGAGAATTGAACTTAATGGAGAGAATTTGTTTGCATAAAGGACAATTACAAGCGATAACGCCGATTAGGCTGACCGGCGTAAAATATATTTAACCGCCCGATCATCGAGAATTAAATTTCACTAATGCCCGTTAAGTTACATTTTATAGGTTATGTTTATTGTACCAAAACACGGAACTGCAAATTAGGTCGTAGGTGTTAAAAACCTTTCAAATTAATAAAATCTATTAAGAATATACTAATATTGAGATAGTTGAATAGTTATTCACCATGAAATAATTCTAATTAATCTTTTTTATCAACTTCAGAATCAGCTATGGATCAAATCACATTGTAGCCAATTAAATTTAATGCCCGTTACACCATTTAAAAAACCCCTTACACTTACGACGGTTAGTTGACTAACATTAAACTTCTTATTTAATTGGCTTTCGTGCAACCGGCCTTAGCTATTCAAAAACTAGATAATCTATTTCTAAAAGAGAAATAATTAACTTTTCAGCATTTAACAATTTGATACAAATTTGAAACATCTTCCCAAATATCTCGAAGTATCCAAAAACTCATTCATCAGTAATCCCAACGGCAATTACAAGAAATAAATCTTATCTTAATTTTATGTTCAATCTAGACACAAATGTCTATTCTGTAGGGAAATTGGGGGAAACCATTTGTTATCCGAGCTGGAAATAAACTAAATTGATAAATTATTCATCAAGAGAAGCCTCAGGAACTGTGTAGACCTAATCACAGTTTTCCAAGCTCCTTACTACATGTGTTCTAGTCTATCTCATGTTTTTGTTTACACCGTAAAAAGGCAATCACTGGCCGATTATTCTGTTGCCTGAACTGAATAATGTATAAGAGATAATGGGGGGGGGGGGTGTGGTTGAGAAGGGTGGAAGGAACAAGGGATGACAGGTTGTGATTGAGGGGGGGGGGAAGGGGGATGTTTGGTAAGGGGGGAGAAACAAGGAAGGAGAAGCTCGATGCTGGGGTGCTTTGCTAGAACGAAGCTTAGCAAAATTAAAGTCTTGGGATTTGTGCTGGCTGGTGGGACGGGGGAGCAATTTGAGCGAGAGGATTCTGATTGCGCGAATGAGTTCTGGGGAAGTGGATGGGGTGGATGCTTGTAGTAAAGGGGTAAACACCGTTCTAACCGTTATTTAGAAATTGGCTTACCTAACTGTACATGAATGTGCTGAGGCGAATAAGTTGTCAGGACCGCTCTTATCAAACTGTTTAATGATCATCACTGAATTGCACATTTTCAGTACTCCGGTTTATGAGATGAGGTGATGTGAGGTTTATGAGATGATAACAAATTCATGATGTGAATGATGAAATCTCGAATGATTATGATTTCTTACAAGTTTTAAAAGAATTTGTATAGAATAAGTTGTCAGGCCTACTGTTATCAAACAATTTTATGATCATCACTAAATTGTACATTTTCGGTGAGTGTATCTTATTCGGAGCTTACGAGCTAAAGTGGAATAGGTTTATAAAATGACTATAATAAATTATTATTTATGTAGAAGATGAAATTTGAGTGATGAATGATTATGCTTTACCCTTTCTCACAAGTTTTCGTAGAATGTACGTAGCCTATATTAAATAATTACAAATTATAATTTATAAAATAATATATATTAATAATATTTTATTTAATAATTATTAATATATCAATGAAAATATTAAATAGTTTATACAATAAATAATATATAATCGTATATTTTAATTACGTATATAATAATTACAAACAGTTTCAGATTTTGCTGCTTGTTTTCAGTTGCCCTAGTAGATATAATCATTCCGAAATCGTTTGTAGGACATGGCTTTTAATCGATAGAGCAGTTAAAAAATTTCATAAGAAATAGTAATTCTGTTAATAGTTCATTGTTTTCCAATTAATCCTTATAATTATGTCCAAGTAGTTTTATATTGTGACTGGAAAAATATTTATTTATTACTGAATGCTTTTTTTGATAAGGAATATTTCATGTTCTTTAGCTTATGTCAAGGAATTAGACTATTAGCTAGAAGCTTTTCTGAATTTTAATTGTTTTTTTAACGCAACATAATGACATGTGTGTCATGACACTTGCATAAAGTCGAATTTTATACATCTGCATCATTAAACTAATGAATTTAGATACTTTTTTGAAAACATTGGACAATAGGCTACCTTAACCCAACAATATCAACTGAATGTTGTCAGAGATGAAAAGGGTTAAAGATTTATTTTATTTGTGATAGTGAACATTTTAAAAGAATTGACATTTTATCACCAAATAACATTATTGAAATTAGAACAAATTCACGCTGTTTTCTATATCTAAGGGAACATTTTGAAATATATTTTGATACGGTATATATTTTGAAATATTCTTCCAGTTTATAGAACAACTCACCATAAAGATTACATGGAAAACAAGGAATACTATTTAACGGCGCTTCCGTTATTATAAACGTACTGTTATGAATTACAAGTCATAATGCAAATAGATATACAGAAATAAGAGATCTTCGATAAATCGGTAAAACAGGCTCCTAAAGGCAATATTTCATTCTGAACAAGACAATTGCTATAAAATATTAATACTAATAATAATGATAATAATAATAATAATAATAATAATAATAATAATAATAATAATAATAATGTAGTAATAATAGAAATAAGAAGAACTTATCTTGGAACACCAAAGTGAAAGATTACAACACTGTTGTAAAATCAGGAATTCTTTATGGGAGTGAAAATTTAATTTTGAATGTAAAATCTAAAATAAATGAAATTACTAAAATTGAAAAAAATAATTCTTCGAAAGATCTATGGACCAAAACTCACACAAGATGGATACCGCCTTAAAAGTTCTGAAGAAATCTACAAAAACATGAATCCCATCTACTCAGAAATCAAGAAAAGAATACTAAAATTCTATGGACATCACTATAGAATGGACCCCTCCCGACTTACACACAAGATTTTCAAATATTTTTATTCAAAGAAAAATAATCCATGGTTTGATGGCTGTCACAAGGACCTTAGAGCACTCAACATACCGTTTGAAGAAATTCAGAATAGAAACTGCTTCAGACTCAAGATTGATACTTCACGAGAGTTTTTGGAGGTGATGAGAACAAGAAGAACAATGAACTTGTCTGAACAAGAACGGAAAAGACGGGGACAAGTACTGCGAGATTATCATCAAAGATTAAAAATGTCTAAATTGTTAAATCGCGGTCCTAAGTGACCAATCACGAAAATAATAAAATAATAATAATAATAATAATAATAATAATAATAATAATAATAATAATAATAATAATAATAATAATAATAATAATAATAATAATAATAATAGTAATAATAATAATGTGATGTTTTCCATGACGAAATACATGAATACGATTGAATATATGATTTTCACTCTCTTTTTACCGGAGATACTGGAGGAATGCGCAACCCTTCAGAATCTCCATTAAAAGTGAGTGAAAATCGTATATTAAATAGAAATACAGTGTCAGTTTTGATATTAAATAATTCATGACTAGATTTTGAGCAAAGTTTTTGATTCGTTTGTAACTTTTCAAATTTTTATTATTTTCTTCTCCTTCCCTTAGTTTCGCTTTACTGAAAAATTAAATCTCTCTGTTCCCGTTAATTTTTAATAAAATTGAAGAATCTGGAATAGTTCAATTATTTTTTTCTTGTTATTATAATATTTTCTTTCTATTTATTGTCTCAAAAACTGATTCTATAGATCAAAACTTCGTTATTCCTATTTCTTCATTAATTTGTCATTTATCCTGCTCAATTAACCGGTCTTTTTAAGGTAAAGTAAGTAAATTCGTATGGCTTTTCGTGGTGGGGAGACCCTTACGGGTAGTTCCACCTCGCCGTTTTTTTTAACGACTGCTTTTTTTTATATATGCAACCGGGACCGACGGCTTAACGTGTCCTCCGAAACACGGGAGTGGCTCGAGAAAAATATCTTGTACTCAACTGGGATCGAACCCAGGACCTTTGGCTTATCAGACCAGCGATAAGCCAACTTGGCTACGCCGACTCCGTCTTTTAAAGGTTAAGTGGAAGAAGAGACTTCTCCAACTTTACATTCATAATAAAGAATGTTTGAATGTTAATGACCTGAGTTTTCCCCTGTCTCTCCTCTCTTGTGATACAAACTATACCTGACGGTATTGATACAAATGTTATGTTATGGTTTTGTTTTTATATGAATATTTAGAAATATGCTACTCATACTATAATGTACCAGAGATCTCATAATGATAAATTGATGAACATCAGTAATAGACATCACATTTGGCACGAATAAAGTATACGTTTTCTGCTGTCTTGTCTAAGGGTGAGGTTTGAGGGGTTCATCTCCTCATTGCGGGCCTCCCTCACGGGAAGGAGTGTGAGGTGTGATAGGGAACGAGTTTAGCTATAGCACGCCTCACCGGACTCTATCAGTTTGTCAGTTTATTTCATTATCAGGAAGCAAGGCATCGCCTGCAATCGTCTGACCTGCAACCCGCCTAGCTTACTTCACTTCCCAATTTCGATTGGGCATTCACCCGGTCTAAACAACTCTGCTAAGCCTCTCTACCTCACACCATTGCTCTTCACCCTTCCCCGGAGTACGTTTCACCCCTGTTAGCCCCTCACTTCCCCTCACCATCATCCCTTGTACACAACTTGCTTCGATGACGTGATGCCTGTCCACGTCAGAGGACTGATTGACAGACTGCATCTGACGCAAATGGCTTTGCATCTGAATAAATTGCTTTAGACTTACGAGATATTGTCAGGAAATTGATAATTTATAAGCTCACAGACTTTGTTACGCTGGGTAAGTCTGAAAATTGGATCATATTGAATCTGTTTGAAATGTTTTTAAAAATTTGAAATAGTTTGATTAATTGGGAGCTCTTTGTATCGATTTATTATTATTGAAAACATCACAGACAAATCAATTATGCGTTGTTATTATTATTATTATTATTTTATAATAATAACTATTATATTATTATTACTGTTTATTATTATTATTATTATTTAATTTTTTGGACTTGTTCTTCTTGTTTGCCCACCAGCTTTTCATTTTTTGTGCGAATTCAGCTTTTCTCTCTTCACTCCATTTTGTTCCAACTCTTGGAGGTTTGGTCTCTGGTATAACTTCCAATTTATAAAGTTTTATTCTGACGTTTTTTCTATTGTAAATTTCTTTGTTGGTTATTTTGGCCAGTACTAGGTCTTTTTCAACATTTCGTATCCATTCTCCTCCATTGTATAGATCTATTAATATTACTATTTTCCATAATATTATTTATAATAATGATACATTCACGCCCCACAGTGATTTTTTCCCATTTTCTTCTGTTCTACGCATCCTATCTTCAATATATTTTTTTGTTTTCTCATAGATTTCAATATTCTTGAGTTGAAAAGAAATGGTCATTGGTCATAAAGTGTAATTCCTTGTAAAACACGGAAAAAAAATCCGGACCCTCCTATCCCCCGAAGCTGAATCGAATTTCGCCGACCATATCATTCAAACTGGACACACTTTTACTGACATCACTACCAACCTACACATTCTACATATAAAATCTAAAGGACACGAACTCAACACCTTGGAACAATTTGAAATATACAAACACACCACACACAATAAACAAAACATCCTCAACGAACAACTAAATTTTAAATCACACAAACGTTTTGATCACATTTTACAAAAACCACAATTCTTCTAACCAAAAAACTGACATCGATGATCAAGGAACCACACGCCTCTGAAGATGGATCTCAAAGATTCGAAAGCGCTCGGCCTACAGATTAAGTAAGTTATTCTTATTCTTAATGAATATTTGACTGCAAGTCGTTAAATTCACATGAAAAGTTTATATTAAAAAGCTAATCAAGATCTTTAATCATTAGCCATACAGAAATGATGGTAAATGATCAATAGCAAAAACATTTATCATTGGTAGTGTAGAATTGTGGTGAATAATCAATAAAGCATAATAAAATGATTCGCCATGATATAGTATAGAACTTATAATAGACAAAAATTAAAATTTGACAAGATGTTAAAGTATTTAATTTCCCCCAATTGTTGAAAATTGTTATAATACAAAACCAAAAGACTGGTGTTTTCGAATAATTATTGAATGATTCTATTGCGTGGTTTAATTCTCATATATTTGTTGAGATAGGGTTTTATTGGAAACTCCTATTATATTGACCACTTGCACGTTTATTGGAACACTAGGGAACTCATACAAAGTTTATAGACGTGAGCAATAAAGCGAATATTTTGGTGCTTCCTTTCTGAGAACGGTTGGTTTGTCCTTTAAAGAGAATTTCGTGCCCGTGGGCAAATAACGCACGTGATTGGCTGCAGCGAACGTGATTCCACCAATAGGATTGCTTGAAAGGAAATCACGCACAAACATGGTCGGTGTTCTTGCCCACAAGGCAATTGCTCCATTTGCATCATTTACGAAAGATGTACTTTACGCTGTTATCATACATGCAGTTTCCAATCGCAATATGAATGATTATTTAAAGACTAACGGCCGGTTGCACGAAAACCAATTAAATAACGAGTTTAATGTCAGTTAAAGTAAATTCGTATGGCTTTTCGTGGTGGGGAGACCCTTACGGAATGTCAGTTAACTAACCGCCGTAAGTGTAACGGATTTATTTCTGTTGCACAAAGATCCATCAGTTATTTTTCGTTAACCGAACTGGTACAGTCTGGCAACACTGTAATTTGATCAAAAGCTGATTCTGAAGTTGAGAGAAAATATGAATTTATTAGAATCATTTAATTGTGAATTATTTGAATCATTATTCAACTATCTCAATAGGCCTATTATTATATTCTTAATGGATTTTATTCATTTTGAAAGGTTTTGAACACCTACGACCTAATTTGCAGTTCCGTGTTCTGGTACAATAAACATAACATATAAAATGTAACTTACCGGGCATTAGTGAGATTCAGTTGTCGGTGATAGGGCGGTTAAATGACTTTTACACCGGTTAGCATGATCGGCGTTATCGCTTGTAATTATTGTGCAACTAAATTCTCTCAATTAAGTTCGATCTCCGTAGAATTACGTCATTCTACGGGGGTTAAATTTAATTGGCTTTTGTGCAACCGGCCATAAGTAAAATAATAAAAGGTGATGAACTTGAGATTTACGCTTCGGTAAGATTTCATGTCAATCTAAAAATCTCCACTATTGAGTGGAAGGCACTGTCAACAAAGTTTGGTCGTTATTCATTGAAGTTATGCAGTTTCTATCTGAAGGTAATTTGACATCTTGTGAGACCGGACTCCCCACATAGCCGTGAGGCGTAGCAAATATCAGGTATCTCAGGTTCAATGAGATAGATAAGCAACGATCTCCTGAGCCCTCTTTGTAAGGGTGACCGACTGGATTGGCCAGCAAAAAGACTCTGTTCTCTGCTGTAAAATCACTTCCCGGTGGTTCGGAACCCACCAAAAATAGTTGGTCCACCATCTTTCCAATAGAATAGCTCAAGCGGTGAGGTAAAACTATCCGTAAGAGTCTCCCTACCAATAAAAGCCATACGCATTTACTTTTTTACTGTCAACAAGAAAAAAGTACTCAGCTGCTTTTTTTTAATCTTAGCTGACAATTTAAATATTTCACAACGTAGATATCAAAAGTAATATTAAGAATAATAATAAATTATTGTATTGATTGTCAGTGTCTTGTGCAATTCACCTCTGTAAATCATCCCTAAGTAGGCTAAGGATTGTTATTTGTATCAAGCTGTAATAATTTCCTAAAATCATCGTTTTTACGCATGCGCAGTAATGATTCACCATTCATACACCTACATTCATATCTTCTTTTTACTCTTTATTAATCTAGAATTTACATCAGAATCAATCTGACGCAACACAGAAAAGCCACAAATTCTTATCAAAGGTCCATTTTGTAAGTTATAAGCCGTGACTTGCTCTGAAATTTGGTATCGCATTTTTTCCTATGGTAGATTATAAGTGGGTTGGTATGAGGCATGCCGTAGGGATTCAATGGAATTACCAAATTAAGCGGATGAGGACTGGATTCGATTTTTCCTAATCAGCAGCGTGACACTCTCTGATGGGCTTTTTCATCAGATGACAGAATCATTCATCAGTGTCAATGTGAAGCAAAGAAGTATTTTAGTGTGAGTGAAGTAGAAACTGATTTTAGAAGGAGTATAATATGACTTAAATGAAGAAATGTAGTATAGGGTAAGTGATAGCCATAACCATAGCAGGTATCTGTTCAGATAATGATAAGCTACAGACTTCAGGACCCTATTTGTAAGTATGACTGACAGGATTGGCTAGCAATAAAGACTGTATTCTGCTGTGAGTCACTTCCTGGTGGTTTGGATCCCACCAAAAAATGTAGGTCCAACTCATCAATAAACATCATCCAGCTCATAACATAAGCACAGGTCTCAGTCCTATGTGGGCTTCATCCTCCATAAACGTGTGAATGCGTAGTGGAGGAGTATTATAGTGTAATTGAAGTAAAGGAGTTTAATGTGAGTGTGTAACAAAGGACTATTATAGTATGAGTGGAGTAAGTAGTGAAGTAGTGTAGTGTGTGTATGTAGCAAAGAAATATTATAGTGTGAGTGAAGTGAAGGATTGTAGTGCAAATGTGTAGCAAAGGAGTAATGAAGTATTACAGTAGTAGTAGAGGAGTATTGTAGTGTAAGGGCAGTGAAGGAGTGTAGTGTGAATATGTAACAATGAAGTATTATAGTGAGAGTAGAGTAGAGGAGTATAGTGCGAGTAAAGTGGTGATTCATTCCTCGAAATTAGCTTAATTAAGTAGTGTGAAAAGAGTTAATTAGTGTAGTGTGTGTAGTAAATAAATATTATAGTGTGAGTAGAGTAGAAAAGTATAGTGTGAGTGAGCTAATGATTGTGGTATCAATGTGCAGCAAAGATGTATGAAAGTGTGAGTGGGATAGAAGAGTATATTGATAGTGGAGTGAAGAAGTGCAGTGCGAATAGTTGGCAATAGTATATTAAGTTACAAGTGCAGGAATTGGTGTTTACCGTACAAGTATGATATATTAAATCACAAGACAAAGTCGAGTGCAGTATTATCATAAGAGTACAGTAAACATCTTCCTGGATGAGTTATGGAGTTATGTACAATATTTTTTGTCATACTAGTCTAAAATATATAAGAATAATGTTGAGCAAGTACAACATGCATCATCAAACATAACCTCAAAATCCATCACAGAAATAAAATACTAGAAATACTTCTGAGGTTAGCTGTTTTTCCAAATTTTCAATCAGCTGAAATGCGATAATAGTTATTTATGTATTAAGAGTGTGAAGCGCGACTTTATCGCTCGAGCCAAAACATTTACTGTGCAATGCATAGCAGAGCGCAGTAATTTTGCAAGAATGATAAAGAAGCTTCACGCGTGAATTGCATACAATATTTTTCCTACAACTGCAGTTCTGGATTCCAACACAATAAAAGCTTGTAGTTTGTAACATGACAGACCATGCGCGGATTTGGTTAGCATTCGCCATTGTTGAGGTTATGTGAATTTCATGGATTCCATGATCCACCAATGAGAAGACATCAAAATCAAAACAGAAGCATAAAGAAAACAGCTGTCAAGCTTAAAGAACTTTACCACTTGCGGAGCAGTAACGAGTTATTTTACAATTAGTTTTCAGTATGTAAAGAACTACTTTACAAGCAGTTGTAGGAAAAATCCATTACTGCACTGAAAAAGGATGCGCTAATGAAAATTTTTAGCTGTTCTTTCTGTAAACAGACGTTTACCAGCTCGATTCAATGCTCGGTAAAGTTATGAATATGTACGAGTATGACAAAACGTACTTTTCGTCATACTTGTAGGTTATGAACAGTTCACCAATCAAGGATTCAATGTGGTAAACAGCAGTTTACAGAAATCAAAAACAGCTGATCTCATTTGATTATTATTGCTGCACACTGTATGGTAAAGATCATCAATTGATTATTACCACATGCATATGGGTGGCAATGGCTACTATTACAATTACTATTACTACAATTTCACTGAAAACCCATTTGACCGAAAGCTAGATCAGTTGATCTAGGACCATTATTGCACATTTCACCTTGAGTTGCTATGATTTGGTGTGTTGAGGTTATGTTTGTATAACAAAGATTTATAGTTTCTTATTTCAACTTAACTGCTATTTTAGATGTGCTATGTCTTTAAATTAAGCTCCTAAAATTGATATTTTTGTGTTGGAAAGAGTCAGTAATTGTATTCAAAGTGAAATTCCTAGTTCAACTTAGACATAACCGTAAATTCGGATTTTTTTTAATTTGTAAAGAAAACAGTAATGGGCTATGTCTGTTGTATCTTTGCTTGATTGTGTTTTGTTTTATAAATAAATGAATGATGAAAAATATCGTACCTAACTTGTCCAGGAAGATGTTTACCATACTCGTATGATAATACCGCTCTAGACTTTGTCTTGTGCATTAACATATCATACTTGTATGGTAAACACCATTTCCCACGCTTGTAACGTAATATACTATTACCGCTCGCTGAGCAGTAAAGAGGTATTTTACAATCACTTTTCAGTATGTAAAGAAGTACTTTATGAGCAGTTGTAGAAAAAGAAATTTTATAAAGTGAGTGGATTAAATAAGTGTAGAGTGAGTAGAGTAAAAGAGTGAAGTGTATGTGGAGTAATGGAGTACAGCAGTGTGTTTGAAGTATTATAGTGTTATATGGATGGGAAAGGTGTGGAGTTACGTCACAGAATACCAATGTAAAGGGAGATATTGCGACAGGCTGACAAGGACTGTTTAACATTCAAAGAGTGCCTCCTTTGTGTAGGGATGTCTAGTTCATATATTTTTTCCTGGACTTAGCAACACCTCTCTCTTCACGAAATATCCTGCCATTTCCTGACACTCTTAATCTTCCTCTGTGCTGGTCGTTCTTCTTTGCAGCCTTACAAGTAATTTAGGAGCGATTTATAAAGTCAAGTCATGACCACTGGCAATGTCATTTTCTTCTTTCGGTCTCATTTTCATTTTAAAATGAGATTTTTCTTTCTTTTCAATTCATTCCTCTCTCCTTTCTTATTATATCTCTATGCTTTAACATTGAAAAATAGACATTTCTGAATACTTTCACTCTACAGCAAGAAATTGTGCATTTCAACTTGTACCTTTCTTCTTTAGATTATATTTCCATGATTTAACCTGAAAGATGAACATTCCAGAATATTTTCAGTTCACAACATTCGGTTTGAAAAGTTGTCTCCTCCTTCTGGTTTATTACGTTCTGAAGATTAAACTGAAACGTTTAAAACGTAATAAAACTAAAATTAAGATTCCGACTAAACGAAATTCCTTCCTTATAGTAGATTGATCATTGCTGGACTAGTCACCTCCAGTTCTTCTGGTATGGAATTTTTAATTATTCAAAATTACTACATTTTTTTTTCATTTGTAATTAAAAAACAATTTGTATATTTTCTAAATTTTATTGATAACTCATTGTGTAATATATTAAAATTATCTCTCACATTAATAGATAAGAATTCTTTCCTCACACACGGATCTGTAGTCCATGTGGGGAAATATATTTCTTTCTATTTTAATATTGCATTCTCATTATGAATTTAATATGTTGTGTGTAAATAAATTCAATTCATTCAATTCAATTCAATTCCTTGACTGTTGACAATGGAGAACGGGCAATGGATTTTTTTATAGTCAGAACCTACGAACCTCGCAGATTCAGGTTTTTGTTCTGTTCTTTGTGGTGAGAATATCATAGTAATATAGTTCACAAAATATCATAATTATATGACTTCCGCCACGATAAGAGAGGCAAAACGACTGGGCGAAGCCGCTTGCCGTATACTTACGAAATTAATTTTTCTCCTGCCGCTCAACACTCGCCGCTCGTATCGTTGGCCAAGACCATAGTTTTTTATATCTTCTTCATGCACTCATGTGGTTTACTGTGAAAAATGTATTACTTTTAAAATTTATGTGAAATATTTTTACTTAGTATCGTTCTATTTAAAAATGTATCTCTCCCTTCTAACATAATTCTTCTTCCCTTGTACAGGATTTGTCAATGAAACGGGAATATTTAGTGATGAATTTTAAGGACTCTATATCACCTAATAACATGCATTTTTCTGTGAAAACACAAAATCTTTCTATCTAACTTTTTATTTGGATATTATCTCTTCCCTCCATCTGATTTCATATTTCCCTTGTGTCACCTTTTCTCAACTTAATCCTTTAATATTCTTCATTATAGGCTAATACACTCTTCTGTAAAAACAATCAAATTTCAGGTCTGATCTATACTGCAATTTGCCTAAATAGCGCCTGCCGTTGTTCCACTCATGTTTCAAATGGGGTCACTTACTCTCATGCGGCTCTTACTACTATAATTACTAGTATAATTATTAATTGAAATATCAACGTTGTGGTCGGCTAAGTTTTGTGAAATGATTAACCTCAAGTTTTTCACCATACCACCTTCCATTTCAAATTTCCCTCTTTTTAGTTTTTCTCCTAATAACTTCATCCTATTTCGTCATTCGAAAATATACATTTGAGAATATTTCCGCTCTTAATTGAAATTTCACCTATTCAAGAATTCCGTATTTATCTTCTATAAACGTTACAGAAACCATATTATACTCCTTGATGACTTCACCATTTCAAACACTTTCAGAATGATGAATAACAACACGAAGTTGTCACAACCAAATTTATTAAAAATAGTGAGATACTAGTTTTAATTGTTACATCATTATCAATCTCAAACGAACTAAAACTAAAGTGCAGAGTAGCTTAATATATACTAAACACGGAATTATACTATTGGCTAATGGATAGGCTGACCTTCATTGTCGGTTTGAGATTGGCTGAAGGCCATAACAAGTCACGCCCATTAATAGGAGGAGCAGCAAGCAAAAATAAGAATCAAATCAAGAACTAAAAACCGTGAACAGCTAGAAAGTTATAAAGAAGAACAATACACAAGTAGGCTAGAATATTGAACCATTTTCATATTAAAATATTGAAGCTCACTGAAATGCAATCAAGGTCAGCCGATAAAGACACGAAAGTGCCGTTATTAAAATGTAGGCCAGAATTATGATGAAACCAAGTTAGTTGTATTGAACTGTTTAAAATAAATTTGATCATTAAAACTAGTGTTGGAATCGCTTTTTACCAACCTAGTAATCTCCAAAGCTTCTAGAACGTTCAATTGTCTGCCTTTGCCAATCAAATGCAGAAATTCAACATTAGCAAAATTTGAGTCTCCTTTTTGGGTTTTCCAATCCCTAATATGTTCATTTATTCTACATTTAAAACTTCTAATTTTTTCTAGCCGACTTGTGTATTGTTCTTCTTTATAACTTTCTAGATGTTCACGGTTTTTAGTTCTTGATTTGATTCTTATTTTTGCTTGTTGCTCCTCCCAACAGTGGGCGTGACTTGTTATGACCTTCAGCCAATCACAAACCGTCAATGAAGTTCAGCCTATCCCTTAGCCAATAGTATCATTCCGTGTTTAGTATATATTATTAAGCTACTCTGAACTTTCGTTTTAGTTGGAGATTGATAATGTTGTAACAACTGATCGCACTATTTTTAATAAATGTGGTTGTGGCAACTTCGTCTTATTATTCATTATGGATATCTTCCACTTTATCACCTTCACCCCTACAAAGAGACTTTCAAAATGTTTCTTTGTGCCAAAATTATACTTCAAATTATTTCTTGGAAATGACACATCATTTTCATTATTTCTCCAAAGTTTTTTCTGTTCTAAGAAAAATGGAGGAATAAGCCAGATAGTTGAACGGTTTCAAAGGAGTGTTAATTTTAAAAATTTCCGCCTGTTTGGAGTTGGAAATAATGTTCTGGGTATTTCTGAGCTGTGAATGTCTTTCCTCGGTAAAGAAGACTCACTGAGAATATAATAATGACTTGCTTTGTGATCTTGAATCATCTCAATTGGATTCTTTGAGGTCAAGCATGAAACAATAAACTTTGTATTAAAAGATCCGTTGTTATTCTTCTCTGGAGAGTTCCTTGAAAGTTATTGTTGGAATAAATTATTCGGTTGAATTATTCCACTTAATATGTAATTTGGAAACATACAGTAGTCGCAAACAGAAGGGGGTATTCTCACATTCTCTACCAACGCACTAAAAACCTTTATTTATGTCTCTGTGTCCTTTGTGGGTGGTTTCGACCTTTTTTTTTAGGTGATTGCCTCCCTCTCCCAAAATATTTTCTCAGTTGATACACCCCCGAAAATAATCTGAATTCGCCCCTGTTAACTAACATACAGTGCTCTTGAAAAGGACTTGTCTCATTGATAAGCTGTTCATTCACTTGCGAGCTTGCGAGTCTAATGTAAATAAATATTGTTTTATTTATATATTATGGTGCAACAATCAAGATATGCCAAAGTTCTGTAGTTTCAAGGACGTTTGCTATGTAAGAGGAATCATTGGGGCCGAAATTGGCTAGAAGACGGCTTGAGCTATAAATTTATAATATTTTTGGCAGAGGCGAATTCAGAAATATTATTGGGGGTAATCACCTGGAAAATTTTTATCACATCAAAAAAATACACAAATATTAGCTTATCCTACCCCCACTGGATTCGCGGTTGGTTTTTTGAAGCTTTAATCTTTGTTCACCAACTAGTCCAGTTAAATTATACAAAAGAATGGCCATCGAAAGGAACAATTGATAGAGGAATGGTTTTTCCGCCAATCGCTTCTTTTAACCTTGCGTAGTAACATACCATTGTTGGAGGGAGGTGGAAAGATACAATTTCAGTTTTTTGCTTGTAAATCAGTAAGAATAATTAAAGCCCATTTTTTTGTTCTCATCAAAGTTAAAGCTGACAAGATTCCCTACAAAAATTATTTTTTTGTAGAATCAACCATGAGCGCGTTACGGGTTTCTCAAATTGAGGGGTAGCATAGTATACCACATTATGGGCACAGGAAGAATGTTGTTCAAGAGCTTTCCACCTTGAATCTTATTTATTATAGCTTAATTCAAAGTTTAGGAAGTTAAACAATAATGTCAAAGCGTTTTAGCGAATTTCTTCAAATTCAGCTATTACAGCCGGTCGTGATGTGCGACTTTCACCCGGGACCGTGATGGAAATTTGTTTTGGAGCCCCCAGAGTACAAAAATCATAGTGGCACAAAATGTTATATATGTAGATATATATATATATATATATATATATATATATATATATATATATATATCTATATATATATATATATATATATATATCTATATATATATATATATATCTATCTATGTGTCTGATAGCACGATAACTTTTGAAGGAGATGTCCGATTTCCACCAAATCTGGTATACACTTTCCTCTTGTGAATAGCTTGGACAAGTTCGTTAGCCAGGAAAATCCAAAAAGATTAACCCCCTTTTCGGGGGTATTTTCCCGCCAAAATTAGGGGTTTTCAAGAAAAAAAGGGTTGTATTTGAAAATTTTAGTTCTATTGTTAGACTTTAAGATAGAGCTCATGGAGTCAAAAATTTTAAGGTATTGCACTGCCTTCTAGCTCAACAAATTTTCAAGATATCAAGAAAAAACCATTGTTGTCAAAAGCTGTATCTTGCCCTATGGAGTTAGTTATTTGGTGCTACAAAAGTGTTTCAGGAAAAAACTTCAATCTTTTTTTTCTTTCTTGACTGTTCCTTATGGTTTTTGAGGCGCTGAATCCGAATTTCAACTCATCCACCTCGAAAAACCAGTGCGTTTTGAGAAAAGCAGCCATTTTCAAAATGGCGTGGAAAATTTTTTAATTTGTCAATTTCTGTGCAATATGAAAAAAGTGATTAGTTATCAGTATTTTTTGGTGATAAAAGCGAATATGGAGCTAGTTTTTTTTAATTTCGTGGGGGGAGGGTTTGAGCGAATTTCTTGAAATGCAGCAGATATTACAGTGGGTCGTGGATGTGCTACTTCACCCTGGACCACGATGGAAACTTGTTTTGGGTTCCCTGGAGTAAATTAATATGTTCTACTATGCTCTTTTTTGTTTTTTATGCATGTGTATGAACGTAATAAGTGAGCTGTACTGGGACAACTCCCATTTCCCAAAAAATCATAACTTTCAAATTATGAGCGTAAAACATCTACCCTCTCTAAGAATACAGAAATTCGCTAAGTTTTGCAGGTCCTGCGAAAGGAGTATTTGAAGGTGGAATCTCAATGATGATTAAATAGTTTGTGAGGTATTAATTGTTGTTTGTGATGGGGGGGGGGGGTTCCCACTAAAAGTTTGTTGTTTAACAAACAATAGAAGAATAATTTAAATAAACGGACTAAATTTACATTTTAACACCTCCTTTTCCATACAGCACCACTCCTTCCAAACCCATTTTTTCAATATCAGTAGAAGGGGGTAGCAGGGGCAGTTATTCCCCCTCCCGCCCCGAAACTATTGGATTATGCATTGACCCTATCGAGTATTGCATGTAGAATATGACCTATTATTTGAAATTTTACATGGAAGGACATTTGTCATCTTAAAACCCCTATACTTGGAATAACCCGTATTTTTGAACATCTTAATCTGCGTCTCCACCAACCGAACATGTCTGCTGAACATTGTTGGTGAATACAAAAAACGGACAAACATTAAACATATGGGTCACCGAACATATTCGTGAGTTCAATTTAAATATTCGGTCTGTGAGCGAACAGTGACGACCAACAACAGGCTCCCGCCTCTACCCCCCACCACACTGATCATAATGTTCGAGAAGGCGTCCAAACCAATACCAAACAATGTTCGACGACATCAGATAAGCTGTTCGCCGAGCATGTTCGGTTGGTGTACACGCGAGCTACTCTCAACTCGAACAATTTAGAAAATTATTCTGCAGAATATGTGTCTAATCGTAGTGAATAACATCTTATTCATAGGTATAAACTTCAGAACTGACTTTTTCGAGTCGCAGCGGACGCGTTTCGAACTATGTGGTTCTTCTTCGGTTCTTGGTTGCAGACTGACTGGTTTTCTAGTATTTAAGGTCCTTACATATTGGAAAACCAGTCGGTCTGCAACCAAGGCCCGAAGAAGAACCATATAGTTCGAAACGCGTCCGCCGCGACTCAAAAAAGGTCAGTTCTGCATAGTAAGTTGATACCTATGTATAGTTCTACTGCAGTTCACGAATAATGGATAATCACAACAAGAATAACATCTTCTTTAAGTCTTTTTCAATTTTTTTAATAATGTTTAGAATTTCAACAGGAAGAACATTTCTCATGTTAACTTTCTTTGTTGTGGCGAAGATGATTGTGAAGGTATCCATAATGAATAATAAGACGAAATTGACACAACCACATTTATTAAAAAATATTGAGAAACTAGTTTCGGTTGTTATACCATTATCAATCAATCTCAATTAAACTAAAAATAGAGTACAGAGAAGCTTAATAAAGAACTGAAAAATTAAAAGTTCACTGAAATGCAGTCAAGGTCAACGGAGAAATACAAGAAAGAACCGATTTTTAAATGTAGGCTGGAATTAAGATGAAACCAAGTTAGTTGTATTGAATTGGTTAAAATAAGTTTGGTCTTTTAAACTAGTGCTGGAATCGTTTTTATTTTTTTGTCTTTACTGCGTTAGTTTGTCAAAACAAATTTTTTAGTTTTAATTTGATTAAATTCTAGCCTTATTACGTATTTTTCTTCTTTTTTGCTTTCTAGATGTTCACAGTTTTTAGTTATTGATTTGACTCATATGTTTGCTTGTTACTCCTCCCACCAGGGGGCGTGACTTGTCAGCCAACCACAACCTTCAATAAAGGTCAGCCTCTTTCTCGCTTAGCCAATAATATCATTCCATGTTTGGTATTATATTCAGCTTCTCTGTACTTTAGTTTTAGTTTGATTGAGATTGATAATGCTGTAATAACCGAAACTAGTTTCTCAGTAGTATTTAATAAATACGTAATAAGGCTAGAATTGAATCAAATTAAAACAAAAAAATTTGTTTTGACAAACTAATGTAGTAAAGACAAAAAAATAAGAACGATTCCAACACAAGTTTAAAAGACCAAATTTATTTCAACCAATTCAATACAACTAACTTGGTTTCATCATAATTCTAGGCTACATTTTAAATCGGTTCTTTCTTGTATTTCTCCGTTGACCTTGACTGCATTTCAGTGAACTTTTAATTTTTCAATTTTAATTTGATTCAATTCCAGCCTTATCACGTATTTTTCCTCTTTGTTGCTTTCTAGATGTTAACAGTTTTTGGTTAGTGATTTGCCTCGTATTTTTGCTTGTTACTCCTCCCACCAGGGGGCGTGACTTGTCAGCCAACCACAACCTTCAATAAAGGTCAGCCTCTTTCTCGCTTAGCCAATAGCATCATGTTCAGTATACATTAAGCTTCTCTGTACTTTAGTTTCAGTTTGATTGAGATTGAAAATAGTATAACAACTGAAACTAGTTTTTAAATATTCTTTTATAAATGTGGTTGTGACAATTTCGTCTTATTATTCATGTTGACTTGTCTTAAAGATTTAGGAAACTATTACCAAAAAGTATTTTTTAGACTGTTCTCTTTTCAAACATGTTTATTATACATACATACTTACACATAACATTCATATTTTGAACTATTCCACTCTACTATTCCCAATCATAGCTAGTTATTAGAATGACGAACCATCTCTTTGGTAGAGCAGTGAATGTTAACAATGAATTCGTTCATTATTCATCGTGAATTGTTTGGTCGGTATTGTACAGTGATAGTGTCAATTCATCCAGTCAATATCATATATAGTCTGTATAATATATATATATATAATCTTTACAAATATAACAATCTTGCCATATAATCACATTTATATATATAATCAATTTCTATGTAATATTAATAATAAGATTTACTCCAATGAATTTTCTCTATACATCTGGAAATAATAACAAAATTATAATTATTATTTGTAAATACAAAAACGTGCACTTACACTATGTATTACGATGAGTGAATATACGATTCAGAGTTTGGGGCGTTCTAAATTTTAAATACCTTTAAGAAAATTAAATGTAACATCTATATGGTAGATATAATGCTCCATTTGAAAATGGATTTCGTACAGCTATGGAATTTTCTCATTCCATTTCTACACATTCTGAACCTACACTTTACAGTATTAATTATTATATAACCTGCAGGTACTTATAGTTTTGGTTATAGCTCGTTTAGTCTTATAAAAATTCTTTGTCACTGTGAGGCCTCTTACGCAAATTCGTAATTATTGATTACCGCCTATGATAGGGTGAACACTAAGTTAGCTGGTAAATTCGTCTTTCCTGATTATCATGACTCCAATAAGTTCTCTGATAACTATGGGTAACAATTATGTACAAATCAATATTGTAGGTTAGGTTAGTTCGATAACCGAACATAACGAACTACGATTATACAATTATTGACCGATTAAAAAACTAATTAAACTACATCAGCGGTAACTTGAGTTGAAAATATAACGCCACATAATATTTTGTGACAATTCGAGCTGTTAAATAACGTTTATTACAACGTGATAACGTTATAATAACGCTTTCCACCTAACCTGAAATATCGAATAACACAGATCAAGTGCTGTTTGCGTACTTTAACGTACGGTACCCTTATTACTCTAATTCCTGTATGAGTAGTATTCGTGTGTCATCTTTTTTAAAGCAATTTTAGGCCGTGCTTCATGTCTTGTAACCCTTTTCCAAGGTCTCTATTATCAGTTTTATTGTGATCTGGTAGATGTTCTCGACGTTCTCCGTATAGCGGTCTCCGAGTGTCATCTTGACAGCTTCGAGGAATGGTTTTTCGATTCTCTGGAACATACAAAAATGAAAAAAAATTAGTGAAGGTCAAACAAACCTAAATTGAAGAAGTTTGACGGCCGTTTGTACGAAAGCCAATTAAATAAGGAGTTTAATGTCAGTTAACTAACTGTCGTAAGTGTAACGGCTTTATTTCTGTTGCACAACGACCCATTAGTTATTTTTGTTAACCGAACGGGCAAAATCTGGCAATACTGTAATTTTATTAACAGCTGATTCTGAAATCGACAAAAAGTATGAATAAGAATCATTTCATTGTGAATTTCTTGAATTGTTATTCAACTATCTCATTATTATTACCGTATATTCTTAATAGATTTTATTATTTTTGAAAGGTTTCTAACACCTACGACCTAATTTGCAATTCCGTTTACTAGTAAAATAAACATAACCTATAAAATGTAACTTAACGGGAGTTCATGAAATTTAATTCTCGGTGAACGGGCGGTTAAGTATCTCTTTTGCCGGTTAGCCTAATTGGTGTTATCGCTTGTAATTATTGTCCTTTGTTCAACTAAATTTTCTCCATTAAGTTTCAAAAAACTTCGTTCAAAATCTAGTCATAAATTGTTTAATATCAAAACTGACATTGTATTTCTATTTAATATATGATTTTCACTCACTTTTACTAGGGATACTGGATGGATGCATTTGAGGCTGACGAAGCTTCTTTTCAGAAGTGAAATGCATCCCTCTAGCATCTCCAATACAAGTGAGTAAAACAATATATAAAAGTGGAATACAGTGTCAGTTTTAATATTAGATTGATGCATTTCAATTCTGAAGAGAAGCTTCATCAGCCTGATCAACCTCATCAAGCTGATGAAGCTTCTTTTAAAAAGTAAAATGCATTCCTGCAGTATCTCCGGTACAATTGAGTGAAAATTATATATTAAATAGAAATACAGTGTCAGTTTTGATATGATATTGGCAATTATATAGTATATTTCGCACCTAGGGCCAAAAATGTGTGTTTGCCGGCTCGAGATCGCGGTTTTCAAGTTCGAGACGAAGTCGAGAACTTGAAGCGTTTGAGAGCCGGCAAAACATTTTTGCCCGTGTTGCGAACGCTATTTTTCGCCACACCACAAAAAAACAAAACAACAATGTTAAGTTGGAAATTTTGAAAGCGAAATTTTAAGGCTATGGTACTTGCAAGAATACAAGGAACGGCTATCACCTCTTTATCCAACCTACAGCGCTCTGGGTGGGCATTTTGTCAACTACTACAACTGTACGCCAAAAGGTTAGTTGGTTAGGTTTTTTGTTGTTATTCCTGTTCCTGATTCAAAACCTGCATAAAAAACCAAATAACCTTTCTATACCAACAGTAACCTTTACCAACAGTTGCAGTAGTAGACAAAATTCCTAAAAACAAAAAACCTAACCAACCAAGAGAGGTTAGCAACAGTTGTAGTAGTTTACAAAATTCCCACCCAGAGCTCTGTAGGTTGAATAAAAAGGTTCTATTGTTTGATATCAAAACTACAAAATATTACATATTAAGTTATAGAAAGTGATCATTTTTGACATTTTAAATACTACGACGTACATATTAAATTATAAAAAATAAACATTTATTGATGGTTTAAATCTTTTTGTTTTACATAAAAGTTGGAAGGATTCATTTTTACAATCATGACTGCTGTATCCAGACACGATCAGCTGTCATTCAAGGTCATTTTCTTTTCCGCCCTAGGGCGGTAAACGTTTACAGACCTCGTCGGAAACCAAACACTTTCGGCCTCCATATGACGCACGAAAAACAGCTCATTACGTCCTAGTGTGGCGAAAACATAATTTACGAATGGTTACAAAATCATGCAATTTCTCCATTCAATTAATTGAGCTAATGAGCTATGACTATGTTTATATTCATATTAATTTCAAGTTATGTCATGACTCAATTGATGCAAATATGAGAGAGTTATCTTGGGATAAAGTTATCCATCTATTTATGATTCGTATAGATTAAGTATCACTACTTCTCCGCAGCCTTGAAACGTGGGATTTTCCATCGACATCAAACACTCAGACGTGTTATAAAACATCTCGCGTCTCTGGAGAGCACATTCTCGTCTTTGATATTCGATAAATGGGAACATTGCCCGCGGCTTTTCAAAGAATCCCGCCGTTTTTATATCATAATTCATCATTGAGTATCATTTATAATGAAAATAGTGTGACAGGATAGAAATAGTTTCGACGAAAAAATCTGGCAGCAACAGCAGCTGTTTGGTGTGTGCAGGAATGACCCTTCTACTCTCTTCTACTTCTACTCTCCTCTACATCATTCTACTCCCTTCTGCACCCTTCTGCTCCTCCCTGCTTTGACCAGTGCTGCTGCCGCAAACCCTACTTTGCAAAGTATGAGCCCTTTTATCAAGCACTGGTATGCACACATGCGGTCGCACGCACGCGAGCACCCGCGCACTTGTGCCCTAAAGACCTGGTGCGTTCTTTTGCTCTAGATCACTTTTTCTCGCTTTCTTTTACTCCCTCTCACTGACACACTCTTCCTTTCCTAACTTTCTCCCTTTCTTACTTACACGCAATCTCTCACTTTCTCCTACTCACACTCTCTCACTCACTGACACACTATTCCTTTCCTAACTTTCTCACTTTCTCCTACTCAATCTCTCTCACTCACTGACACACTATTCCTTTCCAAACTTTCGCGCTTTCTCTTACTCACACTCTCACACTCACTGACAAACTCCTCCTTTCCTAACTTTCTCCCTTTCTCATTCATGCTCACCCTCCGAGGAAAAAATGAAGGCAGTCAATCAATCAATCTCTTATTTTATAATCACACAAAATTACACAAAACTTGTAAAACTCCTTTGTAAGGGTGACCGATTAGATTGGCCAGCAAAAAGACACTGTTCTATGCTGTAAAATCACTTCCCAGTGGTGGTTCGGAACCCTCCTAAAACTTTAGGTCCAACTCATCAATTACCATCATTCAACTCATTAACCACGCACAGGTCTCAGACCAATGTGGGCTTCATCCAAAAAAAAAATTCATTAATAAAAAAAATTATTTTAATCTCTCTCACTGTTGCTCACTCTTTCCAACCTTCCCTCTCTTTTATTTCTTTCTTATTTTTCTTCCTCTATCTCTCTATTCATTTATTCATTCTTATAATACTTTTTTTTTAATCCAAAAAACATTTTTAATATGCTTACATTTTTTTTAAATTTTAATTTATCTTATTTGAATTGATTTATCTTACTTAGATAACCCGTATTAGACAATTTCATCTAAATCAATGTAAACTAGTAGGACGTGTTGAGGTAAAAGGTTGAGTGTAAGAATGGCCTCAATGGCCAAGACTTCGCCTTTTTTTGTAATTCATCTCTCAGATCCAAGCTCTATTTTTGTTATGTTTTTTATTTTTTAAACAATCGTATCCATAATTTCTGCTGTACTATACCTTAAAATATATATTTGTTGTATTTATAATATTTTTACTCAAACTATTCAACCATTATGTTTACTCTTCAAAAACAACTGTACTTAACTACTGTACTTCAACTAGAGGATCTGAGAGTTGCTAATATTAATAATACTTTTATCATTCATATACATTGTAAATTTACACAAATAAAGTCATCTGGATCTGAATCTGAATCTCTTGAACTAGATAAAAAATGAAATTTGGTTCTATTTCTATAACCCTTTCTTGATGTCACTCTCTCTTCAAGAAGATGAAAATGATGAACAAGATGAACATGAAATAGTAAAGTCATCTCACTTTTTCTCCCCTCTCACACTCTTTCTCTATCCATCTCTATCTTCGAAAAAATCATAACTGAAATATAGCTCTCTCTAATATAAATTCTCTCTTTTATGTGGTCTCTCTCTGAATGTCTTTCCAACGACATCAAAAATGATATTTAGATTGTGACGCACCTGTTCACAACTCTTTCTACTCAGTAGCTTTTTTAGGTGCTATTTAAGGTGTAGATGGTACGAGGTGGGTGGAGTGGTAGAGTGGGTGAAGCGCCTGGCTATTTTTTAGGATTATGCAGTATTTCTGGGGGAAAAATTGTTCCATACAGTGCCCACGTTCACAAGACTCTTCTAAGAGCACTTCTGCTTTCAACCGAATTGAATACAGCTAGAAAATTCATTAGAAGTTTTATACTTCTTAGTACTAATGATGTTGATATTTTGGTATATACCCATAACGAATAAGACTGGCATTGTTAACGCCGCTTCAATTATAACACACGAAAGACAATAATTTCCACTGTGATGCTATTCTCAATCTTGAAATAAACTAAAACTAAAATACAGAGTAGCCTAATATAAATCCTTCTTGGACGAATACTATTGGTTTACAGACTGAAACCTCTCATAGGTCGAACTCGACGTTGGAGGACTGTCATTGGCTGGTATTAGACACGCCTTTTATTAACAACACAAATCAACTATGATAAACCTGTAGTAAATAGGTGACCAAACACATATCAAAAATAGATATTGAATATTTATTATAATGAAATATTGAAGGCCAAAACTCGATCAAGGTCAAAGAACCGGAAAAATAATACGGTATACATTGTCACCTTTCTTTCTACAGTATTTTATTTATAATAGGTTACTATGTCAATGATTTTAAAATTTAATTATTGACAGTTTTTCACTATTTTACCGGAACACGATTCAAGGATTTTCCATATGAATTCTTCTCAACACTTAAATAACAATTTCGGTGCTTTTAATATAATTTTTTTATTGCTTGATTTTATGAATTTCACAATTAACCTTTACAATTAATTTTTTACAATTACATTTTGAATTGAGTTGTTCGAAACTTTTATCACATTTTAAATTATAAACATTATAACATTATTTTTATGATTAAAAAACTCAAGAAGTTGTCGAATTCCACTTTATTTGTTACACAAATTACAGTACCATGGTTTCAGGGTACCTACCCCATCCTCAGCAAGACTTGATGGGGTAGGTACCCTGAAACCATGGTACTGTAATTTGTGTAACAAATAAAGTGGAATTCGACAACTTCTTGAGTTTTTTAATTATGGATAAGTTCCACAACATCAATATTCACTCTACTAATTATATTATTTTTATGTTTGAGGAAACTTAAACTCTACTCATTTCCTTTCAGTTTGATCTCATGAATGCTTATCAACTACTAGTTTGCTATTTCAACTTTTCATACCACATTCTTTATATATCAACCTAATATTTTCCATATTTTAACATTAAAAAACTCATTTGTAACACTTCATATGGTTTACATTCAAAATTCAACGTTACAGCATGTGCTCAATAACCTTTTAACAAACGAAAAATAAAACTGCTGTAAAAGTCCTGTTATGGCTAGAATTGAACAATTAACTTTGACCTATTCCATTATAAAATAAGATTAGTGGAGTTCAATAATTGATTGCTTAAAATAATTGATTTTATCATTTAAACTATCAGCAGAACAGTCTTTATCATTCTCGTCATTTACAAAGGTTCTGAAAAGTTTAATTAGCCTACTTTTTTCATAAAAATGAAGAAATTATACATTTTCAGCCTTAAACATGTGATTATTAGATTTTTGCAATTCAGCACCACTAACTTTGTTCCATCATTTACTTATCTCATCTCTAATCATTTGAAAGCAACTGGATTCTCTAGTAGTGAAAGACTATTAAGGAGATCACAATGAGGGAGATCACTTGAATAATAGCGTAATAATTTTATAGGCTGTTCAACATTATTTGCTCTACTCGAAGGCTACAAGTTGATGAAGGAATACCGATGGTCGGTTAAAGGGTTGATAAGGGATGAGGAGAGGCAGCTTGATTGACGATATTGTCAAATGAAAACGAAGGTAACGTTTCAAGGTCATAGAAACTATTCCCAACCTTTCCTTTATCCAAGGTCGCTTGTTGCTCCCTTTTCCACATTCAAGGTCATTTACAGCGCTGGTGAAAAGACAATAATCCTATAAGGCCCCAATTGAAATCATTCGCGTTCCTCTTGGCACAAAATTAAACAGGGCTTTAGCTGTGACTTTATTGACTGCTTCTGTGTTTAAGTCTCGTGGAGGTCACACTCCTGAATAGATATTTGTTTCAGTGAAAGTTCATCTATTTAATGCAAGGTTTGGTGGATTATTACACTGACAAATCCAGGCAGAGAGAGATGGAAGGATATTATTATAGCCTCTCCAGTAAGGAAAACTTGGAATATTGGTTGGGGAGAACTGGTGATATTGGAGTTGTGATTGTTGTTGCTGTAGTTGTTCTTGTTGTTTTATAGTTCATCTAGAAACACTTGAATACACTTCATTACAATTATTAATTTCAAACAATTACTGGAGATATTTTTCTAATTCTATCTTTGTGATAATGATTATAGTTGTCATGTTATAATGTTGTCTATACTGTTACGAAAGCAAACAGGCAGTTAGTCACGCACTTATTCTATTTAAATCATTCCATTGTTTTCCCGGACAGACAGAGCTGCAATTTTATTCCTTTCGTTCTCACTCATTGAATGTCTTTCTCACTCCTATTCTTCAAGTCTGCAACTCTCTCACTCAATTGATTTCTCGAGACTCTTCAGATTTCTGGAACGATCAAGATCATGTTTCTTGAAGATTCTCGATGCGTCTAGTGACCTCCAATTCTTGGAATTATACAACTAAAACAGCTATATAAAGGAGTCCATGTGAACCAGTGAGTTAGTTTTTCCACAAACCCGCGTGACAGATTGTATTACTGATCTCGTGCCAGTGTTGTAAACAGTGCCTTATTCAGTCTTTAGACAGTGTCAAGTGCAGAGACAAGTGTTTACTGTTTATGCAGCTTACTAATAGTTTAAAGACGTTGTGTTAAGTGATATTATTTGGGACTGTCAAATAACGAATTGGACTGTGTTTTTTTGATTGGACTCTTTTTTATTTTATTATTGATTAGCCTGTAATTACTTATTTATCAATTCTTGTAAATAATTACTGAAAATAGGTATTAGCTTGTCATTTGATGATCTGTTTTTATTTTATTAATTGAACTTACAATTAATTTGTGTAAATAGACTAATTTGTGTAAATAAAGTGCAAGTGTGAACTTTAGTGTTGCCAGCCTTATTTTAGCTATTAGAACCCGTAACAATACATTGTAAATTTTCACAAAATTTCGCGTCATTTGAATTCAAGAAAAATCCTAGCTGGAAAGTTTGAAGTGGGCTACAAATTAGGATTTTGCTACACTGTATGTGTAGTATTTAGTACCATAGCCGATTTTGACTTTAGGTGACTTTATACCTCATCTTTTAGTCCAAAGAGCGTACTGCGCAAACGAGGAATGAGGTAGGTTGCAGTTGCTTTTCTCACTGAACAGATTTTGAATCAGTATACCAAGCCTACCAAAAACAAATTCTGAAACTCTATGCTTGACAGTCTACTTCCACCACACACTACTATAGTCTATTTGAGATTCGTTTGCTGTGACGTAACGTTACAGCATTTACGGTGTAGCGACGCACTCTATTGGTTGAAAATGTCAGGTGGCCATGACATTTTCAACCAATAGTGTGCGTCGTTACTTCAAACTGTAACAATGATGGCTTAATTCCTGTTTACCGGTAAATGGAATTCTACCGAAAACTAAAGCGTCTGATTGGTCTATTCAAATTTTTTAACAGCTATGATTTTGAATAGATCAATCAGCTAAAAGAAACAAGGAGAAGTTGTCTTTCTTCATATTTTTATTTTATTTTTATCTCTTTTACAATAAGGTTAATCATAAGGATAATGAATTACCTATAATTCATTTATTAATTGCGTGGATCTTTTTCTCTAGATTATTTTTTCCCCTTCTTTCTTTATTCTCTAATATTGATATATCAATTATATAGTCACTCTTACATGTATATATATATTCTGTAGACTAGTATTGTATTACTTCATTTGTTTTGTACCACTACGGGTCTCATCAGACCCAATGAAAATCATCTACTTGTAAATAAATAAATCAGATGCCTGGCTTTCGGTAAATTCAATTTACAGTTGTAATAAACGGTAAGGCTTCCATGAGCTCAAACATTGAGTTACTTCAGACTGAACTCAAATAGAGAAGTTCTAAATTTAAGGGGGGGGAATGATGCCCCCCCCCCTCCTACAGGGACTGTCCACGGTAATCTGAACTTTAAAATAATGCAGATTATAGCCAATGTAATCACTTCGCAACATTGTAAAATCACACAAATATACAGTAGCCCGATCTGAATAGGAATCTGAAAATTATAATAATGCATATAAATTAAACTACTTGACTTCTAAATGCAGTGTTATGAGGCTTAATTTTGAGATACATTCCGCGAGCGGGTAATTTGCATTCCAGCAACCAATATCAAACAGTATTTATGGCTTGAGACGGTGCAGAATGAATGCCTATGGGAAGATTTATCTGTGAGAGGCGCAGCTAAGCCTGTCACACGTCCTGGCTGAAACAAGCAATGAGCAGTAGCTCGCGTGAGTAAGTCCTCTTCGGTTATGCAAACAAAGGTTTATCGCTCTCGAAATGGAAAATCAGCTTTGTAAGGGAATGGAACGTTGGCAAGCCGTTAGCGTCGTATGGAGCACAGTTTTGGGCCTGACACGTTGGTTGGCTTGCTTGCCGGCGCTTTGACTGTCTGCTCCATTCTTCTTTCCAAACAATTGACTTTCCTGCATGCACTTACCTTCTATTCAGTGTCTCTGCTCTTTAGCATCATTCTCTGAAAATATGAAATGTGAATGTGAAATATGCCATGTGAATGCTGAGTCCCTACCCGGACATTTTGATGACTTTAGAGAAATTTTCTCATCTCTTAGCTTTGATATAATAGGTGTAAGCGAATCATGGCTAAAGCCTTCACTGCAGGATAACATATTCAAGTTGGATGATTACTCTTTATTTCGTAATGATAGGATTGGAAAGGCTAGAGGCGGAGTTGCTGCATATGTTCGTTCATCTCTTTGCCCTAAACTACTACAATCATCGCCTCAACCTTATTCTAAATCTCCGGAATTCTTGCTTATCGAAATTTCTGTTGATAATGTTAAAGTCCTTATTTGTGTTGTGTATCGTCCTCCTAATGCAGGGCGATTGTCATTGCTGGAAAATGCATTGTTGGATCATATTGATATTTATCAACATATAATTGTTGTTGGTGACTTTAACTCTGATCTGTTGAAAAATAATTTCGAGAAAGTACAACTAGTCACAATGGTAAGTTGTATGAGTCTTTATTTAGTAAATGATGCATCGCCCACCTATCATCTGCCCAATTCTCACACACTCCTGGATCTTGCCATTGTGAGTGACATTGATTTTGTTATTCATTATGATCAAGTGCCGGCTCCTTGTTTTTCCCATCATGACCTTATTTATTTAATTTACAACCTGGAGAGACAGCCGTCTAGTAATGACACCTTCACTTATAGAAATTTTAGAAATTTTGATGTAAACCAGGCCCTGGAGGATGCAATCAATCTTCCTTGGTATCGTATTTGTGAAATATTTGATATTAATGATAAGGTTGCAGTCTTCAACCAGATGATCTTTGATATTTTTGATAGACATGCTCCTCTGTACAGCACGTCCGAGACAGAAGTCTGTGCCCTGGATGAATTCGGAGATTTTGAATGCTAGGCAGGAAAGAGATAGAGCCAGGAGAAAATTTAAGAGATCCAGTAGTGAGGCTGATTTTAATTCTTTTAAAATTTTGCGTAACAGGGTAAAGTCACTGTGTCGAAATTCCAAGTTGCGTTACTATCATGAACAGTTCAACAGGAGTAAGTCAGTTGTTTCCCTATGGAATAATGTTCGTAGGCTTGGAGGTTATCATGGTAAGCAGCTTAACCCAGTGTTAAATTTTTCCCCAAATGAGCTCAATCATCATTTCGTAACTTTGCATCATCCTGCTATTAATGGTGATGCAGATATAACTCAAGATCAATACATAAACCAGTTCCAACAAAATTTTCCTGAAGAGTCATTCCACTTTTCCTATGCTTATCCGTCAGAAATTTCAAGTAATATCCTATCCATTACTAAAAACTCCGTGGGGGTTGATAATATTCCTATTATTTTCTACAAGAAGTTACTTCCAATCATATTACCTTCAATTACTCATATTTTCAATTTTTCGCTGCAGTCTAGTGTATATCCTGAGTTGTGGAAGCGCTCTTTAGTGATCCCTATACCTAAAAATAGAAATCCAACAGTTCCTTCCGATTTTAGAGGTATTCACATATTATGTTCAATTTCTAAAGCTTTTGAACGAATGGTACACAAACAAGTTGTCAGCTACTTGTCTGGCTTCAACTTTTTTGCGAAATTCCAGTCAGGTTTCCGTCCACATTACAGTACTTCTACTGCTCTTATTAAGATAACAGATGATATCAGAGCAGCTATGGATAAGAGGCAGGGTACATTGCTTGTTCAATTTGACTTTAGCAAAGCATTCGATAATGTTAGTCATGCAATACTTCTCCACAAATTAAAACAACAATGTAATTTTTCGGATTCCACCATCTGCTGGTTCTCATCTTACCTAAATGGTCGCTGTCAAGCTGTCATGGGCAGCTCCAACAATATATCCTCTTGGTGTCCAGTAATCCGAGGTGTACCTCAAGGATCAGTTCTAGGGCCTCTTCTCTTCTCTGTTTATATAAATAATGCTCCCATGATTTTCTCCTTCTCATCGTATCATTTGTTTGCCGATGATCTTATAATGTACCTTCATTTCCCTATTGATCGGTTCCAGGCCTCTGTAAATGATGTAAATGTTGATATCTCTGAACTTGAAGCATGGTCTGATGCGCATGGGCTAACACTGAATCCTATGAAAACTAAAAGCATTGTCATTGGTTACCCCAGACTCATGAATCAATTGAATCTTGAAAGTGCAAAAGTTGTCATTAGGGGAAATATTGTTCCCTACTCTCAGTGTGTCCGAATACTTGGCATTCTGATTGATTCTTCTCTGAGTTGGCGAGAGCAAACTACTCATGTGTGCAACAAAGTGTTTGGTGGAATGCATCAGTTGAAGAGAATTAAAAGATACCTGCCAAAATCTGTGAGAGTTGCTCTGGTTAATGCTTTGATAGCTCCATTTCTCTATTATTGCTGTGTGGTCTATAACGATCTTACCAACGAATTGGATGTGCGGTTACAGCGGTCTCTCAACTATGCTGTTCGTTACATATATGATGCCAGACGAGATGCACACATAACACCATTATTTATTGATCTTGGTTGGCTCAAATTAAAAGAGCGTAGGAAATACTTTTTGCTTTGTTTATTGTTTAAAATTTTAATTTTGAAGGAGGGTCCTGTATATCTGTCTGATTCCTTCACTTTGTTGAACGATGTGAATCCTGGTCGCCGCACAAGGTCTCATCGCTTCACACTTCAAATACCGCTGCACCGCACTGCCATATTTAATAACTCCTTTGTTGTGACAGCGTCTAGACTATGGAATGAGCTACCTGAAAGAGTGGTATTTTCTAGATCTCTCTCCACATTCAAAAGGAGACTCTATGTTCATTTGAATTCTTATCAGTGAAATTGATTCTACACAAATCATTCAATAGGCTTTATCAATAAGTATATTTTATCTTTCAACATTTTTTTTTTCTTTTTTTCAAGGACGGATGTTTTCTCTTTTGCTCAAAGTGCAAAGATCGTTGAAGTCTAATCAATTTCCTTTTATGTTTGAGATGGTTTTTGTTATCAAGAAAAAAAAATGCTCTTGAATAGTCTTGTTCTGTCTTCACTTCCCCCCCCCACCCCTCTTAGTCATCTTCATCATTTAAATCATGGTGTTTTTATCATTCACTTATTGACACCTTTCTAATTCTTATTCAATTTTTTTTTCTAACCCTTTTTTATATAGAACTAATAGGTACTTTGTCTATCCATCTAATTTATCTAATTATTTGACATTTTATTACATGGATCTTTTACAGTGTAAATGTTATGCAATTTATTTTCATTTTAATTTATATATTTTTCTTTTATTTTCTTCAATTTAATTTATTCTAATTTTGTATTTACGTTCAATGTGCAATGGGTCTGTCAAGACCTAGTACAGACAATAAATAAATCAATCAATCAATAAATCTGATTATCATCCATCATTTTACATACTCCGAATTTCCATTTTCCAACTATTTTTGGTATGGAGAGGATATTGGGTATGGGAGATTTTGGGTTAGGAAATATATAGCGTATTTAGGGTAGAGGAGAACATATTCAAGTTTCAAAATCACCACACACATGAGGTCAGCCGATAATTTTCGTACTCAAAATATATATATATTTTTTTGTAGATTACGTCTTGGAGACTCCAGTGTCAGATCAACCATTATTATACTATCTTATACACTAGTTACCATAATGGCTATATCAATTAATTGAGGTGAGGCTTAATTTTGATATATGAAAGGAACTCTTCTTCGCTATAAAAAGCTTTATCAACTAAATATGTTTTCAATTGTTTTTTAAATATTTCTATATTTTCAAGACTCTTTAAAAACTGCGGTAGCTTGTTGTAGAGTTTCCTACCAATATAACTAGGTTTTTGTTTGAATAAACTACTATTGCGACTCACCCAGTGATAATCTCTTTAGCTTCTTGTATTATAATCGTGTACGTCAAGATTTTGGTTAATATCACTCTTTTTTACATAATAAAAGGTAGCTGCATGTTCATACACATATAAGCAGGGTACAGTTAGGGGACCAAGTCTCTTGAACGACCTACATGAATCTCATCTATTTACTCTTTCCTCACACCTAGCCGCTGTCTTTTGGATCTTAAATACCCTATCAAGGTTTTGTTTTGATGAATTATCTCATACTAAGATAGTATACCTAATATGTGACAGAGTAAAAAGTAACTTTTTGTCATTCAATCATTCAATATTAACATTTTTGAAAGTTCACCAACAATGTTTCTAGTCTAATAGAACCTAAGCATCCTAGATTGACCATATTGTTGATTGAGACCTGATAAAAATCAACCTGATCAGGATCAGCACTTTGTATAACTGTCTCTTTGTGTATATTTCCAATTGTGTTAATATTATCTGATTTATTCTATATCTTAGTTTCAAAGATCTGACAACTTATCAATAAAAATCTTGTGATCTTTCTCCTATCCTGCTGTCTATTGAGGACCTGCTTTCCTATTACTTCTAGACACATTCACAAATATTAGAAAGAAATATGTAACCTACATGGGCCTAATATGTATCAAAAGAAAAGGTGTGCACAAAAAATGAGAAAATTTTATGAGGACAGATAGAAAATGCAGAGTAATTGTTGGAGGAACAGCAGAATTTTTGAACTTTATAAGAGTCAAGAAGCAACAAAAGAAACGGGGAAAATGAGAAAAATAGTTATTGCCTTTCTATTCATTTCAAAGAACCAGTATTTTTTGCAATAAGACATATTCCACCTTCCAGCGGTTCTAAAACCACAAAAAAGATAAAAAAATGGGAAGAAGATACTTCATAATTCTTGGGAGGTCTACTTTACTACTTTATGAAATTAAAAATATTTTTATCTGTGAGATCAACAATAATTGACTTTAGATTGATGAAAGCGAACTTAGTGATGCATTCTGCATGCCCGTGTGGTATATTGCTTATTCTAAGCAAAATATCACACGACGTATTTTAAGACTTCACAGGTTCTCTACTAAAAATAGAGGAGCGGGGAATTCAGAATAATAATAGTTCCAGAATTAGAACTTCATTGCTAGGAAAAATAACATTTTTTTTTGTATTGGTGATGGTGAAATTGATGATCTTATATTGGAATAGTTGTGTTTGATTCAATGATTTTATTTGGTGATGTTGAATGATTTAGTTGTGATATTGAATTGAATATATGTTATCATTCACCTCATTACCCGCGCACAAGTCTCGGACTCATGTGGGCATCATCAGTAATTAAAACAAACTTTTTAACTGTGCTAAATAATATAACTACTACTTTATATGTAAAAACGAATGATATTAACCAAAATCTTGATGTACATGATTATAATACAAGAAGCCGAGGAGATTATCACTTGGTGAGTCACAATAGTAGCTTATTCAAACAAAAACCTAGTTATATTGGTAGGAAATTCTACAACAAGCTACCGCAGTTTATGAAAAGTTTTGAAAATATAGAAATATTTAAAAAACAATTGAAAAAATATTTAGTTGATAAAGCTTTTTATAGTGTACAAGAGTTCCTTTCATATCAAAATTAAGCCTCACCTCAACTAATTGATATAGTAATTATGGCAACTAGTGTATAATATTGTTGATCTGACTTGTCTTATACTCCTTAACTGGAGTCTCCAAGACGTAATCTACAAAAAAAAAAACTAATCACTTTAAAATCAAATTATATTGCATCATCGGATGAGAATTGTCAAATCCCAAAACTACCTACCACAAGGAAAGGCACTTGAAAATAATGAGAAAAAAATAATACAAGTTTCATGACAACAGGTACTTGAAGCATGTTTGGCCGTAAATAGTGTAATACAGCTGGAAGTAAGAAGGACTAAAATCCAAGCAAGTTTACGAGACATAATATTCTACGTCAGGTAACCTACCCAGAAATAGCCAACAAATTGTTTTCGAAATGTAGCTACGGTTTTACGTTCCAAGCTCTTTTTTGTTACTTCATATTCTCGTATTATTTCTATACACAGAAGCACTATTGTATTTCTAGTCAGTTTACTACCCTATGAACCTGAATCTATTTCTCCAGCTTGATTGTTGTTATCACGTGTGTCCCTACCATAAGGTTTCATTAAAAGAACTCTACAACCATTTCAAGCTTGCCTCGAATAATTTGTAGACCTTTACAGCTATGAAATGGAGAAAATCCGCAAATAAAATAAATTTATATAACAGGGATCATGGTATTTTCTAATCGTCCCTTATGACGTCACATGTCAGTGATTTCATACGTACGAGAAGAAATGGTATAAGAACACGAAGCGGTTTTTCCTCTGGTCTGAGAGATGTATTATATTGATATTTTTATATTAATTATATTATATTATATTATTAATTTTCATGGACCTTATAAAAGCGTTTGATAGTATTTCTCTTGAGATACTTCTGCATAAGTTATCTTCAAGTTGAATGACTGGTAGATATCTGAGGTGGATGCATTCCTATATTTCAAATAGAATGCAGTGTGTAACAATCAGGAGAGTTAACAATATAGAATTGAGACCTTCCAGTCTGACTTAAGGAAGTATTCCACTGATGCACCACACTTTTTACTCTTCCTCTTTTTGTTAATTTTTCTTCAATTTGTGGTATTGTTTTGTTTTAAATCACTCATAAGAGAAATTTTTGAATCGACACCAACAATGTAGTATAATCATTTACTATAGCGTGATGTAGGAGTTTAAGTTTGTGTTCTTACTTGAATTCATTTGAAAAGCCTTTGAAAAATGGCCTAATTCGAGTATTTTTTCCTGAAATTTTAAAATGTTTATCTTATTAATCAATTTTTATAATTCCTCGGTGCTCCACTTTTAGTTTTTTTCGAGAAACTTTTTAAAATTTTGGAAAAACCCATACATTTTTTCCACAAACCTAATGAAATGCCAGTAACTTTGTCTTTTGAATTTGTCCGTGAAAATCAGATGCAATAAGTTAGATTACAAGGATCCACTACAATTTGGATATAATCAGTAAGTCAAAAACAAGAAAATGGTAATTAGTATTAATAGTATTGAGGAATAGTAATAATTGTATTGAGTAATAGTATTAGTAAAATAGTATTGAGGAGTTTTTCCTTTCACATTCATGAAAGTAACTGATAGCTAGCTGCTCATGCCACCAAATTTGGGAAGTGATAGCCGAAGGCCGTAGCAGGTATCTGTTCAATCAGAGATAAGCTAAGAAACTCCTGGGCGCTCTCTGTAAGGGAGACCGATTGGATTGGCCAGCAAAAAAGACTCTGTTCTCTGCTGTAAAATCACTTCCCGGTGGTTTGAAACCTACCTAAAACTATAGGCCTATTATGTTTCTCTAATATGATAGAAATAAGGTGGATGTAGACATTATGAGTTGTAGAATTGAACTGAACTGTTTATTTATAAGTAGTAAACAAGATAGTATAAAGGCAATCATATGATAATATCAATATGAAGAAGAAGATATATAACAGTCTCCCCTCCTAGTATGAGAGCATATAAATTAGTGCGTAACAGCATGTCCGTATCTAGCCGGAGGTCGACGATTCCTTTGAGGTCTCTGAGGTCGTGCACCACCTTGAACAGGTGAGTTGTCAACAACTGTTGTAGTATCTGGCTGTCCAACCACTGATGGTGTGATCTGCGGTGATGGAATGCAAGGAACATCAAATAGCGGTGGCGGTTGCAAGGTGACAGTTTCCTTTTTCTTTTCGACCAGAGTTGAACGTAACTGGTTGATGTGTCGTTTGATGGTCCTTCCTGTGTCTAACAACACCAAGTAGTGACGTGTTCCTAAACGTTTTGTCACTGTACCAAAATTCCATATATACTCATTTTGAATGAAAAGTCTCACTTGTACTCTCTCTCCCTCTTTAAATGAACGGATAGGGATTGAGTAATCACTAGATTGTTGTGGTTGGTATGGGAATATAGCGTCAAGGCGAATTCGCATTTTCCTTTTCAGATACAATTCTGCCGGGGTATTTCCACATGCCAACGGTGTTGCTCGATACCGAAGTAAAATGTCTTGAAGTTTTGTATTTAATGGTCTTGAGTCTTGGGTGTCTTGAGTCATTGCCTTGAGTCGATTTTTTAAAGTTTGAATAGTCCTTTCAGCTAGACCATTTGTAGCTGGGGCAATACATTTTTGAAATATTCCTCGTTCCTTACAGTAGGTATGGAATTCTTCACTCTGAAAAATTGAATGGTTGTCACTTACAAGAACGTATGGGTATCCATGACTTGAGAAAATGTTTTCCAGTAAATTTATTGTGCTTGAGCTGGAAGGTGCATTCTTTATCATTTTCGTTTCAATCCATTTTGATTTTGCATCCACACAGACTAGGAAATATACATTTTGGAAAGGTCCTGCATAATCAACATGAATTCTCTCCCAATTTTCTTGTGGGCATTCCCAAGGATGTATTGTCACTTTTTGAGGATTCTTTTTGACAAGTGAACATGCTTCGCATTTCCTGACCATGCATTCAATATCATTGTCAATTTTTGGCCAATAAACATAACGACGAGCAAGTTGCTTCATTTTTGTTATGCCAAGGTGTGTTTCATGAAGTTCATGTAGTATTTTAGAACGAAGTTTCATGGGAATGTAGATTCGGTCTCCACGAAAAATAATTCCATCAAACAAAGCGAATTCAGAATCAATTGAAGTGTTCAGAAGTTCTTGCAGAATTTTGGAGAGTTCTGAATCATCTTTTGTCTCCATTTTTATAATTTCGGCCGTGATTTCACGACTAGAAATTTGTAGTATGTTTTCAGTGTAGATGGTATGGACTTCATTGTCAATTGTTCTTTCAGTAGAAACCTTACTATTTTTTATAGGGGCTCTTGAAAGGCAATCAACATTCTTATTTTCACTGCTTTTCTTGAATTTTAGTTTGTAATTGAAACCTGTAAGATATGATGCATAACGAAGCAAGCGCGCTGAAGTCATTTGAGGAAGTGCTCTGTCATGTCTGAAGATTCGAGAAATTGGTTGATTGTCAGTGACTAGTTGAAATTCTGTTCCCAATAAATGGTAGTAGAAACGTGAGACACCAAAAACTATTGCAAGGGCTTCCCTGTCTAATTGACTATAATTGCATTCTGTAGCTGTAAGTGAACGTGAAGCATATGCTATGGGTTTCTCAATTCCATTAATAGTGTGGCTGAGGATAGCGGCTATTCCAGTTGGTGAAGCATCTGTTGTGAGGACCAATGGTAATTCAGGATCAAAAGGTACAAGTATTCGGTCACTACAAAGTTCAGTTTTTATTGTAATGAATGCTGATTCGCACTCAGGAGTCCATGCCCATTTCACCTGTTTTTGCAACAGACGTCGTAGCGGAGTAGTGACTGTTGAAGCATTTGGAAAAAAACGGGCATAGTGAGAGACTAGCCCCAGAAACCGTCTCACTTCTTCAATATTTGAAGGACGGGACATCTCCTTCATAGCTTGAATTTTCAGGGAAGATTTCCTGATTTTGTTGAACTCCACTTCCCGACCCAGATATTCAATTTTTTCCTTAAAGAATGAGCACTTTTGTTTGTTAACATGTAAATTAAAGTCTAAGAGTCGTTGAAGGCAGGCTTTTAGGTTCTTCTTGCATTCGTCCAAGGTAGATCCATGAATAATAATGTCATCAAAGTATGCTTCAGTTTTTTGCAGTCCATTTAATATTTGAGCAAGTATTCGATTGAATTCTGATGGAGCTGTCTTGACTCCGAAGCTCAAACGGTTGACATGGTATGTTCCACGGTGTGTTGACATTGTTTGAATAACGCTGGACTCATCATCAACCTTGAGATGGAGGTATGCTTTATATAGATCAAGTTTGCAGAAAAATCGGGAACCACGTAAGCTATCAAGAACATCGTCAATTTTTCTGATTGGATAATTAGCTTTGACAAGTCGTTCATTAACACCACACTTGTAGTCAACACAAATACGAACCCCTCCATCAACTTTTGGGATAACAACAAGTGGGGATCCCCAGTCACTGGTTGGTACAGCTGAAATAATTCCTTCAGCTTCAAGAGAGTCAAGTTCTTTGTTAACCTTATCCAAAAGAGCAAATGGAACATTTCTTTCACGATTAAAACATGGTTTTGCTCCTTCTCGAAGGTTCAGTGAAACTGTGAGACCAGGTATACATCCAACCTTTGGTTCAAAAATTGTTTTAAATTCTTCATATATTTCATCAGTTGAATTTGTGAGTTCTATCTGGTGAGTCTTAACTAGTAGGTTCATGTTGTTATCAACTTCAGAAAGTTCTATTCCCAATCTTCTAATCCATTCTCGACCAAGGAGTGCTTCATGACCAGCAGGAACAATATATAATTCTCCCTTTATTTGTTTTCCCTTGTAAGCTATTTTTACCAATACTTTTCCTTCTGGTTTTACAATATTTCCAGAATAAGAACGAAAGGCTAAGTTAGAAACTTGAATAGGAATGTCCAAGTTCAGATTGTCAAAATCATCTCTTCCAATAAGGGAAAATTTGGCTCCACTGTCTATTTCGAATTGTTGAGGTTTTCCATTCAAGAACACTGAAGCTATGTATTTATCAGATTGCTGGTTCATCTTGAACAAATTGACAACATTAATTTTGTTTAGTCCTTTTATGTAGTCATATTGTGATGTCTGTTGATGTACAAAATTGGTTGAACTTGTACGGCTTGGTTTTCTCAATTCATTTTGCATTGTGGTCAAACAGACTCTTGAAACATGTCCTTGTTTTTGACATTTGTCACATCTGAGTTTGAATCTATCCACTCTACAGTCAGTACTTTTGTGATTGTCTTTACCACACCTGAGACAGAGATTTTCAATTCCAAAAGCTATGAAATCTGATTTACTAAATTGGTAATGCCGTGGTTTTGGTTCAGAATGATCATTCAAAAACTTTTTGGAAGGAGTCCTTGTAATTTTGTTAATTTTGCAGTCATTGGTATGTACACAGTTACAATCATGATGTTGTTGAAAAACTTTACTTTCTATTTTTGATGCTTCAAGTGCAATTGCTTTTTTCAGTATGTTGTCAAAATTAATCACCATCATCCAATTCATTACCCTCAGACCTATGAGGGTCCAGTGATAGTGAGGGACTTGTGATAGGTCTATGAGAGACCTATGAATCCATTACCCTTCATCCTCCCCCTTTATCTTTATCTTATCTTTATCTTTATCTTTATCTTTATCTTTATCTTTATCCTCCGGAAAAAAATTAGGGGGCTCTAAAAAATGTTAAATAAGATACCATGCCAGCAGCTGATAGTAAAGAAGAATCACCAAACTCAATACAAAAATTGACAATAATTTACGTACCCTAGTGTCATACTTGTAGCCTAGTCTACAAGTATTATGACGCTAGCGGTTTGCCACCGCAGTCAGTTGCTTTTTTGTTACGCCACAATTTTGCTGCCTGATTCCGTAGCGTGGAGTATAGATTCAAGTGTCTGCTTTAAATGCAAACTAAGTCTCATGCCGCTACTTACTTTCTCATGGAGAAAAGACTCGCATATTAATAATTTCCGTTGGGTATTAGAATAATTATTAACACTATAAATATTATCAGCAAACTCAATTTAAAGTACATGATGCATGATATTATAACGAAGCCTTAAAAATTTGAAGCCTGTGTAATATAGAATGCAATTACAAAGAAATTCTTTATTCTCTACTGAACAACAAAAGCTCGCGTGGAATATCTAATCACTCTCAACTATCATTATTTATGATCATTTGCGTGCGAATGAAGCCTTAAAAAGAAATGCAAGAAGAAAGCTGTCGTCTGCAAATAAACATGTTTAAAGTGGTATAGTACTAGATAAAGATCAAATAATAGATCAAGCGCGTTACATTTAATTTACTTCTTGCTTTTACACGAGTAGAAAAACTTCTTGTAGGCCTATGTATTAATGAAGAATAGAAATTCGAAATTTTTTTAACCAGCTTCACATTCATGTCATCTCGCTACTAAAACTTTTTTTCGGCATGGGACAAGCTGCGTGCATTCAATGTACTTGTTATCACATGAGTAAATCAAAGCAACTCTTTAATTTACGGCTAGTTGCACGAAAGAAAATTAAATTTGGCCATCATAAGATGACATAATTTGACGGAGCCAGTGCAAGGACTCCATATCGAGCTCCATAAGATGACGTCATCTTAGGGTGATTGAATTTAATTTTTTTTCGTCCAATTGGCCGAGAAAATACTTCATTGGAGCTTATAGCTTATTCTTGTACATTGTTTGAATGAAGTATGAAAATTGGACATTTTTAATCTAGCCCCACCTTGGTGTCATCATTTTAAAAGCTATTACAGCTTGTACCGGTCTATTGTATGCTGCAGTGCTACAACATATCATTGCATAGTGTTACATATTAAACCTTATAGAAAAAATAAAACAGTATTATTTTCATAAGTAAAACTTGGGAAGAGAGGTAAGAACCTCAATAGAGATAGAGGTATATACACATTTTATACAGATATATTCTGAATAATCTATTAAAAAAGGTATGTCACAGAACCTCAAAGAAAAGTGGTTTTGAATATAACTCTTTTTCCATTTATAAAGTCTAGTTTAATAGCCTCCATTTTCTTATACACTATGTGTGTTCTAGGCCCTATCGTTCCAATTTTCTTTGCTGTTCAAGAAGTCGATGCTCTGTTCATATTTATTTTTCTGTTAGGAATTAAATTTTAAATTCATGATATTTGGGGGCAGCTGCCCTGTTAACCCCCCTCCCCTTGGAGGGTGATAGGGTTGAGTGGTAAAAAGGACCATTAGTCCTAACCCCACCCTTAATAAAGGCAATTAATCTATCAATCAATTAATCCTCAATGAATCTCTTTGTACATTTATCTTAGCATTAGTAACAGATTTGTCATCATTTTAATAATTAATAAATTCACTTGAATTATTCAAGTGATACTTTATTTCTCGAGATTGTGGTTTATAGGTGGAGAATGATAATATAACTGAGACTTGAGGAACAAGTAGAAACACCATTCATTCGAAATAATGATAAGCACTCATTCTGTGTCACCAGACTCCCATAAATAACTACAACAATCCTATTCCTGGAAAACTCTTCCAACAAGCGATAACAATTATTTTGTTGATTTGAAATGAAAATTCATGAAAGAAGGATTACTGTTCCAAGAGAGAGAGGTAGTGAGAGAGAATTGAGTACGTGACATCATCTGGTGCTGCATTCCCTAGGCCGGGAATGACGATACCGGTGAAAATTCCCCGACACTTGCTGGGAAAACGGGGAAATCTGGAGGATCGATAGGGCTCTTGGTTGGAGCCGCTTTCCCTCCCCTTCACCCTGCCAGAACCCTCCAATCCAGAGACCGGATTGCAATCGGCATCCCCTGTTTCCCCCTCATCCTCCTACTTCTCCTTCTGCACCACATCATCCTTCTTCTCCTTCTCATCCATCGTCTCTTTGCATCAACACCGTCATCTTCTTTGGCCGTTTTCACTGTTTTTCCCTTCAACTTTGAAACTTGCGACAGTTTTTCCTGCTTTCTGCTTTACCGCTGTCAATAAATTTGTTCACCTGCGTCAGGAGAGAGTCAAAGAGAGGCAGAGCAGCGTCAGAAGAGAGCATACTCCTCTCTGATCAGGAACATGTGTGATGTATCATTTGAAAATTAGCAGCATGCTTGAAATTCGTTTTACTCCATGCATGAAATTTCTCCATTACTGATCAGGAACTTGTGTAATGTGTCTTTTGATAATACAAAACATAATTTAAATTTGAATTACTCCATGCTTGAAATTTCTCCATTACTAATCAGGAGCATGTGTGATGTATCTGTCAGGTGTATGTTTTGAAAATGGGAAAAATTCAACTTTGAAATTCGTATCTCTTCATTTCATGGCTGTCTAGATAGAAAATCCCATTTCGATATTCCATTACCTCCTTAAAAAATGTGTATTATACGAATTATGTCAACAATGTGGATTATCTTAAATATTTTATTACTATTTTTTTCTTGTTGAGATAAATCACTTCCTGGTGGTTCGGAACCCACCTAAAACTGAAGATCCAGCTCATCAATCACCATCAACCAACTCAATACCCACGCACAGGTATCAGATCTATGTGGTCTTCATCCTCCAAACAAATGTAAAAAAATATATACACCTAAGGTTTTATTCCATTCTCAACTTACCACAATTCTGATTCCTGTAATGCTAATGAAATCTACCTAAACTTTTGCCAAAAATGTATCATTTTGTCCCTATTAGCTGTCTTTATTTTCTTCCTGCAAGGTTATTGCGTACTTTATTAGTCAATCAATGTTTCTTGTACTCTTGAGTGGAATAAAAAACTATCCAGTGAGATATTTTAAATTCCTTAATTCATTCATATAAAATTAGCATGGGAGAAGTTATATTTCTTTATCAATTCACACTCTTATTGTAATCAATTTCAATTTTTCGCTTAAAAAATAGATTTTTGTTCTTACTAGGCCAAATGCAGTAGGCATGAAAAACCTATCTATGAAACCTTGAATATTAGGTCATTGATAGACCACCTTCAAACTAAGCTTATCTATGCTGTATTCTTGAGACTCAGGTTTTTACATTACACAGGAAGAATCTCTCAAGCTTAACTCCCTCGTCGGTTCAGGAGGCACAAATTCAGAAGGAATCGTGTAACTGCTCAAGCTTATCACTCTCATCTTTCTAAGAGTTAGTGTGAACATAGGTCCAAAAACGCTTCTTTACAGAAATAAAGATGGCGAAACATTGTAGATATCCGTATAAATTTACTCATTCAGAAGTCTCTTGGGCCTTCGTTCGGGTGTCGAATTAAATAGGTTCTATATTAAAACGAGCTAATAAATATTAGCTAAATATTATATAATATACCGAAATGGTCAAATTCTCGAAAATAGACCAAATGGTCAAAAAATAAATTATTCTTCGATGAAAAAGAATTATTATTCGATGTTTATAGTTGATTATTTTTATTCATGAGAGAAATAAGCAGTTTGGTAGATTTCTCCTGAATTTCTCTGTATTTTTAGAGTGATATAACATATCTATTGAAGTGTTCCATCCTAATTTCCTCCAATCCTCATCAACTTTGGGTTGCACTGAATGAATTTCTCCATTAAGACTCACACACAGTTGGTAGAGAACTGTCATATTTCACTAGCAGTTCACTTGATTTTAGTTGAAAAGAAATGAAAATCTTATTGATATGTTTCATTCCTAATTTCTTTCAATTCTGGTGTGGGTGTTGAGCTACTGTATTCTGATTTTCTTATTCAGACTCTACACTGTAAAGAGCTATAATTTTATTCCATCGACTGTTCCCTGTTCACTAAATTTTGTTTTCAATTTCAATCAATTCTGGTCTGGGTATTACTGTATTCTCATTTTCTTATTCAGACTCACACACAATAAAGAGCTATCATATTGCACCGACTGTTCTCAGTTCACTAAATTTTGTTGAAAAATATTAAATCTTGCCACGAGTCCCTCTTCCAGTCTAGGATGGGCTCGCAGTATGTCTGGAAAGTCATAAATATATGAAAAATGTCGTCGATATGCGTTTGACTTCACTCTTACTGCTCAATCCTCAATCGTCGTTACAAGAGCCGTCGTCATGTTCAATAATTCATGAACACGAAACGCGCACCGCAGACGGACGAACTGAATAATTGTTTAGCTCGGAAGTGAAGAGGACGAACATTGAACAGCGAGAATGACAAAACAGAATGGATGAAATGATAAAGTAGTGGAGAATGAAGAGAGAAAGAGCCAGTAAACAGTAATCAATGAACCCGAAAGAGAGAAGCATTAAATAGTGGAAAGTGTGACGTCAGCAGCTGCTGGCCAAAATATCGTCGACAGTCGACACACGCCTCTATTCTATTCTCTTTCGTCGTCAACGGTCGCTGGCCAAGGTCAAACGAGCAACAGGCGGGAAAATTTCCCGCCCAAATCGTTACAGCACGCTTTCAATCTAGTTTGTTTTTCACTAATCAGAAATCACTTGCATTTGTTTATATGTATTTATAAAAGGATACTAGTCTTTGTCTATTGTTGTATAAATAGGTGTTTGATAGGTGTGGATTCTTGTTGTTGTTCTTCTTTTATTCTGTTTTCCTACCTTATTTTCTTATATTTCTCTTCTTCTTGTTCTGTTTGTCCAATTTTATGTTTTTCCAATTCTACTTTTTCTGCTTTTGTTCCCTATTTTCCTACATCCTTCTTCCTCTATTTTTGTATCCTATTCTCTTTTCAATCTCTTCCACTCTCTTCTTTTTCGAATTTTTAGGTTCATTTTCTTCCTCCTTCATAATTCTTTCTAATTTTCGTTCACTATTCCCAATTCCACACCTTTTACACTCTTTTTCTCAGTCTCTTTCCCACATTTTTCTGCCGTAGCAGGTATCTGTTTAGAGATAAGCTACGAAACTCCTAGGCTCTCTTTTTAAGGGTGATCGATTGGATTGGTCAGCAAAAAGACTCTGTTCTCTGCTGTAAAATCACTTCCCAGTGGTTCGGAACGTACCTAAAACTGTAGGTCCAACTCATCAATCACTATCATCCAAATAATCACCCACGCACAGGTCTCAGACCTATGTGGACTTCATCCTCCGGAAAAAAAACTTCCATATTTATTATTAATCTGTCATTTTTGAAACCAAGTGTCATCAATCTCCAAGCCAGAATGAAATTGAGTTGATCCTTTCCTTATAGGAAAAACACTTCCAATTTCAATAAATCATTCGGTCATCTTTTGTCAAATATGTATTGAATAACTTGTTTGACAGGTAAAGCACGATATTTCATCTCACATTGTGACAGGAAAGATAAGTTGAAAATAATCCGTTTTCAGTGATGGGGTTGTGAGTCGTTAAAACACTCACACTTTGCTGAATTATTGATCACTAAATAATACATACAACTGATGAATTGGTAAAATCACGTTTGTGAACGTATCTAGAGATAAAAACCTCATTTTTTGGCAGCTAGAGATTGAATGGTAAGATAGAATGGAACAAGAAATGAGAACAGATTACAGTTATTCAATGTTTTTCTGTATGAATCAAATCTAGTGATAAAAATCTCAACTTGATGTTGCCTAATGATTAAATGGTGATATGATACAAAAAATCACTGCAGATAACAGTTATACAAACAACGGACAATTATTATTCGTTTTTATTAAAAGAAAAAATAGGAAAAACCATGCATGTTTGACTTATTTTCATATCGCCATAACCGCGTTTTGGTTTTAAGCAAATACGCAGAAGTAACCTACCTATTTATCTCAATGTAGCCTTTTAGCACGTGAATATTTTTGCAAATGTTCCTGTCGTATATATCACGAAATCATAGCAATATTTATGAAACGTTACTAATATTTCACAACCGAGACCCGTTGAGAATGTTATTTGCAGCGTGGTTTGTGAGTATATATAATTTTTCTCTTATCTGGCGAATGATATTTCGTTGTAATTTATTCGTCGAGATTTCATAGGGGGATAAGATGAGTAACCGGCAGCCATTTTTTCGCACGGGTGCGCAAAGGGTGTTGAAGTGCAAAAATTATGACGGTGTTATTTTAATGGAATCGCTACCTGCGTTTGAAGCGAACAAGTCCCCAGTTGTACGTTAAGTTCGCTTCTAAAACACGACGCCATTAAACTTCACGTGAAGCTCTCAACTTCACCGTTACTTCGATTTAGATAAAACAAAAAATTGAAAGTGAAACTCTCTCACACGCAAGCCTGGGCAACCTTTTAAAAAGGGATTAGCTAACATGGGCGAACTCACATGCGAGAAAGTTCAATCCAACTAATGGGTTTGTTGGTTATCAGATGCACCATTAACCAAAGATTATGTACTGCATCAAATAATTGTTCAATTTGTTCCAAATAATATTCTGATATATCATAGCTGTAGAAATTTTTGATGGAATCACCCTTTCCAGTAAGGATTAAAACTATTACTCAAAGAATCATCTTTCATTTCAAAATTGTATCTTCTATATTTTATAATCTATAGCAACTGTCCGTGGAAATTGATTGAGCGAAAATATGTATCAGATCTACCAGTGTAGATTCTAGGTAGAAGAGTTGCGTCATTTCTCCCTCTTCATCGCCTTCTTTCCTGCCATTAACAATAATGTAACCCAAACTATCACACATATCCAAATATTTTCGTCCCCTTGAATTTAAAATCAAGTCCTTGGAATTTCTCAAGAATTTCTGTAGAGTCCAACTACTGTTTTCAATTATACAGTACTACTACTACTGTTTCGATTAATTTGTTATCTTTAACTTCATAAAAATAAATTATATACTGTAGTGTCTACACGGAATCGTCTTTTGCTTTGCAATTGTATTTTTGAAAGCACAAGCTTCGCTTTGCTGATGGAAATTTTGTAGTATATATTTTTTCTTATATGTGACTTACTGTACAAGCACATAGTTTAATATAGTGTATCTGATAGTGATGTACTATTACATTTGTTTTTTAGTGTTTTTAAATAAATAAAAAAAATCATAATTACTTATTTGGTAAAGTTGATCGATTTAATTTTGGTTGAAAATTAGTTTTTGTTCAAGAAAATGTATTTTTAGTTATTTTGTTTGTTCGGAATTTCCGGCTGACGGTGTTAGATCAAGCCGTACGGTGTATGTATTTTTTTATAATCATTTATTCCTCATAGAAAAAATATTATAAAATACAATACAAGAAAATAAACATAAACACTGTCATATATAAAAAGAAACAACTGGAAATGTAGGAATTACTCCCTCAAAAGAGCAAGCTTTATTATTCTGGATATTTTGTTTACATTTATTGTTGATGAATAAAGCACTTCTATATTCTTCTATTCTATTCTAGATGAGTTGCTAAAGAAAAAGGTTGCTCTCCTAGATTGTCTAGTTAGAATACACAATTGTCCATCTGCCCTAGACTCTCGTTGTCGGGCAGTTAGTGTCTTCTGTTGGTATGGGCCTCAACCATAGAAATATAATTATTTATATTATATAGTCCATAATTTCCACAAAATTATTTCATGTCTTTATTAGATCAAGAATTAATATAGTAACACAACACAACCATGATCATGGAAGTGAAAGCTCCCAGTTTAGACGGGTGCTTGCACAGTGGAGCATCCAATACCCGAGATACAGATGAAGTGGCGTGAATACCACAATTCCATTGCATGTGTTTGATTCAGCGATGGTGATTATGATCGAGTATTGGATGTTCCACTAAGCAAGCACCCTAATGCAGAAGCAGTTCGTCTACCAAATTATCCTGATTACTACTGGGTTATTTACTCACTTCCATGTTTAAATTTCTTGATTTTTAAAAGTATTCTCGTTTTTTTTTAGAAGGTCTTCTCATCTACATTTCCATCTTGTTATTTTGCAGTAAGCAGTGGATTAGGATAAGACTGATTAGACTGGATTAGACTGAATCGAACGCACTGAATCTATGTTGGCATCATCATATCCCAGAGTATTTATAAGTTATGTAACTGGCCTGCATTTTCATTCAAGGTAAATGAACTATGAAATTATTATTCGCATATTTTATATTTATTAATTACTTTTAATGAGTAATGTCTTGAAAAATTGTCATTGAACATAACAATAGGGAGGGGCGAACCCACATAGAAACACTTGCTTAAAATAGTGAAAGCCAATCTTAGTGCATTATCTTGGTTTACCATCCAACCATTTACAAGGCCTTTTTTATCAACCAATAGAAGCACTTGAATCAATTTTTGGCAGCAAATCATAATGAATTTTGCTTTTTTTCGCAATTGCAAGGTGTTTCTTGACAACCAATAGGGGCACTTACTTAAAATGCTTGCTGCCAATCGTAATGCAGTATCTGTGATACACCTAACCAATTACAAAGGGTACCAATAGGAAAGTTTGCTTGGGAAGTGATAGCCGCAAGGCGTAGCAGGTATCTGTTCAATCAGATAGAGATAAGCTGCGTTCTCGTAGGTCCTGTTTGTAACGGTGACCGATTAGATTGGCCAGCAAAAAAGACACTATTCTCTGCTGTAAAATCACTTCCCGGTGGTTCGGAACCCACCTAAAACTGTAGGTCCAACTCATCAATCACCATCATCGAACTCATTACCCACGCACAGGTCTCAGACCTATGTGGGCTTCATCCTCAGAAAAAAACTAATAGCAACCAATAAGATTGCATTATACAATCCAGAATCCATTGCTTAGTCTCAAAAACTGTTTGATCTTTTAACAGATGCTTAACTAGTGAACTTGGAAAATAATTGTTCCTAAAAAAAAATGGAATATCAGGCTAGATTTTTTACCTATTTGTAGTAAATAAGTAGTAAGTGTCCTATTTAACGAGTGGAGATCTTGTAGTTATCGAAATGATTACTAAAGAATTAGATACTTTTTTATGAATGTTGTTAGCTTGATGTTAACAAGCTATAACCAAGAATAAGATCAAAATAAGTTGCATATTCTCCAAAGAGCTACTTTTAACAAGTTACGATTAACTAAATATGTTACAAATTGCCCTAGACAACCATCCTTAACAAGCTGTGGTTAACTGAATATAGCATCAAAATAAGTTACAAATTCTCCAAGGAACTATCTTTTACAAGCTGTAGTCAACTATATATGAGATCAAAATGACATGCGAATGCTGCTGGAGAACTTCAATTTCTGTTATTTGAGTTGGACTAAATTAGGATCAAACAAAGAAAAAAAAATGCAGCAAAAAACGAAAGATAGTGGAAAAAGATCGGAAAATGAGCTGCTTAGAGAGAAAAGGTGGAAAAATAACACATATTAAACGGAAATGCAAGGGCTTGCTAGCAATTAAGAACCAAGGAGCAAACGAAAATGAATATAGCCCCAGGCCTGAATGACAAGCTGGATCACGATGCCTGTACAAAACTGCCAATTCTATCCAACCTCGAGCACTTTCATATGAGGTTATTTCTCCTTTTAATCCCTCACTCGTAATCTCTTTCTCAAACACTATTTCTTGTTCACTCTCTCCCCTCTCAAACTCATTTCATCTCTCTCACTCTTCCTCATACATTCTCGTTCCTCTCTTACTCTCTTATAACCACCATCCCAGAGACCTCAGGGAACATTTCACGGTACACCGGTTTCAAAGCGAAAGTTGGGTAAGGTTCGTGCTCACAACTTGGAAATGTACACAGAAGCTTCATTCCCGACCACGCTGCATGGAAAAGGGTCGCTAAATGTGCTGGTGATATAAGGAATCTCGTAGAATTTTACTAGTGAAAAAATTTTTTTTTTGTGTTAAGTTGATAGTAAACTTGTCACAATGTCTTACGTCCTGTACTAAATTTATGAATATCTTCAACGAGAATTTATTAAATTACTCATAATAATTGTACGATAATTTCGCCTGAGCAAGATAAGAAATCATAGCAGACTATCTATCATTCTATAGAAGGATTTCCTGTCATTTTATGTTAAAAAATGAAGTTTGTAAATGTTGAAGAGTTTGTTATAATAATAATTATAATGCTATAAAATAAGGTTGCAATTCTGTATCTTCTCCAAGAAACAATCGAATTAAAATCTCGATATAAAAATAACTCAATCGGTATCTGTACCAAACCCAAACCAAAGCAAAGCTAAATGAAAGTAAGGAACCTTTCCTTTCTTATCCATCCATTTTCTCAGTCGATTGTTTCGTATAGTATACCATCATAATTTAAATTGGTGATGAGAATGAGCAATCAATGGGTAACATGAATGAGTTATTAAAATGATTTAAATAATTCTTGTAATCTTTTTTTTATCGACGATGGTGGTGACTAATAATAAATGAGACTTGATAATGTCAAATGCACGTTTATTGTGGATAAATGAGCTACTAAAGTTCCAATCTACATCAAGCTGTAGTAGGCTATTCAAATACCCTACATGGACTAATACTATTGGCTAGTAAAATGCCAGCCTTTAATAGGCTAAACTACGTAGCTTACACACGTGGACTAATGCTATTGGCTAATAAAGCGCCAACCTCTAATAGGCTTTCCCACGTTACGTGGAAGCTCTGTCATTGGTCGAAAGTTGTTACTTGACTAAGAGCTTCAAAATGGCGTAGATCATGAGGTACTTCATGTGGCTCCTCTGTAATACAATTTAGAATTACGTAACTTTCATTGCATGCATGGAATTTATCATTATTATGATATTGAAGATTCATCTTGTTTCCACATATATTCTTATATAATTTACATTCTTTCTTTGTAGTGGCGAAGGTGATATTGTGGTAGGTATCCATAATAAATAATAGGACCAAATTGCCACAACCATATTTATTAGAAAATATTGAGAAACTAGTTTCGGTTGTTATACCATTATCAATCTCAATCAAACTAAAACCAAAGTACAGAGAAGCTTAATATATACTAAACATGGAATGATACTATTGGCTAAGCGAGAAAGGGGCTGACCTTAATCAAAGGTTGTGATTGGCTGACAAGTCACGACCCCTGGTGGGAGGAGTAACAAGCAAAAATATGAGTCAAATCAATAATTAAAAACTGTGAACATCTAGAAAGCAACAAAGAAGAAAAATACATAATAAAGCTAGAATTGAATCAAATTAAAACTAAAAAATTAGAAGCTCACTGAAATGCAGTCAAGGACAACCAAGAAATACACGGAAGAACTGCTTTTAAATGTAGGCTGGAATTACCACAAACTTGCAGCTTTCAAGAGTATGATTTATAGAGCTTCAACTATTCCAAAGAACAAACATCATTTTGAAAAAGAGGTTAGTACGATTAAACAGATAGCTATTACAAATGGATATGAGGAGATCATTGACAATAAAATTTTAAATAAAATAAGTAGGAGACTAGCAATCAGTGCTAGCATTGCTGAAATTGATACTGGGGAAAGGTCATGGATAACGGTACCTTATCTTGGCCCAGTATCTGATAAATTAGGGAAAGAATTGAAAAAGAACGGTTATGATGTAGTTTTCAAACCAAACCTATTTTAAAGAGTTTATTCGGGTGTAGTAAAGACAAAAATGATATCTGGGATAAAAGTGAGGTTTATAAATTGAATTGCGGTGATTGTAATGCTTGTTATGAGGGTCAGACCAGTAGAAGTTTCAAATGTAGAATAAATGAGCATATCAGGGATTGTAAAACCCAAAAAGGAGATTCAAATTTTGCAGAGCATCTCATTAATAATGGGCACAAGTTCAAGGCTGAAGAAAATGATAAATTTCTGCATTTGATTGGCAAAGGTAGACAATTGAATATTTCAAAAGCTTTGGAGATAACTAGGTTGGTAAGAAACGATTCCAATACTAGTTTAAATGACCAAATTTATTTTAACCAATTCAATACTACTAACTTGGTTTTTTATCATAATTCCAGCCTTCATTTAAAAGCAGTTCTTTCGTGTATTTCTCGGTTGACCTTGAATTCATTTCAGTGAGCTTCTAATTTTTTATTTTTCAGTTTTAATTTGATTCAATTCTAGCCTTATTACGTATTTTTCTTCTTTGTTACTTTCTAGATGTTCACAGTTTTTAGTTATTTATTTGACTCATATTTTTGCTTGTTACTCCTCCCACCAGGGGGCGTGATTTTTCAGCTAATGACAACCTTCGATGAAGGTTAGCCTCTTTCTCGCTTAGCCAATAGTATCATTCCACGTTTAGTATTTTATATTAAGCTTATCTGTTCTTTAGTTCCAGTTTGATTGAGATTGATAATTGTATAACAACCGAAACTAGTTTCTCAATATGTCTAACAAATGTGGTTGTGACAATTTCGTCTTATTACTCATATAATTTCCACTTGAAAGTGTTTTTAAACTTTTTTTGTGTCATTATTTTTGGAGTTCCTCCAAGAATATCGGTAGTTTTTAATTGAAAACGACGAACTTCTTCAAGAATAACGGTACGTTTTGATCGACTTGACTTCAATAAAAAACGCGAGCTGTAACGGCACTTTTCTATTTACGGTAGTTTTCAATTATAGCAAATGTATCCAAGAAGTCTAACAGTATTTTCGAGCTACTCCTAGAACTACAGTATTTTTTTAGTTACTACAAAAATTATAGTATTTTTTTAGTTACTCCAAGAATTACAGTATTTTATGAGCTATTCCAATAATAGGGTATTTTTCGAGTTACTCAAATAGTGTGGTATTTTTCGAGTTATTACAAGAATTACGGTACTTTTCGATTGAAACGATGAAATGAACAGGGAGCAGTAACCTGTAACGGTAAGCAATATTTCGATAGATCGATCGATATATCGATAACGGTGGTTTTCGATCCATACATCATTCAAAGCAGATGTATCCACGAATCTGGGACAGAAGCCACTATAGACAAATGCCACTTTCTTCAAAAGCAGGGCATTTGCCACCCACCGACAGTTTGATCGACCTACTGCTAGCGCAGCCATAACTGCATAACCAAACCTAACCTAACCTGGCTAGATGTGACTGAACCACCTTTGTTTACTAGGTCGGTCAAAACGACAGTCGTACAAATGGTGTCCTCCCTAGAGTACCAACATCACTGCCAGTATACCTGCTCGTAAAAATAGTGGCAAATGTCTATGGTGGCAATTTTCTATGGTAGCTTCTATCCGGACACCGTATCCACGACATGCAATGGCATCTTTGAAGATTCTCTTGTAGAATAACGGTAGTTTACGATCGGAATCGATGAATTTCTTCAGAAAAAACCGCGCACTTTTTAAACAAAATAAAAAACGCGAGCTGAAATAGTACTTTGCTTTATAAAAGTAATGAATTTTGGTTCTCGATTCGTAGCATATGTATCCATTTAATATGTAGCGTAATGAATAATAAGACGAAATTGTCACAACCAGATTTATTAAAAAATATTGAGAAACTAGTTTCGGTTGTTATACCATTACCAATCTCAATCAAACTAAAACTAAAGAACATAGAAGCTTAATATATACTGAACATGAAATGATACTATTGGCTAAGCGAGAAAGAAGCTGACCTTCATCAAAGGTTGTGATTGGCTGTTAAGTCACGCCCCCTGGTGGGAGGAGTAAATAGCAAAAATACAAGTCAAATCAATAACTAAAAACTGTGAACATCTAGAAAGCAACAAAGAAGAAAAATACTCAATAAGGCTAGAATTGAATCAAATTAAAACTAAATAATTAGAAGCTCACTGAAATGCAGTCAAGGTCAACCGAGAAATACACGAAAGAACCAGAAAGAGAATTAAGCTTCTCTGTACTTTAGTTTTAGCTTGATTGAGATTGATAATGGTTTTCAACCAAAACTAGTTTCTCAATATTTTTTAATAAATGTGCTTGCGACAATTTTATCTTATTATTCATTATGGATGCCTTCCACAATATCACCTCCACCACTACAAAGAAAGGTAATATGTAACGGTATTTTGATTGAATTGCTCAACATCAACAAACAAATTCATATCAAAAATAATTTTATAGCATTGGAAAGTATTTTCGAAATACTTTGTTAATGACGTTGTTCTAGTTCAAACAACAATAACGAAGAGTTTTCTATAAAAAACGACGAATTCTGTAACTATAGGTACCACTAGATCTTAATTATAACTCTGTTATTCATAATCCTGATTTGTATATAAATAATCCCCATAGAAGTAAAGTTTATTACGGTACCCTTTACGGTACAAGCAGAGCAAAGTCAGTTAGTTCCCTAATTTCTCCTAATTGTTGGTTTGCAAGAAACTCACTTTGCAAATGACATAATACAATCAAAGATGCACGAGCAGAAAGGTGAAGGCACGAGCGAAACAAAATAAAGTTGAAAGCGTAGCGAATCCGTTTTATCTGTCAATTTCATCACTGGATGTCTGGCGCTTAATTGGATAGTGCAGCTTATCAAAGTGTGTGGCCCAAGAACCCTCCACAGGTCACAACAAAATCAGGACGGTGATAACAAAAAGGATTTCCATGTTTCGGGCCACTGCAGCAATATCCTTCAGTGATTCGGTCTATTTTCGAACGCTCGGGCTTCTCTCTACACGTGGATTGGCATGGAAGGGTTTTTTCAAGTTTGACTGTGATTGACATTGGATGTTCTAAACTTCACACGCAGTTTGCTAAGCTCGAAAACTTTTGTTTTCCATCCCTATGTTCTAAAAGATCGATTGTCATCCAATGATCCAATATTTTTTTTTAAATGCTATATAATACCTAGTTAAACGATTTTTAAAAATATTTTATCTAGGTATTATGAAGCATTTAAAAAAAAATAATACTCATTTACCCCAACACATAGTTTTTTTTTATAGTGGGGTTTCTAAAGGTGAATTACTGATATAACATATTCTGTATCAATTTATGAAGTTTAACTAAAAGGATTTTGTAATAATTATTATGTTTATTTATTTCAACAAAGCACACAAAAATTGTTATTGATTGAATAATAAATTTTGAATCTCAATAAAGAATTCCTGTAATAACAGCAATAATATGACAGAGTTAACAGGATACAATGATTATAAAAGAAAGAAACAAAATACAATACATTATTGTCAACCTCAAATACAGAGGAAAAACGAGAATTATGAGGGAAACTCTATAATAACTCGCTAATAAAACTCTTATAATGTAGAAAGCATTTAGGACAAGATAACGAGAGCATGAACGTAAGCGTGAACGTATTAAATAATCAAGAAGTGTTGAATTAATGAATGTTGGTGCTTTTTGTGAGAATTTCTTATGCAATCAATAATCAACTTCAACTGAACTGTGTGATGGATTGGGATAAGAACGCATTGAACTATTTTCATTGATTCTTTGTTGAATGCCAGTAAAACTTTTTTATTTTCTTGTGTTTAATAGATCGTTTGAGTGGTAGTTTTATTTATAGCATGGCAACAAGTCACATTCAAAATGGCTTCAAAATAGTCTCTTGAAAGGTCAGGAGAGCAGTGTTATGTAGCCATGTTGCTTATGCTGTGTTGCTTGTCTTACCGCTGTATTTACCAGTTCATTTAGTGTTTTAAGGTATACGCAGGGTACGCCTCATCGATATTTGTATGAACACTTATATATCGATGGTACGCCCCTGGGGTGAACTAATTCAGCACCTCAATTATTTTGGTTATGTACACCATGGATAACTTATACTTAAGATCCTACTAATATTGTGTAGTTGATGAAAACCAAATTTTGTGGATTATTCTAGAACCATTTTTGTGAATTGTTAAAATTCTTTAAAATCTTTCACATGGGATATTATAAGATACTGTTGTCTGCAATATGGTATGTTGTTGATGAGAAGATCTCTGATAAACTTTCCAAAGTATTTTGAATGTCCATTAGGCTGGTATTTATTTATTTTATTTATCCACTTAACTAGCAACAGGCTATTGCCCAAAACTGCTTATCACAAAATTTTAAAGTAGGATCAAAATCTTAGGTTAGGTCGGTGTTTCCCTTGAAATTTCACCTTGAAGCACAATAGGCTAATTGGAAAAGGAATCAAGAAGAAGTTTGTAAGATTTGGTAGATAGCCGCGAAAAATGTCCGGAGTTAGATCGAAAATATAGGACAGGAAATCCTTGATTAAATTCAGGCCCTTAGCTAGTAGCCCAAGGTTTTGTGGAAGCCCAAACTTTGAAAAAGATTATACACTTGAAAAAAGGGTACTTACAAATTTACTTCCCATCCCAGGGCATTCAGATACCAATGGGCTGTTTGAATTAATTGTGGCTTCGGGTTCAATCAAATCATTAAATAATGAGGATATGCGATAAAAAATAATGTAAAAAAGTTATTATGGTTGATTCACCACACATCACTTACGGCGCGTCACAGTCACAGTTCCGTCTTAGTTCAGTCACCGGCATATCCGGTAACAATCAGTCACCTGACGGGTCAGCGCCGGACAAGTGGAGAAAGCGTAACCGGGAACTCAAATAAGAATATATTTTATGACTGTGACGAGACGGATAGCTCGGAATTGAGATGCGCAGTGACTGATGTGTGTGAATCGATAGAATAGTACTGTAAGGAAAATGAAGGGATAAATAATAATTTAGTTTGAAGTGACTGACAATTGAATAAACTAACAAATATACATAAACAGAATTTATTAATTTCGAATTCCTTTAATTGCTATTACTTTATACTGAAGACTTCCGCAATGGCGGATATTGACAACAGCATTCAAAAGCTGATGGGAATCGATGAATGCTACTGTACAAAAATATCAGTCACCACCGGGAATCAAACCACGGACTTCTCATTTGCCGGTTGAGCGCCCTTTTTGAGAGGTCCGTGGTTCGATTCCCGGTGGTGACTGATATTTTTGTACAGTAGCATTCATCGATT